>OZ038397.1:5450068-5977881 GCA_964036045.1 Eutreptiella sp. 'Long Island Sound 2002'
GTACCTTTTCTCCTGCTTCCACCCCTGGAGGGTCGCGTGGTCCTCAGGGAGGTCTCGTTGGACGGACTGGTAGTACTGCTCGGCGTCCATGGGGGCTAGGGTGCTGGCCAGCGTGGCGTAGATGTCCTTTGGGGGGGGGGGCGGTGGGGGCGTGGCGGCGCGGCCGGGGTCGGGCTCCTCTCGCTGGTGTTCCGCGTTCCGGTCTGCGGTGGACGCGGGGGATATGGAGCGTGGTGGCATGGGGTGGTCGGGCTCTTGCGGTTCCGTGGGTTGCTGGTGGGCTTGTGGGCGCGGGGCCGTGGCTGCCAGTAGGTGTCGGATGGCCGGGAGGATGTCGAAGTCGTCTTCCCAGCAGTGGGCTGGAGCGCACGCCCTGTCAGGGGAAGCGGGGGGGGGCGTGTTGCGGAGCGGTGTACGATAGGGTGGGCGACGCGTGCGGGTGGTGGCGTGCTCGCTCTGCCGTTCTGTTTCCCGCGGGCCCTGACCTTGGGGGTGGTGGTGTTGGTGATGTTGGTGGTGAGGGTGGTGTGGGCGCCGGAGTGGATGATTGTGTCGGTGGCGGAGCTGTTGGCGAGGGTGGTATGGGCGTTAGAGTAGATGAAGCTGGTGCTGGGCTATGGTTGATGGTGGTTAGCTGGTGGGTCAGCTGTTGTCGCTGTCGTCGTCGCCGGTGGTGTTGGTGTCTCTGATGACGAGGTGATGGTCGGTGAGCATGGCGTGGGTGACGTATGGGCGTATGTGGTGTTGTCGGCGGTAACGTTCGTGGGCCGGATGTGGCGGTGGTGGCGAGGGTGCTGTAGTTGACGGGTGGTGTGGCCCACGTCGCCTCCGGTGGTGGAGGTGTGATGGGTGCCGTGGTTGTGTCGGCGATGGTGGGGTGCCGCCGGTGGTGTCTTGGTTGTTGGTGGTGGAGATGTTCCTGGTTTGTGGGTAGTCCCTGTCCGGCGGTGGTGGTGTTGGTGGTGTCGGTGCTCGTTGAGGCTGTTGGCGACGGCGGGGGTTCCTGGTCTCGCGTGGGGTGGTGGTGGCGGTGGTGAGCGTAGGCGGTGCCATGGCGGTGGTGCCATTGACGGTTCGGCCGGGCGTGCTGGTGCCGGTTTCGGGTGTAAGTGTGGTTCGGGGTGCGGCATTGGTGGGTGGCTTTGACGGCGGGTGGCGTGACTGGTGGGTGGCAGCGGTAGGGGGGTGTCGGTTGTTGGTGAGGCTGTCGTTGTCGGTGTTCCGGTTGGTGCCGGTGACGGCGTCGCTGGCCGTGCAGATGGTGGGGGGGACTCGTACCCTGGGGTCGCCGTGGTGTTCGGTCGACGGTGGTGCTTCCGGTGGTGTTCGTGTGAGTTGGCCGGGAGTGGTGTCGGCGTTGCTCTGGCTGGTGCCGTGTGTGCGGGCTGTGTGATTTTTGCGTCCGGGGTCGGTGGCGTTGGTGACGGTGGTGTGTTGGGGGTCGGCGCCGGTGGTGACGGTCCGATGGTGAGGGTGCCGGGGACGTTGGGTGGGTCCGCGCTGTTGGGCCTTCTCCTCGCCATTCCTGGCGGAGGGTGCTGGCGGTGGTGTCGCTGGTGGTGAGGGTGTGGTGGTGTTGCTGTGGTGTTTTGTGCTGCTTGGGTGGGTGGTGGGGACCCCTGGTAGATGTTGACGTTGCTCCGGGTGATTTCGATGCGGTGGGTGCGATGGCGTGTGGCGTTGTTGTTTCTACCCTTGGTTGGGGGCCTGGTGGGCGGCGCTGGTGGCGTTTGTTCGCCAGCCGTGGTGGCGTCCTGGGTGGTGTCGTCGATGGGGGCGCCCTAGGTGTTACTCTGTGCCGGGGTCGTGGTGGTGGTGTTAGGGGTGTTAGGGGCGGTGGTGTGTCTCGCGATGGTCCGGTGGCCTGTGTGCTGGTGTTCGGTGGTTCCGGGCGTGCCATTCGTGGCTGGTGTTTGGCCGGTCTGTGGTCCTGGTGGTGTCGGCTGTCCGTGGGTCCGTAGTGACAGGTGTTGCTGCGGTTGCGGTTTAGGGTGACCTTGCTGCGGTTGGGTGGTGGTGTCGCCGTGTTGCCGCTGTCGGTGGTGCCGGTGTTGGCGTTGGTGGGGGTGCTGCCGGGGGAGCTGTGTGTGTTGGCGTTGTAGGGTGTTGTAAGTGCTGCCCTGGCGGTGTTCTGACGGCGGAGGGGGGACCTCGCCACTACTGGCGGAGGTTCCCACGTGCGTCGTTGGCTGGTGGGTTGGCCTTGGCCCCCTCGGTGTCCTTGCTGCCGATGGTGTCTCACCGGGACGCGGGATGGGGGATGCTCCGGGTTGCTGTCGGTGAGGTTGCACTGCCGGTGGCGCCGTCGGTGGTGCCGGTGGTGAGGTCGTTGCGGGCGCTGCTATGGTTCACGGTGTCGCTGATGTTGTTGATGCTGCTGGTGGTTGGTGTGGGTCTGTGTGTGGGTTGTCAGTGGCTGTTGCTGGTGCTGGTGGTGGTTCTGGGTGCGGGCCGGTGGGTGGCGCGGTTGGAACGCCTTGGGTGTAACTTGGCCGCTGTTGGTCCGTTGTTGGTTCCGGGCGTCCCCGTTGGTGAGGGTGTTGTGGTGTTCGGTTTGGGTGCTGGCGGCGGTGCGGGTGTCGCAGTTCCTGGCCCTGGGTCTGGGCGTGGCCGTTCGGGTGTTGCTGGGTGCGGGCGTTCGCCTCTCCTGGCTGAGGGCTCGGTGGCGTTCGTTCGCTAGCCGTGCTGGCGTCCTTGGTGGGGTTGCCCTAGGTGGCGGGGCCGTGGTGGTGGTGTTGGGGGCGTTGTAGGTGACGGCACCTCGGCCCGTCGTTGGTGGGGTTGGTGGTGGTGTGGATAGTGCCGTGGGTGTTGGTGGCGTTGGTGTTGCCGAAGGCGAGGGTGCCTTATGTGTTACTTGGTGGTTGGCGTGTGTTGTGGTGGTCTGTTGGCGTGGGCGTTGTTGGTGTTGGTGCTGGGCGCGGCCTGTGTTTGGGTGGTCGGCGGTTCCGGGCGTGCCACTCGTGGCTGGCCGTCGCGGTGTTGGTGACGGTGTTGGCGAGGGCGCCGCCGGTGGAGCTGCGGCCGATGTGGGCGCTGCGGGTGTTGCCCTGGTGGATGGTGGTGTTCTGACGATGGTGTCGTACCGGGCGGTGTTGCCGTGGCGATTGCAGTTGACGCTCTGGTTTGTCGGTGCTGAGGCCGTACTGCCGGTGTCGGTGTCGGTGATGCCGGTGGTGAGGTCGTTGTGGGTGTCGCTATGGTTCTCGGCGTCTCGGACGCTGCCGATGCTGGTGGTGGTTGGCGTGGGTCTGTGTGTGGGTGGTCCGCGGCTTGCGTTCAGGGCGGTGGTCGGTTTCTGTGGCTCTGTCTGGGGGGCCTGTGCAGTAGGTGGTGTGGTCTGCTGGTGCTGCTGTTGGTGTAGGTGGCGTAGGTGTTGCTCCCGGTGGTGTCGTGGGTGAGGGTGGTGTTGGCGGCGCCGGTGGTGTGGGTGTCGCCGGGGATTGCATGGTGGTTCCGGGCGCGTGCCCTCGCTTCCCCTGGCCGGGGCTTGGTGGTTTGTTGGCTCACCGGCTGTGGCGGTTTCGGTGTCCTCCGGTGGCAGAGGTTGCTGGTGGCGACGCTGATGGTGGGGTGTTGCCGGCGATGGTGTGCTTGATGCCGTTGGCTTGGGTGATGTAGGTGCTGGAACCGGCGGTGGCATGCGTAGGTGTCGTAGGCGTTGGTGCCGGTGGTGACGGTGTTGGTGAGGGTGTTGTGCTGGCTTGATTTTTGGCGGTGTTGGTGTTTCCGATGGCGTGGATGTCGGTGGCGGTGGTTCTGGGTGCGAGCCGGTGGGGGACCGGATCGGTTGGGTGCGGTCGTTGGGCAGTGTTGGGTGGCTTTTTGTGTTGGTTTGTTGTTGGTGGGTGCTGGGGTCGCTGGTGTTGCCGATAGTGCTTCCGCTGGTTTCGGGTGTGTCCGCTGGTGAGGGTGTCGTGGCGTCCGGTTTGGGCGTTGGTGGCGGTGCTGGTGTGGGTGTCGTAGTGCCCGGTCCTGGTGTTGGGCGTGGCCGTTCGGGTGTTACTGGGTGTGGCCGTTCGCCACTCCTGGCTGCGGGCTTGGTGGGTCCTCCTTTGCGTCCTAGCGGCTTCTGGCGGCCCTGCAGTCCCCCTGGCGGGTTGCTGGGTTCCTGTTGTTTGGGTTTGTGTGTGTTGCGTGTGTGATGCGGGCGGCGCCTGTGCTTTGGTGTGTGGTGTGCGCTTGTGGGGCTCGTGTCGGTGGCGGTTGTGGCGGTGTGTGTTGTGTGCACGCTCGGGCGTGTGTGCGGTGTGTTGGTGGTGCGTTGGGGCGCCTGCCCTCGCCTTTGCGGGCGTGGTTTGGCGGCCCTGTTTGGTGTGGGGGCTGTGTGTCGTGCCCCCCCCCCTGTCTCGGCTGTGTGGTTCCCCGCCCCCCTTGGCTGGGGTCTGTTGGTGGTGCGTCCCCTTGCTGTCCCCTTTGCGTGTGCCCTCCTCCTTCTGTCTCTTTTCCGTGTCGCTTGGGGCGGTGTCGTGCCCGGGCCTTCCCGGCTGTGGTGTGTGGGGGGGGGTCCTTGTCGCCGGCTCGGGTCCCTTCCCCTGGTGTTTCCCCGTGGGGGAGCCGGTGCTTGCACTCCCCGTCAGGGTGTAACTCTGTTGTACGGATGCCGTCCATGGACCTGTTCCGTAGCCAGGTACTCCAGCCGTTCCCCACACCGGGGTCGGGTACACTGTGGGTCGCTGGGGAGTCCTCGCGGGACAGGCGCGTCTCTTGCCTGCCCCGATGGACGGTGTGCCCTACCCGCAGCCCCTCGCTGGGCCCGAACCGCAGTACGTGCCGTGGGGAGTGCTCTTGGTCAGGCCCATTGGTCACCCCCCCAGGCCGGTGCCACCGCGGGCCGCTGACCAACGGTCCCGGGCGTATCCCACCTTATTGCGTGTGCTCAGGTGGGGCCGATACGGTCACCGGGGGGGCCCCCAAACCCCTGAGGTTGGGTCCCTCGCCGGCGCCCCCCGTGGGCCCTTTTCGTCCCGCCCCCCTTTTCGCTGTGCGGTTCGCGGTGGTTGGTGTCCCGTCTCTCCGGGGTGGGGTGGTGGTGGTGGGGGGGGGGGGGTGTTCGCTGTTCCTGGCTGTGTTGCTTGCGGGCGTGTCGCCCCCTCCTCTGGTCGCGGTTCGCCGCCGGTGTGTGTGTTTGTGGCGCGGTGCGTGCGCGCGTGGTGTCTGTGTTGGTGTGTGGTGCGTGGTTTGTGGTGTGTGGTGTGCGGTGGTGGTGTGTTGGTGGGGTTGTGGCGGGTGTGTGGTGTGGTTGGTCCCTCGCCACTCCTGGCGGAGGTTCCTGTGTGCTACTCCCCGCCACTCCTGGCTGGGTTTCGCTGCCTGTGGTGTTGTGCGGCTCCCCGCCACTCGTGGCTGGGGTTCCGCCGCCGGCAGTGGCGTGTGGTGTGTGGTGTGTGGTGTGTGGTGTGTGGTGAGCGGTGGCGGTGTGTTGGTGGGGTTGTGGCTGGTGTGTGGTGCGGTTGGTCCCTCGCCACTCCTGGCTGAGGTTCCCGTGTGCTACTCCCCGCCACTCCTGGTTGGGTTTCGCTGCCGGTGGTGGTGGGCGGTCCTCGCCACTCCTGGCTGAGGTCTCCGGGCGGCGGTGGTGTGTGGTGGGGTTGTGGCTGGTGTGTGGTGTGTTTGGTCTCTCGCCACTCCTGGCGGAGGTTCATGTGTGCTACTCCCCGCCACTCCTGGCTGGGTTTCGCTGCCTGTGGTGGTGTGCGGTTCCCCGCCACTCCTGGCTGGGGCCTGCTGGCGGCGGTGGTGCGTGGCGCGTGGTGTGTGGTGTGTGGTGTGTGGTGTGCGGCGGTGGTGTGTTGGTGGGGTTGTGGCTGTGGTTGGTGCCTCGCCACTCCTGGTGGAGGTTCCTGTGTTCTACTCCCCGCCACTCCTGGCTGGGTTTCGATGCCGGTGGCGGTGGGCGGTCCTCGCCACTCCTGGCTGAGGGCCCTGGGCGCGGTTTCCCGCCACTCCTGGCTGGGGTTCGCTGGCGGCGGTGGTGTGTGGTGGGGTTGTGGCTGGTGTGTGGTGTGTTTGGTCCCTCGCCACTCCTGGCGGAGGTTCCTGTGTGCTACTCCCCGCCACTCCTGGCTGGGTTTCGCTGCCTGTGGTGGTGTGCGGTTCCCCGCCACTCCTGGCTGGGGCCTGCTGGCGGCGGTGGTGCGTGGCGCGTGGTGTGTGGTGTGTGGTGTGTGGTGTGCGGCGGTGGTGTGTTGGTGGGGTTGTGGCTGTGGTTGGTCCCTCGCCACTCCTGGCGGAGGTTCCTGTGTTCTACTCCCCGCCACTCCTGGCTGGGTTTCGATGCCGGTGGCGGTGGGCGGTCCTCGCCACTCCTGGCTGAGGGCCCTGGGCGCGGTTCCCCGCCACTCCTGGCTGGGGTTCGCTGGCGGCGGCGGTGTGTGGTGGGGTTGTGGTTGGTGTGTGGTGTGGTTGGTCCCTCGCCACCCCTGGCGGAGCTTCCTGTGTGCTACTCCCCGCCACTCCTGGCTGGGTTTCGCTGCCGGTGGTGGTGTGCGGTTTCCCGCCACTCCTGGCTGGGGCCTGCTGGCGGTGGTGGTGCGTGGTGTGTGGTGTGTGGTGTGCGGCGGTGGTGTGTTGGCGGGGTTGTGGGTGGTGTGTGGTGTGGTTGGTCCCTCGCCACTCCTGGCGGAGGTTCCTGTGTGCTACTCCCCGCCACTCCTGGCTGAGTTTCGCTGCCGGTGGTGGCCGGCGGTCCCCGCCACTCCTGGCTGGGGTCCGCTGGCGGCGGTGGTGTGTGGTGTGTGGCGGTGGTGTGTTGGTTGTTGGTTCCTCGCCACTCCTGGCGGAGGTTCCTGTGTGTTACTCCCCGCCACTTTTGGCTGGGTTTCGCTGCCGGTGGTGGTGGGCGGTCCCCGCCACTCCTGGCTGGGGTCCGCTGGCGGCGGTGGTGTGTGGTGTGTGGCGGTGGTGTGTTGGTTGTTGGTCCCTCGCCACTCCTGGCGGAGGTTCCTGTGTGCTACTCCCCGCCACTCCTGGCTGGGTTTCGCTGCCGGCGGTGGTGGGCGTTCCTCGCCACTCCTGGCGGAGGGTCCCGGGCGCGGTTCCCCGCCACTCCTGGCTGGGTTTCGCTGTCGGCGGTGGTGCGTGGTGTGCGGTGTGTGGTGTGCGGCGTGTGGCGTGCGGCGGTGGCGTGTGTGGTGGGTTTGTGGCTGGTGTGGTTGGTCCCTCGCCACTCCTGGCGGAGGTTCCTGTGTGCTACTCCCCGCCACTTCTGGCTGGGTTTCGCTGCCGGTGGTGGTGTGGTGTGGTGTTGCGGTGGGTGTGTCTTCAGGGTGCCCTTCCCCTTGGCCCTGGTGTGTGTGTGTGCGCTGTGTGGCCCTTCGTGTTGGTGTGGGTGGCGTGTGGGGGGGGGGGTCGCGCTCGGTGTGGCTGTCGTGCGTGCGCGTGCGTGTGCTCGCGGTGTGTGGTTGGTGGGGTGGGGTGTGTCATACCTTGGCTGGTTCTCGTCGTCGGTCGTCCGCATGTTTCAAAAGGCAGAAGAAGAGGTCCTGTAGATGCGTAGCAGAGATGCGTGGCATGTGTGATGCGTAGCACGTACCTGTCCTTTCGTCCCATCATGTTTTCTTCCCCTGTGGAGAAAGAGCGTGCGCAGGTCCTTTTTTTTTTTTTTTTTTTTTGCGTGTTCTGGTTTGTGTCTCCTCCCTCGTGTTTTTTTTTTTTTCCTCGCTGCGTGTTCGATAACATACCTCTCCGCATTGCGTTTCCCCTATAGAGAGGGCGTGGAAGGCGGTTTCGTGTTTTTTTTTTTCAACATACTTGTTGTACCTTGTGCCGCTTCTTGTTGCCGTCCCCTATAGAGAAAGCGTGTGTTTGTTTGTGGGTGGGGCGGGGATGGGGTTGCATACCATGACTTTCTTTTGTCTCGTCTCCGTCTTCGTGCATCTTGCGGCTTTGTGTGCGTTTGTGTTTTCGTCCCCTTGGCGCCTTCCCTCGCATTTTTAACATACTTGTTCGTCATACCTCCATACCATTGTTTCCCCGTGGTACGTGGTCATTCCCTATAGCGAGAGCGTGTGTGTGTTTGCGGGCGGGGCGGTGTGGGGTTCATACCTTGTTTTTCCTTGCTCTTGTCTCCGTCTTCTCGCTCCTTGCGGTCTTGTTTATGTGTGTGCGTGTGTGCGTGGTCCGTCCCTTTGGCGCCCTCCCTCGTATCGTTAACATACTTGCTCGCCGTACCGTTGTTTCCTCGTGGTTGGTGAACGTTCGCTTGTTCGTCTTTTCATTGTTTCCCCTTTGTCCGTGGCCGCCCCATACCTTTTGCGCTTTTGTGGAATTTTTTTTTTTCTCGCGGCGGTCGGGGCCTATGGAGGAATAAATATGGGGGATATATGGTTGTGGTTTGTGTTTGCGGGCGTGCCTTTTGACGTGCGTGGCGGTTCGTCGTTCTTTTTTTTTTTTTTGCGTGCGGTGTTGTCCCTTGGGCGCCCTCCTTCGCAACATACTTGGTTTTCTCATCCACGTATATGTAGCGGTGGATACGATATGTATGACGCATGGGGCCGTAACATACTTGGTTGCCATACCTCGTTTCCCGTGGTCCGTGGTCGCGTCTTTTTTGTTTGTGGTTTGGTGTTTCTCTTTTTGTTGCGTTTCCTTCTCTCTTTTTTTTTTTCTTGACGCGCACATGTCGCCTAGCTCCTATGGCACGCACTTTGCTAGGTGGCTCGGCGCTCGCTTTGTTCTTGTCTTCGTCGTCGTGGCTTGCTGGTTTTTGGTGTTCGCCTCTTTTCTTCTTCTTTGTTTGTGGAGCGCGCACAAGTCCCTAGCGTCTAGGACACGCACTTTGCTAGTTGTTTTGGAGCATGCAACGCTCAGGTTCTTCGCCGTCGCGACTCTATTGTTCGTCTTTGTTTTGTGAGTGTCCTAAATTTTGCGACCTCGCCAAACAGCGGCGTAAAAATTTTTTTTGGGGTTTCTGAGGTCGGAAAAAACGATTTTTCGCTTTATTTTTGCTGGCGGTGCGTCGTTTTCTTAGTTTGCACTGTGCTTTACATATGCACGCAAGCGCGTTCACTAAATGATCGCGGTCTGCGCGCACGTGCTGAGTTCCATTACAAGGGTCATCGCGAATCTGCATGTCATGTAGGGGCTGCATCTTAGACGCGGCTGGTTTCCACCAGCCATACCCCACGTCGAAACCCAAATACTCCATCTCCTCTTTCATAAACTCACATTTTTCGAGTTTGATTCGGAGATGGTTTTCTTGACAGACAATGAAAAATTCACGGAGGAGAAGGACATGGTCCTCTTTGGTATTAGTACCCAAACTCACGTCATCAATGTGAGCCTCCATTTCTGCACCCCGAGAGATCAACTCTTGTACTAGAGGCCTGCGCCTCAGTATGTACAAAATTTTGTTCATAAGCTCCTGGAAGAGGTTTGAGGTTTGAGGTTTGATTTTGCGGGTACTAGACGCCTTTCGGCCCCGGGGGGCCACCTGGTCGGGCCAGGTGATATCCCCCCCACCGGGTCCTAGTGGGGGGCCCTCCAAGACGCACCTCCTGCCTGGTGGCGGAGTCCCCCGGGTTCACAGGGCTCGGAGCCCCGTCCCTCCCCGGCTTCTCCGTTTCGCCACTCCCCGGTCAGTGCATCAATTCGCAGCCGTGGCTGCGGGCGCTTACCCACCTCGTCGCCCCCCTAATGCGTGGTCGCCCGGGGCGCCGGCGCCGCCGGGCCCGTGCTACTGGCTTGTCGCCAGTGGGACCCCCTTGGGCTGGCGCGGAGGCTGCCTAGCCTAGGGGTTGGGGCGTGGCGCAGTGCGCCACTACTGCCTTGGCGGGTGCAGTGCCCCGTCCGTGTGTGCGCGGCGCTCGCGGCCGGTTCGGGGGGCTCGGGCCGGTACCTGGTGTTGTGTCTCTCCCGTTTCCCCCATCCCGCCCACGTGTCCCGCGCTGCGTGTGGCGGGCTGTCCCGTCCGGGTGTCCCTTTTTTTTTTTTGAGGCATGGTGGTTTCCCGCCCAAAGTGTAACAACAAACTGAGTTCAGTGCTGGGTGGGTGGCAGTGACATAGGAGTCTCCCATGCTAATCCGCCATTTCCCTAATTTACAGAGTAAATAAACACTGAAGTGCCGGAAAAAAACTGAGTATCTGGATTCCTGCCCTGAAAAGCTGAAGGTGCAATGCACTGCCCTAATGGCACCAGAGGCTACCAAAAATTCTAGGAGGCCACACAGTGGCTGGCTGCAGGGACCTGAAACCTCAGTTGAAAATCCTGCTGCTCAGAAAATCCTGCTGTTATGTACGTATTTCTAGCAATGTCGTCGTGGTGGAAATGACTTGTTGTGCGTCCGGGTGACCCTTACCCTCGCTCGCTGGTACGCCATTCCACGCGGTCTGTGCGTTCCGCTTGCTCGGTCCGATTGCCCTTCTGGTAGTCCCCGCGTGCTTTTTGCGTGTGTGTGCGCTCGCACTCCCGCGGCGTCCGCTCCCCCCCCCATTCGGAGGTGTGGCGTGCGCACCTCGCGCGGTCCCGGCACTGGGCGCTGGTAGGGCCGTTCCACCTGGTCCGTGCCCCTCCACGTGTCCTGCCCCGGTCCCTTGCTCCGTCTGGCGTGCTTGGGGGGGGACGGTCCGGTCCCGGTCCCCCCCTACCTGGCTGTTGTTGCGAGGGGCGTCTGTGGTCAGGCGCTCCCCCTCCCCCGACTGCCCGCCCACTGGGCGGGCTGTTGGGGTCCGCTACCCACGTGCTGTGGGCGCGGGTGTGTGGGTGTGGGGGCCCAACACTGTCCCCTTGGCCTGCATGCCCTGTGGGGGCTGCGTGCCGCGGGGGTGGTGTGGTGGGGGGGCGTCCCCGGGGGGGGGTGGCCTGCCACTGTTGTGAGGGGCGTCTGGTGTCAGGCGCTGTCCCTCCCCCGACCGCCCGTCCTCTGGGCGGGCTGCCGGGGCCCCCTACACACTGGCTGTGGGTGCGGGGGGGTGCGGGCGTCGGGACCCATCACCAACCCCACAGAGCGCGCTCTTGCGGGCTGGCTTTGCGCGCTGTGGGTGCGGCACGAGGGCGCCCGGGGGAGGGCGCCTCCTGCCTGGGTGTGGGGCGTCCGGGTTTGGGCGCTCTCCCACCCCCGAGTGCCCGCCCTCTGGGCGGGCTGCCGGGGCCCACTACCCACTGGCTGTGGGTGCGGGGGGGTGCGGGCGTTGGGACCCGTCACCAACCCCACAGCGCGCGCTCTTGCGTGCTGTGGGGGCGGCATGAGGGTGCCCGGGGGGGGCGCCCCTTGCCTAGATGTGGGGCGTCCGGGGTCGGGCGCTCTCCCACCCCCGACTGCCCGCCCTCTGGGCGGGCTGCCGGGGCCCACTACCCACTGGGTGTGGGTGCAGGGGGGTGCGGGCGTGGAGACCCGTCACCAACCCCACAGCGCGCGCTCTTGCGAGCTGGCTTTGCGCGCTGTGGGGGCGGCACGATGGCGCCTGGGGGGGGCGCCTCTTGCCTGGGTGTGGGGCGTCCGGGGTGGGGCGCTCTCCCAGCCCCGACTGCCCGCCCTCTGAGCGGGCTGCCGGGGCCCACTACCCACTGGCTGTGGGTGTGGGGGGGTGCGGGTGTGGGGACCCGTCAGCCAACCCCCAGCGCGCGCTCTTGCGAGCTGGCTTTGCGCGCTGTGGGGGCGGCATGAGGGTGCCCGGGGGGGCGCCTCTTGCCTGGGTGTGGGGCGTCCGGGGTCGGGCGCTCTCCCAGCCCCGACTGCCCGCCCTCTGGGCGGGCTGCCGGGGCCCACTACCCAGTGGCTGTGGGTGCGGGGGGGTGCGGGCGTGGGGACCCATCACCAACCCCGCAGCGCGCGCTCTTGCGAGCTCGCTTTGCGCGCTGTGGGGGCGGCATGAGGGTGCCCGGGGGGGGCGCCTCTTGCCTGGGTGTGGGGCGTCCGGGGTCGGTCGCTCTCCCACCCCCGACTCCCCGCCCTCTGGGTGGGCTGCCGGGGCCCACTACCCACTGGCTGTGGGTGCGGGGGGTTGCGGGCGTGGGGACCCGTCACCAACCCCACAGCGCGCGCTCTTGCGAGCTGGCTTTGCGTGCTGTGGGGGCGGCATGAGGGTGCCCGGGGGGGCGCCTCTTGCCTGGGTGTGGGGGGTCCGGGGTCGGTCGCTCTCCCAGCCCCGACTGCCCGCCCTCTGGGCGGGCTGCTGGGGCCCACTACCCACTGGCTGTGGGTGCAGGGGGGTGCGGGCGTGGGGACCCGTCACCAACCCCACAGCGCGCGTTCTTTCGAGCTGGCTTTGCGCGCTGTGGGGGCGGCACGAGGGCGCCCGGGGGGGGGCGCCTCCTGCCTGGGTGTGGGGCGTCCGGTGTCGGGCGCTCTCCCGGCCCTGACTGCCCGCCCTCTGGGCAGGCTGCCGGGGCCCACTACCCTCTGGCTGTGGGAGCGGGGGGATGCGGGCGTGGGAACCGGTCACCAGCCCCACAGGGCGCGCTCTTGCGAGCTGGCTTTGCGCGCTGTGGGGGCGGCATGAGGGTGCCCGGGGGGGGCGCCTCCTTCCTGGGTGTGGGGCGTCCGGTGTCGGGCGCTCTCCCGGCCCCGACTGCCCGCCCTCTGGGCAGGCTGCCGGGGCCCATTACCCACTGGCTGTGGGTGCGGGGGGGTGCGGGAGTGGGGACCCGTCACCAACCCCACAGCGCGCGCTCTTGCGAGCTGGCTTTGCGTGCTGTGGGGGCGGCATGAGGGTGCCCGGGGGGGCGCCTCTTGCCTGGGTGTGGGGGGTCCGGGGTCGGGCGCTCTCCCAGCCCCGACTGCCCGCCCTCTGGGCGGGCTGCCGGGGCCCACTACCCACTGGCTGTGGGTGCAGGGGGGTGCGGGCGTGGGGACCCGTCACCGACCCCACAGCGCGCGTTCTTTCGAGCTGGCTTGGCGCGCTGTGGGGGCGGCACGAGGGCGCCCGGGGGGGGGCGCCTCCTGCCTGGGTGTGGGGCGTCCGGTGTCGGGCGCTCTCCCACCCCTGACTGCCCGCCCTCTGGGCAGGCTGCCGGGGCCCACTACCCTCTGGCTGTGGGAGCGGGGGGATGCGGGCGTGGGAACCGGTCACCAGCCCCACAGGGCGCGCTCTTGCGAGCTGGCTTTGCGCGCTGTGGGGGCGGCATGAGGGTGCCCGGGGGGGGCGCCTCTTGCCTGGGTGTGGGGCGTCCGGGGTCGGGCGCTCTCCAAGCCCCGACTGCCCGCCCTCTGGGCGGGCTGCCGGGGCCCACTACCCACTGGCTGTGGGTGCGGGGGGGTGCTGGCGTGGGGACCCGTCACCAACCCCACAGCGCGCGCTCTTGCGAGCTGGCTTTGCGCGCTGTGGGGGCGGCATGAGGGTGCCCGGGGGGGCACCTCTTGCCTGGGTGTGGGGCGTCCGGGGTCGGGCGCTCTCCTGACGCGTTCCCGTTGGGGGCCTGGCCACGGGACGCTGCGGTGGACACGCACAAGTGAGCAGGCAGGCAAAGCACTACGCTCACAGGGGCATCATTGCGCTCGTGTCATGTGACAAAGCGTTTCAGGATCCTTGCCACTCTGAAACAAGGGAACAAAGGTATGTACAGCAACACATCAGGATATGTACACAAGGGGTTAAGACTGGACTGGGGTAAGGGCATCACAGGACAATGGACACTCAGTCCCAACTCATATCCCAATCCCAGGTCCGACCCTCTCAGTGGCTGGTGGGGGCGGGGGCTCAAACACAACCCATGCCCTGCTCAGTCCGGACCCTGAAACCCTGCCAATAGGGGAGGTGTCCCGCCCAGCCACAGGCGAGTTCCTGGGAACCAAGGGGCTCCAAGGCCAACGGACAGTGGCTTCCTATTCTCCCATAACGGCAGGTCCCAACTCCTCGCTGAGCCAGAGATATGGCCCCGCCATTATCCCCTAGGAGTTGGTAGCTGAAAATGGGCTGTTTCAGCCCAAACTGATATTAGCTCAAAAATCTCCAAATTTGACCCCTCGTCCGGACCCGCCAGAGGTAGGGACAAGGCAACTGACACTATGCCCTTCGCATACGAACTCCCTGGAGCCCTCACCCAACCTGGTTCCCTCTGAGGTCCCGGCATCAGGGCACCACGGGTTCGTCAAGTGGGGTCATAACTGCCAAAATGGCAAAATCGGCCGTCTCGGTCGACCGTCCAGGGTAGGAAATCTTGGCGATATTGACACGCCAAGCCTTGATTCACAATACTTGATATCCCCTTTGGTCCTATGCCCTGGGTTATGGCTTGCTGTCGCACTGGCTGCTTGCTGTTCATCGAGGGGATGAACACGCGGATGGGGCAGAAAGCAGCATGCGGTGCAAAGGGGGAGATCATGGATCGCACCAAAAGTTGAATAACTCCGGATGAGCCCGAGGAGCAAATATGAAACTCAATGGCGTTCAGCCCTTCGTCATATGCTACAATATTCGCACTTATTTCCTGGCTAGATCCCGTGCCCCATGGAGATATGGTAATTCCAATATGGCATACAATGGCAAAAACGGCGAAATTTGGCCAAAATGGCCCGCACTCATGATTCCATATCTCAATGGCCACGGCGAGGATCCTTTCAACCAAAGACGCTATAGACATATGGGACTTAGGTCCCAATATATGCCACTTGCCAACCCTCATGGTCGCCTCTAGCTATTTTCCCCATTGGATGGAAAGTGATACACAAATGGGGCAGAGCAGCAACATACCCCAAATTGGGTGACTCACAACTCTCCCATCGAGAGGAGAGGCCACATGGGGAAACACCCCATTCGATGCGGGCTTATGTGCCCTCTCCGAATTGCCCTTACCCTTGGTCAAGTGGCGCACGCAACCTCGGAGGCGAAATCAGGGGGAGATGGGGTTTGTGGCCATTCCGGGCAAAAAAGCCAAAATTCACCCAAAACTGGTCCCTCCAAATATCGTATCTCCGTATCACAAGAGAAAGGAGCCTCGGGCTTTTGCATGGATGTAAACCGAAGCTTTGCTTCCCTTTTGCAACAAGGGTTGAGGTTCAAAGCATGACGAAAGCATTTTTAACACCTCAATCCTTGAAGCACACTATTTATGGGAAAAAGTGCATATATCGGCGATATTGGCATGAACATATCTTTGGGACCTTGAGGAGCAAAAATATGAGTAAACACTTTTGGAGTAGGCCCATAGTAGGTGCTTTCAAATATGCACACTATGGTTAGATTGTTCCCGCCCACTCGTGTCATTAGTGCTTGCATATGAGCGCGTGTGCAAAGAGGCAATATGGCACGCGTGCTCACAAGGCGAAATTATATAAAATAGAAGACAAGGTTGTAAAAATCAACCAAGCCATCCACAATGTCCTTCGTGGTCTCTACTTTACATATTGTCTTGGTTCGAGGCTCAACTCCCCATAGGCTTCGAGTACGAGCCTCGGGGGTTTGGCCATTTCGGCCTATTTTTCGACCAAAACTTGCCCTCTTTCGAAGATAGAGTTTTGGTACGCATTGAATTGCGTGGAGCCATCGTTGAGTTAGCTCGAAAAACGAAAATGGCCTAGGGCTTTTGGTCTTGTGAGCATTGTGTTCGGTTATTAACGTTCATGCTCACAAGGCCACAAAGTTAGCGTTTGCGCACGCAAACGACTTGGGTTTGCGAGACCCATAGGCTGCCTAAAACATCGCCATTGCCCGCTTCCCTATACAAAATGATATGCCCACGTGAAAGGGGCATGGATGAAAGGCATAGGGGGGGAATGTAGGGTTCCGTCCGAACTCATGGTACTTGAGAACCATGAGTTCGAGCGATCGACGGAAAAGCTTGCGCGTCGATTTTCTCGAAGACTCAACGGCGAAAAATTCTGGTGAGCACACCAGATGAAAGTACATTAAATGCCCTCTAGATTCAGCCCTTAAGTTCTCTTAGAACCTCACAGGTACTCGAGAAAAGTTCATCACAAAACTCGCCACGGAGAAGCGACAAAGGCGCGCGAACAGGCGACATCAGGCGGCGATTTCACGACAATTAGAAATCGCGGTAGAATTCGGGTATTTCACCGATTTCCGACTGAAAATCGCCTAAGACAATAAAATTATGGTAATTCTAAATCGACTTATTGGTTAGAAATCGGATTCCAGATTTCGCGGGTTAGAGAACAGGGATATCCCGCTGACAGCCGGTGTCAACGGCTTCCGCACGGGTGTGACGGCTCACAGGCCTCCGGGCCATGGGCCATAGGTTCTGGGTACCGCTTCACCCCCCTCCTTAGAGCAAACCCTGGGGGGGGCTCGATAACACCCAAGCATGGCAGCGGGTACCCAGGACCATTGCCTGAAGGGGGGGGGGTGTCACATCCTCACTTCAGGCTGATTTGCAGGTTAGGCTGCCCAAGTCCCACAGTAAGACAGGTACGCTGCTGTAGCTGTTAGTAACTGCAAGTATAGTATCAAGTTTCAAGCCCCGGGTCCTGGCGGCGATTGTTCCGCATCCAAAGGACCCGTTAACCAATACCAGGCGCACCGGGTGCCGGCTGCGACGGTCACTACCACAGTGGCAGTGGCATACACGGCCAACATAGGCGTCACACGACGACCGAGGTGGTCCCACAGGTTGAAAGCGACCACAAAGATCCATTAGGCTACCCCAGGCTTCCCAAGGCCGCAGGCCCGGGGAGAGTCCCCAAGGGTCCTTCCTCGGGCGCACCATGTCCATATCCACGACGCGAGTCCAGAGTGGTACAGCCGAACGAGCTCCTCCTTAAGGGATCGGGCATCAAGGCCGTCTTTTCCCTCGCCCTATTACCACAAAGGCCATGCATGGGGGAGTCCCCATGCAGTATGGGCGGAGGCGTCGACTCCTCAAACCACCAGTTTCCCAGGCAGACTGACTGAGGTCAGGACACCGGAGGTCGCCACCCGACTGCAAGTGCGTCTGCGAGTCGGTAGGCTCACACTGGGACTGACAGTGGCGGACCGCTGGGAGTGTAGTCAGGCAACTGGGCTTCCCGCCTGGCGCCATCAGGATCTCAGCACATCACAGACACTAGGGCACACGGTATCACGGGCACCCAAACAGAAGAATCTGTACTTAGGTACTGGTCCAGGCTGGACCTTACGTAAGAGCATGTAAACGGCGACTCAAGGCGCTCTCGTATTCCGATTCGCATCCCTTCGGTGGGAAAAACAGTCCACATCTGAATGATGGGCTGCTAACACTTAACATACAGATGCACATATCCTGGGGAACAGAAAAACAAGCAATAAGCGGGGTAATAGGCGTGTAAACACACTCTCGACAGAGAGCCAAACCACGCCCCGGTTAGGATAAGGCATATGCAGGAGGGTGGACAGTAAAACGCCTGAGTTCAGGCCATATATAGTCTGCAGACACACGTCGACTGGTCTGGATCCCGCAAGTGCCATGGGACCAGACCACAGACCAAAAAATCGCAATGCCGATGACAGCGGCATCCGTTGCGCAACGTCGTATGGGCTTCAAGGCCCTAAGAGCTCAGAAAATAGGTCAGTTGCCCTGCCTGGTTTCCCGAGGAATCAGCAGGCGGGGAGTGACAAATAGGAGTCGAAGAGAGGGGTCATCCTCCCCTTGATTCAGCAGGGGGGGGTATATGGCCACTCTGATGGCAGGTCACCGGAAGATGGAAGAGAGCAAGCAAGTAAGGGACGATCCGTCGACCAAACAAGCGCTCAAAATGCATCAGGGGAGAGCTCAGGGCGATGATCAGGCGCCCCTGGCTGCAATCGCCCGGGTGAGTGCTGCCAAGTCCGAGACATGGATCTTGGTCTTGTGCTTGCGGATGTAGTCCATGAAGGGCGTGTTAATCCGCGGCACAAACGAGAAGACGGGTTCCCAGGTGTCGTGGGACGGCCCATAGCCTCGCCAACGAACCTTGAACTCCAGGCCTCCGGGTGCCGAGGCGTTCGGACGCTGAGCCAGGATCTTCTCGACGGTATAGTCGTCCTGTTCAGCATAGTCGTCGTCTGAATCGGCCTCATGTGCGGCATAGTCCAGGGACACGTGTTGGCCACGGAGGTCGGGTTCGCGCACACGGAGTTGACTCTCGTGGCGCTCCCGGAACTGTCCTTGACCCACCTTGATGCGGTAGGTGTCCTCACCAATCCTGCGGACCACCTCTCCGGGTGTGAACCAGGTCTTGGTGCGGTGGGTGCCCATAGGGCGGGGTCTGATCACCCACACCGGGTCTCCCACCCTGAACTTCTGCGCTGTCCAGCTCGGGGCGGACTTCTGACGCTCAGCATGCTCCTTCTCGAGCTGCCGGCGGATGTCCCGCGCCGTTTGCTCTTGCCGCGCGAAGAATTCTTTGGCGTCCATGGCCATACCATCACCAGACAAGGGAAGTCCCCGACCAAGGGGGTCCCTGCCGAACAGAATCTGGTGAGGGGACAAACCACCCGGAGTGGGGGTGTCATGATGGGCCTTCACAGCGGGCCACATCTCCTCAAACCAGTTCCGACGTGGATTGGTGATGTGAATCTTGCGCAGCTTCTCGAACAGCTGCCGTTCAGCCACTTCTGCTCGGCCATTGGACCGGCTGAGATAGGCGACGCTCTTGGCATGACGTATTCCCATGAGTGAACACATAGCCTTGAACCAGCCACCAGTAAACTGGGGCCCTCGGTCACTGCAAATGGTGCGGGGGATGTCAAAGACGGTCAGCCAATGACGAATCATCATGACTGCCACTTCCTTGGCAAGCAACCCCTTTTTGCGTGCCGGAATGGCTACTACGTAGCCACTGTGGCGATCCACACAAGGAACCACACAGTCAAAGGTCTCCTTGCCAATGTGAACTTCGGGCATGGAGAAGACGTCCATGGCCACGCTCTCCATGGGCTGGTCAGGCACCGGAGTCCATTGGGCTTCCCCCTTGACGTTCCGGTTATCGGGATTGCAGGCCTGACAGACCGAGCAACCCTTCCTGACCTTCTTGATGGCGGTGTAGAGACCGATCTGGTCGATCTCGAACCGGCGCTGCATGTCAAGGGCTTGCTTCTTGACCCCTGGGTGCAGTATGTGGTGGTGCCAAGCTTCACATAGCTCGAGCACTCGTGACTCTGGTACTAGCAGCTTACCGTTCCGGTAGAGCTTGCCATCTTCCTCAGTCAGCCCCTTTGGCCACTTCTGCCCGTCATCAGGGTCGGTCACAGCCCTATACTCGGCCGCAAAGGCCTCAGACTTAGCGTAGTCGTCGGTCCAGTCGTCGTGGAGGCAAGACTCAGGGAAGAGGTGCTTGTCGGACTCAGCTCCATCAGGGGCGAGTACTCTGACCGCTCTGCCCATCCTCGTTCCGAGGGGGGCATCCGCAGCCATGACGACGAAGCATTTAACACCCTCCTCCTCCATCAGGCGCTCCATTTCGATGATCCTTTTGGCTTCAGCGGTCTCAGCCTCATCGCCATGGGCAGACACGTCTGTCATGCCCTTGCTGGCGGGATAGGCCCACCTGCTGAGACAGTCCGCCACGGTGTTGTCCTTACCAGGAACATACACAACCGTGAGGTCGAACTTGGCCAAGGTCTCATGCCATCTTGCCCGTCGGGAGGCGGGACCAGAGGGGGTGTCCACGTGCTCCTTGTGCCACGACTGCAGACTCTGATGGTCGGTGCAGACGGTGACGGGATGGAGGGCTATGTACCCAGCCCATTTCCTGAGAGCCATGACGATGGCATACGCCTCCTTTTCTCGGGGCGTCCACGTCCGTCTCTGGGCTTCCGCCAGGACTCGGCTCCAGAAGGCCACTGGCACGTGCCTCCCATCGTCAAGCACTTGCTCCAACACAGCGCCAACGGCGTAGTCGGAAGCGTCGGTGCGCAGGACGAACCCTCGGTCAGGATCCACGAGGTGCAGACCCACTGCGGATAGCAGTGCCTGCTTCATCCCCTCAAAGGCACGGTCGGACTCAGCTGTCCAGACCAGAGCCTTCTTGGACCCCTTCTTGGTCTCCTCTCGGTTGCCCTTGAGCATGGTCGTCATGGGGGCTGCATACTCGGCATACATTTTGATATACCCCGAGTAGTAGTTGCAGAACCCCAAGTACGCACGCAGCTCAGAGACCGTTTTGGGCTTCTCCGAACGCTCAATCGCAGCCACCTTGCCAGGTATGGGCTTTCGCTGCCCGTTCCCGACCACGTGGCCAGCGAAGACCACCTCGCTTACCGCAATGGTGGCCTTGTCACTGCTGCCCGTGAGTTTGTGCCGAACCAGAAGGTCCAGCACTCGAGTGACGTCCCTCTCATGTGCCTCCAGGAGCTCCTCGTAGCTCATACTGGGGTCCCCGGACGCGATGATCAGGTCGTCCACGAAGGGGTACGCACAGTCACGCACCGGCTCAAGCAGGTTCTCCAGCATCCGCTGAAAAGCCGCATTGCCGTTGGTAACGCCCATGGGCATCACCTTCCACTGGAGAGGTCCAAGTGGGGTGCTCATGGCTGTGCAGGCACGGGACTCCTCGGCGAGAGGCATCTGATGATAACCATGTTTCAGGTCAATCACCGTGAAGATCCTCCGCCGGTGTTGTTTTTGCAGCATGTCCTCAATGAGGGGCAGCGTATAGCTGTCATGCTGCGTTTTGGCGTTTAGGCCGCGGTAGTCGACCACGAGCCGCCACTCACCGGCCACCTTCTTGGGGACGACGAAGCACGGAGAGGCCCACTCGGAGTGGCACGGCCCCAGCCAGCCTCTCTCTAAAGTCACGGAGGATCTTCTCCATGGCCTCCTTCCTCTCGCCCCTCAGGGCAAACTCCCGGTGCCGATACACAAGGGGGTCCTGCTTCAGTCGTATCTTGGCCTCGCCATACGGTCCACGCACCGGTGGGGGAAACACAGGTTTTCCGCTGAAGAAGGTATCCCCATACTTCTGCTTCAGCCTGGCCCTCAATGCCTGAATCTTGGGGCAATCATCGGACTCCGCCTTGGCTTTTCCGGGCACCTGGACCACTGAACTTACTTGAGGGGTAGCGACCCGCTTGGTTTCGGCTCAGGCGGTCTTCCCACGTGGCCCAAAGGGCCATCTCTGGTCTTGCCTCGGAATAGATCGCCGTTGGTGGGTGGGTTACCGCCGATTGGCTCGTCCTAGCTGGACATGTGGTCCAGCACCCTCTGCACGAAGGTGTTCCCATCATAGGAACCAGAGACGATCGAGTCCACTTCCCACCAGGCTTTGTCCTGGCCCTTGCCCTCACGCTGGCTTCCCCAGTCGTGAAAGGGCTGATCCATATACCCCTGAACCAGATCCAACTCCTCTTCTGTGAGGGGGTCTTCCGATTCTCCGATGTCAACAGGGGAAACCGCAAAGCATTGCCTCCAGGGCTCCGCTATGATGCGGTTGACACACACGAAGTCGGTGGTGTCGGCCTGATCAAGGCCCCCATCCACATAGTGGAATTCCGTTGGCCATCTCTGGGGTGGAATGGGCTGTCCCTTAGCGTCCTGATAGACACTCTCTCCAGCCGGTAGGACGACCTTGTTTAAGGTCATGTTGGTGAATGAGACCACCCAATGTCGGGTGCTTTCCTCCTCGGTGCATCCCATAGGAACAACCAGCACTGCCTTGGAGCGGTCCTTGCGAATCTTCGCTATCGCCCTTGGAATGTCCCATCCGGGGCAATGGATCCACATCAAGCCCTGATGCGGACCCCAGTGCTTCTTCCACGCGGAGTCCTGGGCGCTCCAGTACTTCTCACAAACCCGAAGATGGGCGGAGGTTCCTGAAGAGAACGCATCCAGGGCCAGATCCGAAGCTCCCAGGTCCGCAACCACTCGGCTCGCCACTTCCGGCATTACGCCGTACTCCTGGTTTGCTGGCCCAGTTGGCTCAGTGCCCAGCGCGGCTACTTCGAGCTGATTGCGTTCCGGGTGGTTCCATTGGCATTCCACATGGTGCTCAGGTGACGAAAGCCACGAGAGCTGGTCGTCCTGGTACAGGGTCATAGAGGCCTGGGCCGGGAGGACGCCGGAGTCCGTCTCCATCATGAAGTCGTACCCAACGATCATGTCCCAGTCCATCTCGGCCTCGTAGAAGCGACCTTGCAGGAGGATTTCCTTGCCGAGGTCCGGGCGGCTCAGCTCACGGTGGTTCACGAACTGCAGCCCAATGGCCGCTTCCTTCGTGCCTCCCACCATGTACTGGCCGTTCGCCACCTTCAGCCTGACAGGTTTCCGACTGTCGGTCAGACACTCTGGCAGAAATAGGCCAGCCTTGACCAAGCTGACCTGTGCTCCCGTGTCGACCAACACGTCGAAGACCTTCTCCACTTCCCCGCATAAGGCACGGACCTTAAGGTGCAACTGCCGCTCACGCCCCACTCGGCGCACGGCGTGCAAGCTCAGGATTTCCGCCCGTTCCAGAAGCTCAACAAGCGACTGGTGCAGGTCGTGGACAATGGGCTCAGACTGCCCATCTGCAGCATCCAGCTGCGGTCCGGGTGATCCTCCGATACTCTCGGATAGATCTTGAAACACATCGAATACATTCTTGGTCACGAAGGATGGAGGGGTGCAAGGGTTCGTGCCTTCACTTGCCCTCACCCCGCCACCGCGACTGTCGGGTGCCGGACCGGGCCTTCCGCCCGCGGCAGTCCCTTTGTGCTCACCGACTCCCGACTCGGATGGTGTGCCGCTCCCCACGACACCATCCTGCGACCGCCCTAGCTGGGGCCCTTGGCTGCAGGGGCTCCGCTAGGGGGCGTCGGTTGTAGAAGTAGGGGTATTCTCCTCCGCATCAACCTCGTTGACACCCTTCTTCTTTCCCCTATTCCTAGGCTTCTTGTCCTTGTCCTTGTTCTGGTCGTTCTCTTTGTTCTCCTTGTTCTTGTTGTCTGACCTGGGGATCCAGTTCCTCTTGATCTCCTAGATCTCCTTGGCTAACTCGGTCCCCACCGACATCAGCTTGGAGAGCTCGTCCTTGTCCACCTCCACTTTGGCCTCCCGGATACCCGTGGGTGCACGCTTCTTCGACCCGTGCGCCTTCTTGTAGGCCTCCGTGTCGGCCTGGTGGATGGGGCATGTTCGGTGGTCATGGTTGAAGCCTTGCTTCCTCCCATAACACACGAAACAGCCCTGAGGGTGAGCTTGTATGAACTCTCCAAAGGACAGCGGAGGGTTGCGAATGCGGCGAGGGTCCCTCTTCTCCTTCTTCTTCCAACCCGGCTGCAGGGGCTTCCAGCTTCCCCGGTTGCCACCCGCGTTCAGGTTGTTGGCCACGAAGGCACAAACGGCCATCTCGGCGGGCTCATCGTCGTCGTCATCGTCGACGAGAGCTTTATCGCCATCGGCTCCCGCTGGGTCCATGGCAGCTTCCCTGCCAGGCCCCTCGCCAACGTAGTTGACGTCGCGGTCGCCGGGCCTCAACCCGCGGGTATGGTGGAGGTTCCGGTACTCCTTGAGCACCTCCTCTCCAACCCACTCCAGGATCTCGTTGCAGCACATCCGCGCCGGGATGGCCTGCAGACGGATGGTCTGGTCGCTCACTTCACACTCGTCAAGGCGCCACATCGCGGTCTTCTCGCGATCGCCCGAGACGGTGATGAGGAGAGCGTTCCGCAGGGAGTGCCGTTTGACATCCCGGGCCACGTTCTTCCTCGTCCAAGCCACCAAGTTCGTATGATACTCTTTGGGGAGCATCATCTTGACCGTGTGGTTGGACTTGGCCCTCTTGGCTTCCTCCTTGGTGACCCTCTTGATCCATGCTTCCGGCAGCATGGAGAGCAGGCGAGCCTGCTCGTCACCCTCGTTCCAGTCCTCCACGTTGCGGCGGAAGAGGGTGTATTGCCCTCAGAAGTCTCGCCAGTCCCGTAGGCGGATCTCCCGTCCATCATGCTGAAGCTTGATGGACTTCCACCGCTTGGCAGCCACCTGCGGAGCGTCCACCCGCTCCTGCTCGTTGAGCCACTTCTTGGCTTCCTTGAGGGTCTTGATTTTCCCCTCCTTGGTCGTCACGAAGTATAGCTCTTGGAGCACTTCCGGCAGGCGGTACCTGAACCGTCTGAAGACATATTTGTCCGCATCTGCGGGATCCATGTCCTCAGTGACGGTCACCCCCCAATCGTCCAGCTTCTCCAAGAAGCGGTCGAGGTTGAGGGGGTTGCCATCGTACATGGGGGGCTTGATGTCCTTCAGGTCTTCCCACACGGCGGCATCCACGACCTTAGAGACCGTGAACGCCGGTGGCGAGGTCGACCGAGGTTCCCATCGGCCTCCCCCACGGACTCCCACGGCTGCCACTTCCATCTCCTCCCCGGTATCCGCGTGGCCACGCCGTGGTTCCTCCATGTACGCTGAACCTAGATGTTCACGCCGTACTCCTTCCATGTATGCCTCCTCATCACGGCGCCGGCGGCTGCGTTCAGCGGCCTCCCGTCGTACACCACGCGGCAGGGAGATGTCGAACTCCTCCAGGTCCAGGTCCAGGTCCTCACCTCCGCCGACATCCCACTCCACGTCTCCTCTGGGGACCTCATCCTTGAGTTCACCATAACGTCCACCAGCCATTGGAATTGGCTCCGGGGCTGGTGCGGGGCGTCGGGGGCGTACCGGTGTCCGCGGTGGAGCACGGCGGTTGTGGTACTCCGCGCTGAGCCACTCATCACACCAATCCTCACTGCCACTGCCGGGCGGCCCGCGCTGTGGTGAGAGGGGGCGCTGAGAGAGGGGGCACTGGCGCTGGGGCGACTCCTGGGGGCTCCGCCGGGGGCGTGGGGTCTGCCTGGACCTGGTCCGGGTCCCCAGCCGTCGTCCGACGAGCCAGACTCCAGGGGTGGGTGGTCGCTGCCGATGCTCCCACGGCCTTCCAGCACGACCAACCTCTGCTGCAGGCCGCTGATGACGTTGTTCAGCGACCTGGTCTCGCCCCTGGCGATGTCCAGCGCCCTCTGGGTGGCAGTGGCGACCGCGGCGCTCTTGACCATCTCGATCTTGGCGATGTCCAGCTCCTTCTGTGCGCGCGCGGCGAGCCTGGCGATTCGAGTCATCTCGCCCTTACCCGTGTCTACCTCGCGCTCGAGGGACTGGACTCTCCTGCGGAGGTAGACGATCCACCGCCGGGTGGCATCCGGGTCGCCGTCTCTTGGTGGGCATCCTCCAGGGGGTCCTGATGGTCCTCCGCCAGGGGGTCCCGGTGGGTCTGCGCCGGGTCGCCTCGGTGGGTCCGAGGATGGGGGCTTCTTTGTGTAGTCGAAGTCCATGTCATCATCCTCGTCCATGTCACCCCACCTAGGCGTCTCGGTCTCCGAAAGCTCCGAGCTCCGGTAAGGAGGAGGGAGATCCTCATCCTCACCTTCCGGCTCCATGGGGACGTCTCCGCCTCCTCTGCCAGCCACTCCTCAACGATGTCGGCGGCCTCGTTCATCCCCGTCGCTGGCGGTGAAGAAGGGGTCGGAGTCGTGGGGGTGTCCATCCGCTGGCCTCCGTGGCCTCTCGGGGGTCTTCCCCTTACCCTTCCTCCGTCGGTAGGCGGTGGGGCCACTGCTCCCACTGCTGCCTGTGTGGACCTCGTCCAGCGTCATCTTGGAGGAGGCGTCCCCTTCGAAAAGCTTTCGAAGGGTCTCCACTCGGGATCCTCCCGGGGGAGTCTCCCGGCGGAGCTTGGCCTCCGTCTCCTCCATCGCGGCGGCTGTGGCTGCGGCAGCTCGCCCTTCGGCTTCCTCCCGGGCACGAGCCGCCTCGGCTTCCCGGGCCTGCTGCAGCCGAGCCTTCTCCGCTTCCAAAGCCGCCAGCTCCGCCTCCGTCTTGGCCCTCTCCTCAGCGACCTTCCGTCGCGCGGCCTCGATGGCGTCCTTCCTGGCGGCGTCCGCCTGGGCCTTAGCCTTTGCCTCGGCGTGGGCCCTTTCCTCCGCCTCCTTCTTTGCCCTCTCTTGGGCAAGCGCCTCTTCCAGCGCCTTCACCTCGGCCTCCTTGCAGGCAATGGCCTCCTGGGTCAGGCGGGCTTCCTCGGCGGCTGCCGCCACCTCACCCTTGACCTGGGCAGTCGCTGCCTCATGGGCGGCTGCGGCCGTGAGACCGGCCGCCATGGCCGCCACGGTCGAGGCGTGGATGACCATGCCATGCGCCCACTCCGCAGCCTCCTGCTTGGCGATGCCGACGGCGCCCTCGATGGCAGCGTTGTGCTGCGTGGCCCGTCGCCGGGCAACCCGAAGGTTGCAGGGCACCCCACAGGCGCGCTCACAGGCGCGCGCCACGTCCCTTTGGTGGGGAGCGACGCTGCTGCTGGAGCTGGCCTGGTCGGCCGGCATCCTCCCGCGGTGGGCCGACTCCACGTCGCTGCTGGGGCCTGACTTCCTCAGGAGCAGCGGACGGGGCTTGGCCTTGGCCTGCTTGGCGACTTCCAGGAAGTCGCCAAGGGTGGTGTGGCCGGGGTGGTGACCGCCATTGGCCCGTTGGGGGCTGTGGGCTGGGGTTCCGCCCCTGGCGCCTTGGGCGGCTTCGGCAGCCAGGGATTCCTGGTACTCCCGCCACTTCCTGTCCCACCTCCTGTCCCCGGCGGAACGCTTCTCCTTCCCAGGAGACGCGCTGCTGCTGCTGCCCTGCAGCCTGCGCTCGTTCCCGAGCTCCAGGAACTCCTTCTCGATCATTTCCCACATGGAGACGTTGATCGGGGCGCCCGACGGGTACTCGTTTGGCTTCTCGTCCTCCTCAATCCCGTCGGGGCACAGCCCTTCGCCGGGCCTGTCTGGGCGGGTCCAGACCCTCCAGCGCTTGGGGCGGAAGCGGTACGCATACCCTTCGACCCGCAGCAAATCCTCCACTGCCCGCAGGCGGTCCTCGCCCATGTCCCCACGGAGCTCGAAGCTCCGGGGCATGCCGCCTTCGCACTGGGGATTGCTGTGGCGGTAGTGCTGCCCCCACAGCAACCCACGCAGTAGGCGCGCCGCATGGGGGTGGGGCTGCGGCCACGTCTTGCCCGCCTCCTCCCAGTTTACCATCGTTCCTCTCGATGGAGTGGTCCTGGGGTGGTTGTTGAGGTGGGTGATGTAGCACTGGACTGGGAGTGCGGCCAGTCCTGGTTGGCCGGTGGTTGTGGAGGTGGTTGCTGTAGCTGGGAGTGCGGCCTCGCTGGTCGGCCGAAGGAACTCGTTGATGTTGGAGTTCCGGTCCCTGCACTTCCTTCACGGACTCGGCGCTGTCGCTGGGCGGCGCTGCGAGCCGCTGCGCTGCGCTGCGAGCTGCGAGCTGCGAGCAGCTGCGCCGCGCTGCTCGGGGTTGGTGGCCCCGAGTGGCACGCGAGGGATGGGTAACCCCGCGGCGGTGAAACGCTTTTGACGCGTTCCCGTGGGGGGCCTGGCCACGGGACGCTGCGGTGGACACGCACAAGTGAGCAGGCAGGCAAAGCACTACGCTCACAGGGGCATCATTGCGCTCGTGTCATGTGACAAAGCGTTTCAGGATCCTTGCCACTCTGAAAAAAGGGAACAAAAGTATGTACAGCAACACATCAGGATATGTACACATGGGGTTAACACTGGACTGGGGTAAGGGCATCACGGGACAATAGACACTCAGTCCCAACTCATATCCCAATCCCAGGTCCGACCCTCTCAGTGGCTGGTGGGGGCGGGGGCTCAAACACAACCCATGCCCTGCTCAGTCCGGACCCTGAAACCCTGCCAATAGGGGAGGTGTCCCGCCCAGCCACAGGCGATTTCCTGGGAACCAAGGGGCTCCAAGGCCAACGGACAGTAGCTCCCTATGCTCCCTTACCGGCAGGTCCCAACTCCTCGCTGAGCCACAGATATGGCCCCGCCATTATCCCCTAGGAGTTGGTAGCTGAAAATGGGCTGTTTCAGCCCAAACTGATATTAGCTCAAAAATCTCCAAAGCTGACCCCTCGTCGGGACCCGCCAGAGGTAGGGACGAGTCAACTGACACTATGCCCTTCGCATACGAACTCCCTGGAGCCCTCACCCAACCTGGTTCCCTCTGAGGTCCCGGCATCAGGGCACCACGGGTTCGTCAAATGGGGTCATAACTGCCAAAATGGCAAAATCAGCCGTCTCGGTCGACCGTCCAGGGTAGGAAATCTTGGCGATATTGACACGCCAAGCCTTGATTCACAACACTTGATATCCCCTTTGGTCCTATGCCCTGGGTTATGGCTTGCTGTCACACTGGCTGCTTGCTGTTCATCGAGGGGATGAACACGCGGATGGGGCAGAAAGCAGCATGCGGTGCAAAGGGGGAGATCATGGATCGCACCAAAAGTTGAATAACTCCGGATGAGCCGGAGGAGCAAATATGAAACTCAATGGCGTTCAACCCTTCGTCATATGCTACAATATTCGCCCTTCCTTCCTGGCCAGATCCCGTGCCCCATGGAGATATGGTAATTCCAATATGGCATACAATGGCAAAAAGAGCGAAATTTGGCCAAAATGGCCCGCACTCATGATTCCATATCTCCATGGCCACGGCGAGGATCCTTTCAACCAAAGACGCTATAGACATATGGGACTTAGGTCCCAATATATGCCACTTGCCAACCCTCATGGTTCCCTCTAGCTATTTTCCCCATTGGATGGAAAGTGATACACAAATGGGGCAGAATGGCAACATACGCCAAATTGGGTGACTCACAACTCTCCCATCGAGAGGAGAGGCCACATGGGGAAACACCCCATTCGATGCGGGCTTATGTGCCCTCTCCGAATTGCCCTTACCCTTGGTCAAGTGGCGCACGCAACCTCGGGGGCGAAATCAGTGGGAGATGGGGTTTGTGGCCATTCCGGGCAAAACGGCCAAAATTCACCCAAAAGTGGTCCCTCCAAATATCGTATCTCCGTATCACAAGAGAAAGGAGCCTCGGGCTTTTGCATGGATGTAAACCGAAGCTTTGCTTCCCTTTTGCAACAAGGGTTGAGGTTCAAAGCATAACGAAAGCATTTTTAACACCTCAATCCTTGAAGCACACTATTTATGGGAAAAAGTGCATATATTGGCGATAATGGCATGAACATATCTTTGGGACCTTAAGGAGCAAAAATATGAGTAAACACGTTTGGAGTAGGCCCATAGTAGGTGCTTTCAAATATGCACACTATGGTTAGATTGTTCCCGCCCACTCGTGTCATTAGTGCTTGCATATGAGCGCGTGTGCAAAGAGGCAATATGGTGAAGCATTTGGGGGGAGGGCAACCTCGAAGCTTCCCTTCGCATGCACGACCTCAAACCCCCAAACCCATGAAATCCAAGACTTCCTCTCGAATTCAGGATTGTCCAAAGTATTCTGGAATCCTTGCCTCGGCCATGACACAATCTGGCGTCCTGGGCAAGGAGATGAAGGTATATGTAGACAAAGAAAACATGTAGACAAGTAATATGTACATGTAACAATTCTATACTATAAAATAGCATAAAAAAGAAGACGAAATGAAGGCGACGGCGTCGCCGCCATCAGAAAATCTGACGGCTACGAGGCGTCGCCATCAGGATCTCCACTGAGATCCTGCCCAAACTGGGCCAAACAGTGGTTTTTGGGCGAAAAACAATGAAATAAAGTGATTTTTGAGTCAAAAACACTCATTTCGCGTGTCTCCCCCCAACGCGTCGCGTAGCCGACACGACGCGTTTCTGCGCCAATTCAACCTACATATGAAAAGGCCCACAGTTGGGCCACACCATGGGTGCCTGGGCGATTCCTGGGATCGCCTCAGGATTTTTTGAAAAATGCGTGAACGTGACTTTTTTCGCAAAAATTGACCTTCGCGGAACGCCGCGAAAAAGGTCACGCTATAATCTTTTGGTTCTAAAAACGATAAAACAATAATAAAATTGCCTAAAATCTTTAGAAATCGAAGAATAAAACTTCGATCTGGAGCTGCGTCGCGCAGGCGACGACTGTCGTCGCCAGCCCAAAAAAGACGAAAAAAGACGATTTCTGGGGTATTTTACAGAAATCCCACAGAAATCAGGATGCCGTAACATCAACAGGAAAATTCCTGACCCAGCCTGGCGAAGAGCGCCACAGGCTGTGCAGCGGGTATGGGTGAGGCACCCCATACCGCTTCACCCCCCTCCTTAGAAGCCTTGCCTATATCCAAAGGAAGGCAAGGCCAAGGAGGCGCTCTGACCCCTGCACTGCCCTGGTTTCAGAACTGATTCATCAGAACAGTGGGGGGGGGGGGGCTTCGTAAGTAATTTACATGCCACATACATGTAAATTTTTATTTTTTTTTGATCTTGATATATTCATAGGGCAATTGCCCCCCAGGCGTCCACACTGGTCCCTGGCACTCCTTGTGGCCTGTAGTTACATGAACAGAGGCACTGCAGGGCCTTCCGCCCTGACTGATGGCGCTTAGGCGCACATATGGGCCCTTTTTCTCCATGGGCATGGAAACATAATAATTCAATAAATTCAAAATAAATTATTTAGGGTCAAACCCAAGGCAACGAATTCCTCGCGCCTGAATTTAGGGCCATTTCCTGCCCAAGGCGACGAATTCCTCGTGCCTTTTAGGGTCGATTCCCAACCCAGGGCGACGAATTAACGCGCCTAATTTGGGGGATTTAGGGTCATTTCCTACCCAAGGCGCCCCACGCCGATTTAGGGTGGGACCTCCCAAAGGGTCAACCAACCCAAGGCGAGGAATTAACGCGCCTGCTTGTGCGGTTCGGTACCTGGCGTCGTCGTCGCTGTCGTCGTCGCCCAGAGGGGGGAAGCCAGTGTAGACTTGGGGGCTCCATAGGGTCCATGGGGAAGCCATGGTCTTATCCATCGTCGGAGTCAAGGAATTCCTCCTTCATCATGTTGATGCCCTGGACCTTAGCTCCTGCAGTTTCCCAGCGAACAGCGATCAGCGATCCGCGTACTCCTGCAGTCTGGGCGTCGTCGCCGTCCGCAGGCCGTCACACGCCCTTGGTGGCCTTGGCGTCGGCAGAATACTTTTGAAGCATTTGGGGGGAGGGCAACCTCGAAGCTTCCCTTCGCATGCACGACCTCAAACCCCCAAACCCATGAAATCCAAGACTTCCTCTCGAATTCAGGATTGTCCAAAGTATTCTGGAATCCTTGCCTCGGCCATGACACAATCTGGCGTCCTGGGCAAGGAGATGAAGGTATATGTAGACAAAGAAAACATGTAGACAAGTAATATGTACATGTAACAATTCTATACTATAAAATAGCATAAAAAAGAAGACGAAATGAAGGCGACGGCGTCGCCGCCATCAGAAAATCTGACGGCTACGAGGCGTCGCCATCAGGATCTCCACTGAGATCCTGCCCAAACTGGGCCAAACAGTGGTTTTTGGGCGAAAAACAATGAAATAAAGTGATTTTTGAGTCAAAAACACTCATTTCGCATGTCTCCCCCCAACGCGTCGCGTAGCCGACACGACGCGTTTCTGCGCCAATTCAACCTACATATGAGAAGGCCCACTGTTGGGCCACACCATGGGTGCCTGGGCGATTCCTGGGATCGCCTCAGGATTTTTTGAAAAATGCGTGAACGTGACTTTTTTCGCAAAAATTGACCTTCGCGGAACGCCGCGAAAAAGGTCACGCTATAATCTTTTGGTTTTAAAAACGATAAAACAATAATAAAATTGCCTAAAATCTTTAGAAATCGAAGAATAAAACTTCGATCTGGAGCTGCGTCGCGCAGGCGACAACTGTCGTCGCCAGCCCAAAAAAGACGAAAAAAGACGATTTCTGGGGTATTTTACAGAAATCCCACGGAAATCAGGATGCCGTAACATCAACAGGAAAATTCCTGACCCAGCCTGGCGAAGAGCGCCACAGGCTGTGCAGCGGGTATGGGTGAGGCACCCCATACCGCTTCAATGGCGGTGTGCTCACAAGGCGAAATGATATAAAATAGAAGACAAGGTTGTAAAAATCAACCAAGCCATCCACAATGTTGTTCGTGGTCTCTACTTTACATATTGCCTTACTTCGAGGCTCAACTCCCCATAGGCTTCGAGTACGAGCCTCGGGGGTTTGGCCATTTTGGCCTAATTCTCGACCAAAACTTGCCCTCTTTCGAAGATAGAGTTTTGGTACGCATTGAAGGTAGGTAGGTAGGTATCTTCAGGAGCTCGGGATGCCTCCTTTGACATTGCAGGAAGAAGGTCTTACCAAGGGGACGTCCTGTCCCTCCCACTGCCCTATGTCAGGTGCCTCTTGAGCCGCTCCCGCATGTGCTTGGGAAGGCATTGTCGCGGCCACCCGGTCCATGTGTCCCAGGTGGGAGGGTGTCCCCATATGTGTCCATGGGTAGGGCCACATGCCCCCTCCTTTGGGCGGCAGCTCTGGGGGGCTGCCCAGCCGTGTGGAGTATCTCTCACCACAAGGGGTATTGCTCCCGCTTGTCTACGGTACGACCGCCTCACTCTTGTGGCTTGAGTTGCGGGGCCACTCTGCTTGGCAGGTGACCCCCTCCTGGACTGTGTACCGGCTCGCCTGTCACCGGTTGCTTCCATGGCTCCGGGTGACGTTTGCCATGGTCCCTGATGCAGCCTGGCCAGGCTCGGACCAGTGGCCTTGGAGTACCGCTCCTGCCACTGGCCCGGTGGGTCGGCTGGGTCGCCCCAGTGCGTCCGACCCATGGGGTATTGGTTCTTTCCTGTCCCTCGGCCGCCCTACGTGTGTGCAGTGTCCTGGGCCGCTGGGCTCCTGTTCACCGGTGTGCCCGCGCATTTTGCTGTGTTGCGTCTGCGGTGTCCTGGGCCAGCTGGCTCCTGTTCACCGGTGTGCTCGCTCGGTGTGTTGTGTTGCATGTGCGGTGTCCTGGGCCACTGGGCTCCCGTTCACCGGTGTGCGTGGCGTGTGCGGTGCGCGTGTGCCATGGGTGGTTGTGTCCCTCTTCCTCCCCCCCTAATTTTCGATTTTCTTTTTTTTTTTTCTTTTACGGAAAAAAAAAAAAAGAGAAAAACAGGGGCGCGCGTACACTGCAGGCACAGGCATGGGCAGCTGGTGCGGCGGTGCAATAGCGTTGTGTCCTCTGGCGTGTGTCGTCGGTGCTGTGGCGGCGGTCGCGCCCCAGGGGTGCGGCTCGCGCGTCCTGATGTACACGGGCTTGGGTCAGGGTGGGTTTGGTGAGGTGTCTCTTTGCTTCTGGAGCTGGCTGGTTAGGCGGCTGTGTGGGCTGTGGGTGTGGGCTGTGGTTACGTTGTTCCCTCGGCGGGCTTGGTTAGGAGTCAAGGGTTAGCGGTTTCGGGGTGTGGCTCGGGTTTGATTTGTGCTTGGGTTCTGGCTCGGTTAGGCGGTTGCGACGGTTGCGGGCCTGGGTTCAGTGCCTTTGGGCGTAGTGGTGCTCGTTGTCGTGTGCGTTGGCTTCCTCCGGCGTCCGGTTCGTTTGGTGACTTCTGGGCGGGGCCTGGCATGGCGCCCCGTGGTGGTGGTTTGCTGGGTAACAGGGTTAGGTGGCGGCGCCGCTGGCCCGGGGGTCAGGCGCGTCATGTTGTGTGGCGCGCAGGGCTCCTGGGGTGCTGTGGGTGTCGCCGGTGTCGGTGCACCGACGCTTGTGCGGTCGTGAGGGGGTGTGTTTGTGCGGGGCTGGGCTTTGGGTGATGTCCCACAGGCGGATGCCGTCTCGCTGCGTCTCCTGGAGGGTCTCCCGCAGGCGCCTGAGGTCATACGGGTGGTCCTGGGCCGCGGGGAGGTTGCGGGGGTGGACTTCCAGGGGGTGGAGCACATCGGCCAGCATGGCTTCCCATGCGGCCTGCGGCATCCGGCCCCCCGCCGGCCGGAGGCGGCAGTTCTCCACCGACCCCTTGCGGGGCCGATGGACCAGGCCCTGGAGGGAGGGCTCTCCCCGGGCCCACTTTCGCAGCTCCCAGAGCTGCGTGTGGGTCCAGCGCTGCCACCACTGTTCCTGGGCGGGCCTGCGGTCTTGGGCGGAGGAGTGGGCGTGGGTGGGTGTGACGGGGTCGTGGGGACCGGTGGCGGTGGCGGGCCTGGGGAAACCCTCGTAGTCCTGTTCCGTGGGGGTGCGTGGGGAGTGGGGGCGCGCGCGGATGTGGACCCGCGGGTGTGCGCGTACCGTCTCCGCCTCGGGGTTGGGTGGGGACTCGCGGCGGCGGCGGTAGTGGGGCATGCGCTGTATGTGGGCTGTCATCGAGGGTTGGTAGGGGGGCGGGGACGCTGCTGGCTGACCCTAGCGTCGTTCTGGCCTGGTCAGGGGGCGGTCCGTGGGCCTGGGGTGCGGGCTTTGAGAGGTGACGGGACGAGGTGCGTCGTGCTTCGGCCGCGGCGCGCTCCGCCATGAAGTTGGTGGCGGTGGCGTCGTTGACGGTGGGGGGGCGCCGCGCTGGGCGCTGCTGCCTTCGGGCCTGGGACGGCTGGGGCCGAATGTCATAGAGGACGTCCTCGGGGGGCCGGGCTCGCGCTGCCGTCGTGGCGCCGGGTTTGGACTTGGGTTTGGGCTTGGCTGCAGATTGCGGTCGTGGCGCGCTGACGGGTTTGGGTGGCTGTTTGGCGGCGGTCTTGGGTTTCGGCTGGGTCGCGGGTGTGGGCCTCGTCGGGGCGTGGGCCTTGGCAGCGGCGGGGCTGCTCGCGGTGGGGGCGTGTTTGGAAGCCCGTTTGGGAGGTGTCCCCCGCGGCCTGGGGGGTGGAGTGCTGGATGAGGACGTGGTGGTGGCGGTGGATGACGTGGTCGTGGTGGTGGAGGTTGTGGAGTCGGAGGCGGAGGAGAGGGCTGTGGGAGACGGCGGAGGGTCCTGGGCTTCGGGGGCGGGCGTATGATGCTGGGTCCTCCAAGTAGCGAGAACGAGGGTGCGGGTTCGGGCACCGGGCGTGTGCGCGCGTTTTCCCTGGTGATCCGTGCGTGCTGGTGCTGGTGTGGCGGCGTTGTCTCGGCTGCGCGGGCATGTGGGTTACCCGGGGGGTGGCCATATCTGCTCCAGGACGTGCGGGTGTGTTTGCTGGAGGTAGTCGAGGGTCTGGAAGAAGCATCGCTGGATGCCGGGCATGTCCTCCTCTGTGAGGTGGGGGTAGTTTTGGGTGGGGATGTGTGGGCCCGGCCACAGCAGCGTCATGAGGCGGGCTGCCACCATGTACGGGCAGAGCTGTAGGGTGGTGGGGCGTGGGGGGGTGGGTCCCCTGCGGTTTGGGGGGGCTTCCCTCTGCTGGGGGCGCAGCGTGACCACCCACACCCACCGGTCCGTGGGGATCCCCCAGGTCCGTTGGGTCCACTTGGCGAGGCAATACATCGCCCTACCAAGGCCCTGGCTGGTGCTGCGGATGAAGAGCAGCGTGTCCAGGGATTTGCGTTCCCAGGTGCCCCAGATGTGGGGGTCGTCCGGGTCGTCCCCCCTGGCGTACGTGTCGGGGCCTGGGCTGTGTGGGGGGGGGGGCGTAGTCGGCGGGGAGGAGGGAGTCGGTGCCGTGTACCACCCAGTGGTCAGTGGGTGCGTGGTAGTTGGTGGTGGAGAGGGTGTAGTGCAGATTGTACATGACGGTCATGTACCTGGAGGTGGCTGGCTGTTGCTCGTCGGGGTTGGGGATGTCCCCCGGGACGTGGTGCCGGAAGTTGCTCAGGGAGGCCATCCGGGCTACCCTTGTTTCCCGCTCCCACTCTTTGGTGCTGTCGGGGGTGGCGCCGGATGGGGGTCGGGCCATGTTGGGCTGGTGGTAGCGGGTGTGGCCCTTGTTGTCCACCCGCGCGGGCACGGGGTGTCCGACTAGGTGTCGCCCCCAGTCGATGGGGGGCACCCAGATCCGGCTCCCCGTGGGGGGCGGGCTCTCGCCGTCTGGGGTGGCGCGTGGGGGGCGGTCGTGTCGGGCGACGTGGAGGAAGGCGTCGAAGAGGAAGTCTCGGACGCCTTCCCCCAGGGTGGCCGCCTGGACCAGGGTGGCCGCCCGGATGCGGGTGCTGGTGCCGGAGGTGCGGAGGCACAGCACGACGTCGTGTTCCCCGAGTCCCCGGAGGTGCTGCCGTACCGCTGCAGGGTTGTGTAGGGCGTAGGGTTCGGCCGGTGCGGCGGCTGGTGGTGTGGGGTGTGATGGGGGGGGTGGTGTGGGTTGCGGGGGGTGGTCGTCGTTGTCGCCCGTGGGGTCCGGTGATGGGGTCTCTTGTGGCGGTCGCGGGAGGGGGGATTCGCGGTGGCGTGTGTCGGCGGGGGTATCGACGTCTATTGGCTTGTGCTGGCTGCCGCGTGTTGCGTCCGTGGCCTGGTCTCGGGGGGGGGGGCGGGGGGGGGTGGTGTGGGGGTGGTGCTGTTGGTGGTGGGGGGGGCGGGGGTGGGTGTTGTGCTGGCTGGGGGTCTGGGCGTCCCTGTGGGTCGTGTGGGTGTTGCGTGTGTGCGCCGTGCGGCCCTTGCGGTTCTTGACTGGTTGTGGTGCCGGGGTGTGGGTGGGAGGCGGCCGCATGAGCGTCCGGGTGGGGCTGTGGTCCGTATGTAATGGGTGGCTGCTGGTGGATGGTGCTCGCTGGTATGGGGTGTGGGTGGGGGGGCTGCTGGTGGTGGTGGGGTGGGGGGGGCGGGGGTGGGTGTTGTGCTGGCTGGGGGTTCGGGCCTCCCTGTGGGTTGTGCCGGTGTTGCGTGTGTGCGCCGTGCGGCCCTTGCGGTTCTTGACTGGTTGTGGTGCCGGGGTGTGGGTGGGAGGCGGCCGCATGAGCGTCCGGGTGGGGCTGTGGTCCGTATGTAATGGGTGGCTGCTGGTGGATGGTGCTCGCTGGTATGGGGTGTGGGTGGGGGGGCTGCTGGTGGTGGTGGGGCGCTCCTACTAGGCCCTGGTGTTGCTGGTGTGCGTGCGCGGCTCCTCGCGGGTCCATGGGGGTGTACTGTGGCTCGTGTGTCGTGGGCCCGTGTAGCGGGGGCGGCGGGTGGTGCTGGACCGCGTGGTGGTGGTGTGGAGGGTGTGCTGGTTGTGTGTGGTACCCCGGCGTTGGTGGGTGTGGTGGCAGGGGCTGGTGGTGGTGGAACACGTGATGGTGTGGCGCGGTGATGTGCGCTATGTGGGGTGGGTGGTTCGTGAGGCCTGGTTGTGCTGGGGATGTAGCTGGTGGGGGTCGCTGTAGCATGGGGGCATTGGGGGGTAGGGGTTGGGAGGGACGGGGGCGTGGTGGTGGTGTTGGTGGCGCCATGTCCCCTGGCTCTGCGCGTATGGTGGTCCTGGCATGGTGTGGACATGTGTGGGCGGTGGTCGCTGACTGAGCTGCAGGGTTTGGGTGCTGCGGTACGGTGGTGGTGGTGGGCGCTGGCGGTGGCGGTGTTGTTTGTGCGCCCCGGGGGCCTGGGCGTGGGGTGGTGCGGTGTGGCTGGACCCGGGCCCTGGTCGGGGCGTCGCGCCCTGCTGGCGGGCGCGTTGGCGGGCCCCCTGACCTGTCTTGGTCTTCTTGGCCTGGTGGGTGTCGGGGGCGGGTGAACCCCCCTGTCCCCGTGGGGGCGACGGGGAGCGGGCGTGCCAGCGGTGTGCCTCTTGGAGGCTCGTCTTGAGGCCTCTGACGTAGGTTTCCTGGTCCGTGAGGCCCATCCGCGTGGCGGTGGCCTCGTCGGGGGCGGCCAGGTGGGCGTCCCGAAAAGACGCCCAGCCCTCCGGGGGCTTCTGTTGTGCGGGGTGGTGGTGGTGTGCCGGGTAGAGGAGTGCGCTGAGTGGGTAAGGTGTTCCCTTCCGTCAGCCGAGGGCGTTGTTGAACCGGCGGCAAGTGATTCGGAGGTAGGCTGCTATCTCCTCTGGTGCCTAGTCGGCCCACGCTTCTGGCGTCAGGGCTGCTGCTTGGGGGGCCGGGAGTTGTGGGTCTGGGAGGTGTAGGTCACGGTGGTGGAGATATAGGGCGAGGAGGATGTGGCGGGCCGCCACGTTCAAGCCGCCTCCGCTGTGGCGTAGGGGTGGGCTGTCGGGGGGCAGGGGTGTGCTGCCTGTGGCCACGGCTATGGTCCATGCGTGGTCCGCCGCGTCCGCCACGTAGTACCCTCCCAGGTGGTCCCCGAGGGTGTCGGTGAGGAACCTGAAGAAGCTGGGGTGGCTGGCGGGGGGGGGTGCGGCTGGGGCCGCGGGCCGTTCGCGGTGGCGGGGGTTGAGGTCCCCGCAGTGGGGGCAGTGGGTGAGGCGGTGCGCGGCTCCCAGGCAGACCCAGTGGTCTGGGTTGCAGGGCAGGGCTGTCTGTGGTAGCCGCTGGCGAACGCAGAGGGGACATGCGATGGCTGGCGGTTGGTGGTACCTGTGGACGGACGGCGGCGTGGGGGGATGGGGGCTGGTGGCGCGCGCATGCTGGTGGGAGTGTGTGCGGTGCCTGTGGTGCCCGTGTGTGCTGTGCCAGTGCTGTGCCTGGTGGACGGTGTGTAGACGTGGTGGGGGTTCCGTGTTGGTATGTCACGGGGTAGGTTCTCATGGTTGGTAGAACAGGAGTTTGAGGAGGTGGGCTTGGTCTGTTGGGGGCAGGGTTGCCGCATGCTGCAGGTATTTGTGGGTGCGGTATGTGAGCTGCTCCGCCGTTTTGGCAACGGCCGTCCGCTGCATGTGTGCCGCCGTGGCCTGGGGGTCCTCCGCGTGGGTGCGTAGCAAGGTGTAGACGGCAGTGGGGACGAGTCCCCTGCGGACCGCCTCGAGTACCTCCGTCTGCTTGAGGACGGTGGTGAGTTGCTGGGTCGCCGGGGATTGCGTCAGCCATCCGGCGTGCTGTGCGATGGTGTGGGTTGGGTTCCAGTCTGTGAGGGTGTCCAGTCCTCTGTACAGGGGGCACACCTTGAAGTGGTCCCAGGTTTCTTCATCCGCGTGGCTGCAGATGCATTTGGTGTATCCTGCGGGGACGTGGATCGAGCGGCGCGCATACCATCGGTGGTATCGGGTGAGGAGGGGAAGCTGTTCGAGGGCGAGTTGGAGTCGGGGCTTTTGTAGGTGTGCTGGGAGGCTATCCGGGCGCATGGCGGAGTAGTAGAGGGGGGTGTGGACGGAGTCTTCGAGGCGTCGGAGGAGTTCGGTGTTCGCTGGGTGGCCCAGTGTGGTGGCCAGTTGCTGGATGGGTCTGGGGTAGTGGTACTGCTTGTCTCGATCTGTGTACGGCGTGTTCTCGGGCATCCATTGGGGGGGCTGTGTGGCCGGGGGTATCGGGGGCAGGTGCTGCAGGTGGCTGTGGTGTGGGGTGTCCAGTCGCACGTGTTCGAGCCCTGGGGTGTGGTTGGTGTTCTGGTGTTTGGCCTGCGTGTCTGCGCATCCATTGCGGTATGCGTAGCGGTGTGACTCCTGTTTCACGATGTGTAGGGCGTCCTGGGGGTGCATGCCCTTGAAGGCCATCCATAGGTCCCAACGCTTGTGTGGTGAGGCCGGACTCGAGTGCTTTGCGGAGGGGCAGGTCCGCAAGGCGCCTGGTGAGGTGGATGTCGACCGTGGCGTCCACGACTACCCAGATGTTGCGGGGCCGGATCGTCGTGGGTGGCGGTGTGGCGGTGACGGCGTCTGCCATGGTGCGCAGTTCGCCGTGGGAGGACGCCCCAAAAATGGTGGCCCCGGTGTGGTGTTCCACGTGGAGGCCGTCCGCGTGCCGGGTGATGTGCACGGAGGCGCAACCGACCGTGGGGGTGCGTTGCTGGGTGCCGGATGCGGCAGTGAAGTAGATGATGTCGGTGTTGCTGGGTATGGGTAGGCGGGCGATTGCTGTGGGGTGATAGACGTAGATGCGGTTCCCCTGTGCGGTTCTGGCGGTGATTTGCGTGGGTTGCAGTAGTGGCGCTGCATAGACGCCTATCCCCTGGGTGATGATGGCCTGGGCTCGTGGGGTGAGGCGGAGGAGGCCCCTGTATGGGCGCCCCTGGGTGATATACGCGTACATCAGGTGGAAGAGGTATCCCGTATTGGGGTGGAACTTCTGGCACGTGATGGTCTGTCGCCGCTCCTTGTCGTCTTTGTCGCCGCGGAGGGTGGGGCATTTGTGCTGTAGGGGGCGCATGGGAGCCTCCTGAGGTCCTGCGCGGTGTGGGTCGCAGCAGTCGTACTCTATGGCTACGCTGTCCGGGTCTGCCCGCTCGTTGGTGTACGTCCATGTCGCCGTGGGTGTTCGGGTCCAGGCTACGTGCGCCGGGTGGTCTGGGGGTACCGTGTGAAACCAGGGGGAGAGCCATGCCTGCTGGTCGGCGGTGGCGGCGGCGCTGGGGGTGTGGTAGTGGGTGGAGATGAGGTGCAGCAGGGGCCACGGAGTGTCGAGGGCTGCCGGGCCGCAGTGCCAGCACGTGCGTGGTATGCCCTGGTCACTGTGTCTGACTGGTGGTACATCGGTCTCCGGTGCATTGTGTTTGGGGATGGACCAGGGGGCATGGTGTCGCTGGACAGTGCGGGTAGCATGTTTGTGGCCGTTTGGTGCTAGTAGCAGGATGGTTGGTGGTGTTCAGTCTTCGGCTGACGGGGTGGGCTCCCCCTGCGTCGTGCCGCCGTCGTTGGGGGTCTCGTGCTCGCTCGGGCGGGGCCGGGGGTGCTGGCGCTGGAAGGCTGCGTACGCCGTGTCGATGTCCTTGGGCCCCGGCATGACGCGCCCTGCCTTCGTAGCACATGCGCGAAGGTACGCTTGGAAGACGTGGCGTGCTGGCCATTGTGGGTCGGAAAGGAACGGGGCGTGGTGGGCGTTGCATTGTGCCATGATCTTCATCTGTGTTCGGGTGATATACACTATGGTGACGGTGGCCCCCACGAGGCGCAGGGTGTCCACCTCGCCTGCCGGGCGTCGGTGGATGTCGGTGTGTGTGGCCACGAGTGGCCCCTGTTGATCGCAGTGGTGGTTTGTCAGGATGGCGTGTGTGTGGTGCGGTAGGAGGAGTTGTAGCTCGGCCAAGATGCCAGTGCCCACGGAGGTGGAGACGCCGTGTTGCGCCAGTATCCACCGGGGGCAGGTATTGCGGGCCATTTGCGCTTCTTTTATGCGTATGGCTGCCGCCTCGCGAACTTCTGGTTGGTGGTTGTGTGTTACCCTGTGTAGGAGGTGCGCTGCGTGTTTGGCATAGGCCATGTCGACCAGGGCGCCTGTATTGTCTCCGTAGTAGCGCCAGTGGGCCATCATGGCCTCCTCGGGGAAAGACGTGGGCCAGCCTCCGTGTTGCGCCCATGCCTTCGTCACTTGCTGTCGAGCGTGGCGTAGGGCGTCTTGGGGGCGCGGGAGGTGCAGGGCTTGGTACCCGATGGTCGCGTTGAGTACTGCTTCCATGAAGTACGCAGGCCCTGCGTAGACAGGAGGTCCCCCCTGGCAATTTGGGGTAGCCGGGCGAGGCGCTCTTCTAGCTTGCTTGGGAGTGTGATGTGGTGGTGCCGCGTGGCCTGTGTGACTCCCAGGTGGACTGTGGTGTCTTCCAGGTGTAGGGGTTCGCCTTTCCTGATGTGGGGGGTGGGGGTCTTGGCGTCGGCCAACCCGACCGATTTGCGGGGGTGCACTAGGAGCTGGTGGGCGTCCAGGTATATTGTGGTGAGTTGGAGAATGGCGGACGCTTGTTCGGTGGTCGTTGGTAGCCCTGCGTTCTCAGCATCGCGGTGGCGGGTGGCCGTAGTTAGGAGGTTGTCGTCCGCGAAGTTGATGAGGGGGGACCGTAGCGGGTATGGGGCGTACCCCGGGTATACCCGTGCTAGCTCGAATGCCAGTGGCAGGGTGACGAGGAGGTAGAGGAAGGGGCCTTCGGCGCCTCCCTGGGGGACCCCGCTGTCTGTGCCGGTCCAGGGGGTGAGGCCTGCGGCTGTGATGACGGCGTAGAGTCGGGTCTGGATGTACCCGGTCATGAAGGATAGGAATGGGAGGCCCATGGCATCCCATACCTCCGTGAGGAGCCGGTGTGGGGCATGGGGGAACGCGCCTTGGACATCGAGGGAGGCGATAATCATCTCGTAGGGGTTCATGTCCAGTGCGGTGTCCTGGAGGAACGTGGCCTCGTGGGGGGACCTGCCGGCATATATCGGCGATATTGGCATGAACATATCTTTGGGAACTTGGGGAGCAAAAATATGAGTAAACACTTTTGGAGTAGGCCCATAGTAGGTGCTTTGAAATATGCACACTATGGTTAGATTGTTCCCGCCCACTCGTGTCATTAGTGCTTGTATATGAGCGCGTGTGCAAAGAGGCAATATGGCACGCGTGCTCACAAGGCGAAATTATATAAAAAAGAAGACAAGGTTGTAAAAGTCTACCAAGCCATCCACGATGTTTTTCGTGGTCTCTACTTTACATATTGCCTTGGTTCGAGGCTCAACTCCCCATAGGCTTCGAGTACAAGCCTCGGGGGTTTGGCCATTTTGGCCTAATTTTCGACCAAAACTTGCCCTCTTTCGAAGATAGAGTTTTGGTACGCATTGAATTGCGTGAAGCCATCGTTCAGTTGACTCGAAAAACGAAAATGGCCTAGGGCTTTTGGTCTTGTGAGCATCTTGTTCGGTTTTTAACGTTCATGCTCACAAGGCCACAAAGTTAGCGTTTGCGCACGCAAACGACTTGGGTTTGCGAGACCCATAGGCTGCCTAAAACATCGCCATTGCCCGCTTCCCTATACAAAATGATATGCCCACGTGAAAGGGGCATGGATGAAAGGCATAGGGGGGGAATGTAGGGTTCCGTCCGAACTCATGGTACTTGAGAACCATGAGCTCGAGCGATCGACGGAAAAGCTTGCGCGTCGATTTTCTCGAAGACGCAACGGCGAAAAATTCTGGTGAGCACACCAGATGAAAGTACATTAAATGCCCTCTAGATTCAGCCCTTAAGTTCTCTTAGAACCTCACAGGTACTCGAGAAAAGTTCATCACAAAACTCGCCACGGAGAAGCGACAAAGGCGCGCGAACAGGCGACATCAGGCGGCGATTTCACGACAATTAGAAATCGCGGTAGAAGTCGGGTGTTTCACCGATTTCCGACTGAAAATCGCCTAGGACAATAAAATTATGGTAATTCTAAATCGATTTATTGGTTAGAAATCGGATTCCAGATTTCGCGGGTTACAGAACAGGGATATCCCGCTGACAGCCGGTGTCAACGGCTTCCGCACGGGTGTGACGGCTCACAGGCCTCCGGGCCATGGGCCATAGGTTCTGGGTACCGCGTCACTCCCACCCCCGACTGCCCGCCCTCTGGGCGGGCTGCCGGGGCCCACTACCCACTGGCTGTGGGTGCGGGGGGGTGCGGGCGTGGGGACCCGTCACCAACCCCACAGCGCGAGCTCTTGCGAGCTGGCTTTGCGCGCTGTGGGGGCGGCATGAGGGTGCCCGGGGGGGCGACTCCTGCCTGGGTGTGGGGCGTCCGGGGTCGGGCACTCTCCCACCCCCGACTGCCCGCCCTCTGGGCGGGCTGCCGGCGCCCACTACCCACTGGCTGTGGGTGCGGGGGGGTGCGGGCGTGGGGACCCGTCACCAACCCCACAGTGCGCGCTCTTGCGAGCTGGCTTTGCGCGCTGTGGGGGCGGCATGAGGGGGCCCGGGGGGGGCGCCTCTTGCCTGGGTGTGGGGCGTCCGGGGTCGGGCGCTCTCCCACCCCCGACTGCCCGCCCTCTGGGCGGGCTGCCGGTAGCCACTACCCACTTGCTGTGGGTGCGGGGGGGTCCGGGCGTGGGGACCCGTCACCAACCCCACAGCGCGCGCGGTTTGCGAGCTGACTTTGCGCGCTGTGGGGGCGGCACGAGGGCGCCTGGGGGGGGGCGCCTCCTGCCTGGGTGTGGGGCGTCCGGTGTCGGGCGCTCTCCCACCCCCGACTGCCCGCCCTCTGGGCGGGCTGCCGGGGGCCCACTACCCACTGGCTGTGGGTGCGGGGGGGTGCGGGCGTGGGGACCCGTCACCAACCCCACAGCGCGCGCTCTTTCGAGCTGGCTTTGCGCGCTGTGGGGGCGGCGCGAGGGCGCCCGGCGGGGGGCGCCTCCTGCCTGGGTGTGAAGCGTCCAGTGTCGGGCGCTCTCCCACCCCCGAGTGCCCGCCCTCTGGGCGGGCTGCCGGGGCCCACTACCCACTGGCTGTGGGTGCGGGAGGGGGCGGGCGTGGGGACCCGTCACCAACCCCACAGCGCGCGCTCTTGCGAGCTGGCTTTGCGCGCTGTGGGGGCGGCATGAGGATGCCCGGAGGGGCGCCTCCTGCCTGGGTGTTGGGCGTCCAGGGTCGGGCGCTCTCCCACCCCCGACTGCCCGCCCTCTGGGCGGGCTGCCGGGCCCCACTACCCACTGGCTGTGGGTGCGGGGGGGTGCGGGCGTGGGGACCCGTCACCAACCCCACAGCGCGCACTTTTTCGAGATGGCTTTGCGCGCTGTGTGGGCGGCATGAGGGTGCCCGGGGGGGGGTGCCTCCTGCCTGGGTGTGGGGCGTCCGGGGTCGGGCGCTCTCCCACCCCCGACTGCCTGCCCTCTGGGCGAGCTGCCGGAGCCCACTACCCACTGGCTGTGGGTACCGGGGGGCGCGGGCGTGGGGACCCGTCACCAGCCGCACAGCGCGCGCTCTTGCGAGCTGGCTTTGCGCGCTGTTGGGGTGGCATGAGGGTGCCCGCGGGGGGCGCCTCTTGCCTGCGTGTGGGGCGTCCGGGGTCGGGCGCTCTCCCGCCCCCGACTACCCGCCCTTCGGGCGGGCTGCCGGGCTGCTGTGCGTGTGCGTGCCCTGCTTGGCCGGGTCGGGCGGGCCGGCCTCCCGGGCGCGTTTTGGTGCGCCTCACCTTTCTTTTGGCCTTTCTAGCTTCGCTCTTTGCTTGTTTGGCCCCCTCCCGGCTGGGGTTGCCCTGTGTGTGGTTGTTGTTGGGTTTTTTTCGTTTTTTTTTGTTGCTTTTCCCCTTCTCCCCCTCGCTGCGCCCCCGTTGTGTCCTGCTTTGCGTGTTTTCCGGCCCCGGGTGCCTTGAGCCTTGGCGTCTTGTCCCCCCCCCCCTTTTTTTTTCCCTCACCCCCCTCTGTGCGCGCCGTTGTCTCCTGCTTTGCGTGTTTTCCGGCCTGGAGGCCTGGGCCTTGGCGTCTTGTTGCCCCCCCCCCCCTTCCTTTTTTTTTGTTTTTTTTGCCCCCCCCCCTTTTTTTTTCCTGTCCTGCTGCTTTTTTTCCTGCTGCGCGTCTGCTGTGTGTGTTCTGGGGTGTCGTGCTGTGTGTTCCCTGTCCTGCCCGTTCGTTGTGCTGTGCGCGTCGTCTGTGCTGTTTCTGGTGGCTGGTGTTGTTGGTTCCTGGTGTCGCTGCCTTTTGCTGGGGGTCTGCTGGTGGCTCTGGTTGCCCGGCGTTGTCGTTTGGTGGTGTGTGTCGGCTCTGGTGCCCGTGTCCGGTCTGGCCGTCGCTGGGCGTCCTCCCTGTGGTGTCCCGTTCCCCTGTGCTGTGTCCTGTGGCGCTGTGCTGCCGTGTGGTGCTGTGCTGTGGTGCCCTGTCTTCTTTTTGTTGTGTTTCTCCCTGCTGGTGGCGCTGGTTTTCTGTTGTCTCCCGTTGCTTCTGGGCTCCGGGCCGGTTCCGGGTCGTTTCTGTTTCTGTGCTCTGCCTGTGCGGTGCTGTGCTGGTGTGCCTGCGCCGTTGCTCTCTGTTCGGTGCTCTCTTGCCCTCGCGGGGCTGGCTGGTGTTTTGTGTTGTTGCCTGTTGTGTTTGTGTGTTTGCTGTTGGGCCTGGCTGTCCTCTGTTGTCTCCTGGTGGGTCCTGGTGGCTGCTGGTGTCGTGTCTCGGTGGCGTGCTGTGGTGTGTCCCTGTGTGCTGTGCTGCGCCGTGTTGCTGCGCGTTGTGCCGCCTGGCGTTGCGTTGTTGTGCGCTGTGTTATTTTGTTTTGCTCCGTTTGGTGCTGCCGCGCGCTGTGTTGTGTCCTGGGGCGCTGTCCTTCGTCTTGGGGTCCTGTGCCTTCTGGCGCCGTGTTTTGTCTTATCCCCCCGCGCTGTGTGTGTTTTGCTGTGGTGTGTCGCTGCGTGGTGTTGTTCGCCGTTGTGCTTTGTGCCGTGTGCACCCTGGGGTGTCGTGTTGTGCGTTTCTTGTCGTCTCCGCCCTGTGCGGTGTTGCTGTGTGGCCCGCTCTCCCTTGGTGCCCTGCTTCCCTGTGCTGTGCCCCCTGGTGCCGTGCTGCCGCGTGGTGCCGTGGTGTCCTGTCCTGCCGCCTTGTTGGGTTTGTTTCTTGCGTGGGTGTGGTTGTACCTACTTGAAAAACCGCTGCAAAATTTCGTGAACTATTTTTTTTCCTCTTTTTGTTTTTGGCTTCTGAAAATAAAATAAAATTATACACGACCCAACACACTCGCGTGCAGCAAGACCATGTTCGCTGCTGTGCCTTACGTGCTACCCGTTGTTCTTGATGTTCTCGGCCTTGTTCTTGGGTGTGGCGTCGTGGAGCGTGTTGGTGTTCATTGCTAAGGGTTAACCGCGTTCCCCCAGGGCCGCCGCCTGAGCTGCAGGGCAAGAGGAGTGATGGGCACGAGGGTGGGGAGGGGGGTGCATGGAGAAGAAGAAGAAAAAGGCGGCAGGGCGCGACGTGAGGGGTCGTGGCGAGTTATGAAAAATTTTTGAGTTTTACGCGCTGCTCGCAACGCGTTTTTCTTTACGCCTATAGCGAGTTAGGCGACGGCAAGGACGGCGTTGGGGTCCTACGAGCGTTACGGTGCTTACGGCGTTAACTATTCACCTATTTCACGTCGAAAAAATTTTCGTCGCGTTTTTACGCGTTTCGCAGCGCGCTTTTTGGCCTAAGCGTTTTTTATGCTAATTAGCTTTATTTTCAGCTATTCTGAAAATTTTTTCTTCGTCTTTTACCTATCTTTTTATTTCGTTCTGGGACAGGGGCCCAGCGCGCGCGACCCAGCCTCAGTATGTACAAAATTTTGTTCATAAGCTCCTGGAAGAGCGCTGGGGCATTGGCCACCCCGAATGGCATAACCTTCCACTTGAAGACACGACCCTGAGGGGTTATAAAGGCCAACAGCTCCTGAGCTGCGGCGGTTAGGTCCACCTTCCAGAAACCAGAGCGTTTGTCCATTTTGGTCTTGTACCTGCATTTGGCAATACGCTCCAGGGTGTTTTCCATGTTAGGAATACTCCCTGAGTGGTTCTGGGTTTTCTTGTTGACCTCACCATAGTCTACAACCAGACGTAGGGCAGTCGACCCTGGTTTGGCAACAAGAAAACAGGGACTGCAGTGATGGGGATAGTCCCCGTGCTTATACTCTTCAACGAGGCCAGCATCAATGCATTCCTGGATCTGGCGCTCGATTTCTTCAACCTGTTCCTTTGGAGCGGGATAGGGACGACGCCTCACTTGCGTCTTTTCAAATTCTGGTTTCAATTTCAGGTCCATCTGGACCAGTTTTTTACAAGAAAGGGGAGGCGGCAAGGCGCCGAACACTTCCTCATAGGTTATCAGCAGTTTCTTCAGGCGGGGGTCAAGGTTCAGACTCTCGAGTTTCTGAAGGAAATCCTCCTCAGCATGGAGGTTGCTTTTTCCATGTTCTTTCTTTTTCTGCTGATCAGCAGTTTCGGCAGGTACAGAACCATCGTCCCACTCAGGGGGACATTGCTGCCCATAGTGCAGAGAATACACTAGAGGTATCTCAGGATCAGGCAGCGTATAGGACTCATCGTCCTCCTCAGACCAGATGGAGGATTTCCAGGTCTGTCTGAGGTATTGCAGCCGATCTTGGCGCTCAATACCTTCGGCCTTCAGGTACAACAGCCACCGGAGTTCCTGAGTGTCATGCTCAGACAATGGCATGTTATTAGCAGCAGGCCGCGCCAGAGCATCAGCACTCCGGGCCACGGGTTCACCTGTGTGCATAGGCTGCATGTGTAGCACTGGCTTCCCAACAGGGGAAGCGGGTTCAGAGGTTGACTTTAGATCTACCTCCTCTAGCAACAGCTGGGCTAGGAAGGCACTATGTTTTAGGTCAACACAGCTGGGATCAACAGAAGGAATAGTGCTGGCGATCTCAGACAGTTGGTCGTCAGCATCCTCTTTTACAGCTGAAGGTTCCAGATAGTCATCGGGAGACTCACACCCTGTAAGTGTGGCAGATAGGTGCTCAGGAGATCGATTTTTGAGATCATAAAGGGTCAGGCCACGATTTTTGGCCATGACCTCTTTCAGTAGCACCTGGTCTAGGTCACACAGCGGTACAGGATTGAGAGATCCATCGACGATGGACAGGAAACTGGCCCACTCAGGGGCCTGCATAGCTGTGTCTGAGTCCTCAGGCACATAGATGGGGCCGTCGGGGAGTTGCACTCTTCCCACGGTCATTCGATCTAGCATACGGCGCCAGTAAGCATGTTCACCAGAGCAGCCCCAGTCAGGGGTGCACATAACAACCCTTCCTCCCTCATAAGCGATTTTGGTTAGAACCTTCGCGAGCAGGGAGAAGGGAGGGTTAGCATACGCTAGGCCCTTTGCTTTCCAGAAGAAACGGAAGGCATTGTTCAGTTGTTTCGAGCAGTACAACTGCATGATGTGCTGTTGTTGGCTCGCAAACAATTCCACCTGGATCTCATCCAGGTTTACCTGAAGGGCCGCCAGTCCATTTTCAAGAACCTGACGGGCCAATTGGTAGTTTTCAGTACGATGGTTAGTCTTGGATGCGTAGCGCAGCCCAGACTCTTTTCGTCCTGACAGCTCCAAAGGTACGGAGAATAGCCCACTGCCAAAGTCGCAGTGCAAAGAATAGGAGCGCTGGAGGGACAGCATTTTTACCTGGGGGTTTCTTCGTAGGAAGTTGGTGCCAATGACGATGTCAAAGGCGTCGGTGTCCAGCACTCTGCAGTGTTGGGTCACGGTTTCGTCGCCCAGACATATAGTCACATCAACCCCCCCCAAGGAATGGATGGTACGCCCATCCCCTACTCTTATGGCCACGGTCTGAGTTTTCTTGAAAGTCTTTAGCAGGCGCCGGGCCACTATGGAAAGTGTTGCACCGGTGTCAAGCACCGCTCTAAAAACCTGATCCCAGATTTTCACGAGGATCCAGAAAACCAAGTCCTCCTCTTCGGAGCCGCCCCCCTACTCCTCATCAGGGAACTTGACATCCACCCCTGTAGCAATGAGGGACCTGGCCATCCAGGCCAAGCGCCTCTTCTTGGAATTATTCCCCTCAGGGGTAGCGTTATCCCCTTGGGGGCGCTTCTTGGGGTCACCTGCGGCAGGAGCGGGTGTAGCAGCAGGAGTGGGTGTAGCAACGGGCGCTGATGAGCGCCTCTGGGGGTTAGGGGGTCCATTTTTGCCATCCCCCTTGCCACCTCCTTTACCACCTTTATCCCCATTCGGGGGATTTCTGGCGGGCGTTTGGGTCTTCTGGCGTTCCGCCTCCTGACGCTTGAGTTTGTCACTCTCGCGTTTCTTGATGTGGCATTCGTCCTCGTAGTGACGACGTTTGCCACAGTAACCACAGGTGATGGTACACCTGAAATGGTCCTGATGGGTCACAGGTTTCCCATCTTTGGTATGCTGCTGACGTTTCATCTGCAGCATACAGCCACTGCGGAGATCGCAGTCAGAGGCATGACAAGGTCCCCCCTTGTCATTGACAGGTTTGCAGTAGAACAAGGGGGCTGTACCTGCTTCAGGTTTAACCTCAATCATGGCACGTACGTTACCCCTCCCTTTACCACCTCACTGGTTGGTGTTAGTGGGATTTTTAGGCCCTTTCCCTTCGCCACGTTCGGGGGTAGGGGTACCACCTCGACCCAAATGCTTCTTGAGGAATTTCTCCATGTGGGAGTCATTCTCTCTCTCAAGAGCCAGCTCAATCAAGAGGTCCACCAGTTCATTGTACGAGTGCGTCCTGCTCTTCCTCTCAGAGGTGGAGCGGCAATCATCCCACCTACGTTGGGGGATCTTACTCATGAGCCACAGGTGGGGCTCAGTGGCTCCGTAGGAGCCCACGTTCATCCTCGAAAACAGGTACTCCAAGTCGCACACATATTCAGAAATTTGCGCAGCGGATGGAAACTCAGGGAGCATAGGTAGCTCCTCCATCTGTGTGCGCACACTGAGGTCAGTCTCATAGACTGGGAATGTTTTCTCCAACCTCAGGAGTACCTCTGCCCAGGTGGAAGAGGTTTTCACAATCTGTTTCACCTGTTTTTGCAAAAATTTCTTTTTGCATGAGCGTTTCAGCAGCGAACATTTGGTGGCCACATCCACATGGGATTGTCCAGTCAGCAAAAGAAACTCAGCAAATTCTTCTGCCCATTCGGGCAGATTTTTGGGGTCGAACTCCGGCAGTTCCAGCTGGATGTTTGCCTGGGCAATACGTCTGCCCGTCTTCCCACCCCCCGGAGTTAGGCCTAAAGGCGACACGCCGGCAAGAGGTGCCAGGGCTGACAGCCCTCTTTTCTCAATCTCTGTGACAGGCACGTCCTGTAGTTCAGCCATGGGCACGTTCCTGGCACGGGGGTGAAAGGGGCTGGGGCAGGTGACCTTAGGCAACAGCCTTGGCACCCTTGATCTTATAAGATCTTCGGCCAGGGTACTCAGTCCGGGAGAGAGGGAGGACAACTCTGGCTTGGGTAAGGGTTCTGCAATACCCAGTTTTGCCTTGATGTCCTCCGTTAGGGCCGTCACATCTGGATCTTCCGATCCAGACAGAAGTTTGGCCAGCAGTTCGGCCGTATGATCCAGGGCACCGTAGGTTGGCCTTGGATGATGTTGTTCCTCAACTCTAGTCGGGCCCACTTCGAGAGCCCTTGGGGTTGGACAACATGCTCTTGGATACTCAGGTCTCGGTCGTCTGGGCAGGGATGCAGTCTCGGCTCTGTCGGACGGCGGGCCAGAGTGCGTGTAGGACCCTAGGTCTGTACGTGGTCTGGATCCGTGTACTGCCAATGGCTCCTCTCCATCTTCTCCACAAATGGATTTGTAGTACTCCTCATGGAGGATGTATTCATCCATTTTCTTCCTCAGTTCCTCATACTCCTCAGGACCTTCAATCGCTGTTGAGGATGAAGCCGGACAATTGGATCGGGATACTGAGGCTGCTACACGTCTGTGGAGATGACTGAGGCTGTCTCCACCGTGGGCCGCTAAGGCCTCGGTGGTAAGGCCTTTGTTTTCTTCCGCCCTTCTGCGTTCTGGATCTACTTGGGACCCAGATGCGCCACTGAGATGTTGTGGAGCTCGGTAAGGTGGTTCACTCATAGGGTGGGCCATGCTGCCCATTTGCACTTGGACAGTTCTGATGGGCCAGGTCCTGACGCTTGGCGTGGACATGATAAACTTGTTGTTGAGCTTTGTGTGCTGCACTTCTTCTCAGAGTCGGTTCAAAAGGTCACAAGGGACTGCTGACGCGTTCCCGTGGGGGGCCTGGCCACGGGACGCTGCGGTGGACACGCACAAGTGAGCAGGCAGGCAAAGCACTACGCTCACAGGGGCATCATTGCGCTTGTGTCATGTGACAAAGCGTTTCAGGATCCTTGCCACTCTGAAACAAGGGAACAAAGGTATGTACAGCAACACATCAGGATATGTACACATGGGGTTAAGACTGGACTGGGGTAAGGGCATCACAGGACAATAAAAACTCAGTCCCAATTCATATCCCAATCCCAGGTCCGACCCTCTCAGTGGCTGGTGGGGGCGGGGGCTCACACACAACCCATGCCCTGCTCAGTCCGGACCCTGAAACCTTGCCCATTGGGGAGGTGTCCCGCCCAGCCACAGGCGAGTTCCTCGGAACCAAGGCGCTCCAAGGCCAACAGACAGTGGCTTCCCATGCTCCCTTAACGGCAGGTCCCAACTCCTCTCTGAGCCAGAGATATGGCCCCGCCATTATCCCCTAGGAGTTGGTAGCTGAAAATGGGCTGTTTCAGCCCAAACTGATAGTAGCTTGAAAAACTCCAAAGTTGACCCCTCGTCTGGACCCGCCAGAGGTAGGGACGAGACAACTGACCCTGTGCCCTTCGCATACGAACTCCCTGGAGCCCTCACCAAACCTGGTTCCCTCTGAGGTCCCGGCATCAGGGCACCACGGGTTCGTCAAGTGGGGTCATGATGCCAAAATCACCAAAATTGGCGTCATTCCCACGCGTGGTTCGCCCGACCAGGGCAAGGCCAATGGCTCACAGGATAGGAGGCGGGACCTGGGACGTATATCTGAGTGTACAACTTGAAATTAGGTCCGGGCTCCCTGTGGGCATGGAGATATGGGGCCGCCAATTGACCACACGGGGGGGTGAAATTGGGGGTCCCAAAAGGGGGCCATTTTGGCTGCTCGAAATGAGCCGAAATTCGGGGGTGCTCCCAAAAGTATATCTCCACGCCGGCTTGGAGATCGGATCCGCCATTCCATACGCCATCCACCGGGAGTCCAACGGAGACTCCCATGCCCTTGGCTCTCAGAGATCTCCATGCCACTCGTTGTGGTGACAATCCCAATTGGGTCCACAAATGCCAAAATGGCAAAATTGTCCACACTCACTTTGGGCTAGCACCCTAACGAAGGTTGCTCCGCTTCGCCCACGTGGTGTGTGAACCATGGGGACCAATGTCCATGACACCCATGTCATATATGGTCCATTGGTCCATGAGTCCGGCGTGCACGAGGGTGCTGAACATGGTGCACGGCGGGCAGAAAATGGGGAAAATTTGCTCAAAATGGCCGAAAATGCGCACACTCATGGTTGGGGCAAATGAGGCACATGCCCGACTTGGACCGGAGTGTGCCATAGGATTGGTATCAAGTCATATGTGTCCAACATATCTTTTGGGCGTTGCCCAACTCCTCCGGTTTTGGGAATGGCAGGGTCGCCAAGTGAGCCCATGATTTGGAATCGTCCCAAATCGCCAACATGGCGGCCACGGTATGCCAAGCCCAAGAGGAGTTATTCGCCGGGTCCAAGATATGTTGGGCACCGAAGTATGTACGATCATGACATACTTGGGTCATGATGTCAATTGGGCGCAACGTTGAGATACACGGTCGCCACTTGACATCATCACGGGCAAAAAACAGCAATATTGGCGAGAAAACACCCAAAAGTGCCTTGAAAGGCGCACAAATATATTATAATATCTTCGGCTTGGATTGAGTAATCGACCAATCCTTTGTAAACACTGTGACTTGACACCAATGACCTCCGATTCCACATATGTGCTCCACTTGGGGCGCTTTGAAAGGTCACGAGCGCTACTTCCCAAGTGGGCACATGAAAATATGGAAAATTGCAAAACACACACCTTGCTCCCAACGCATCGCTTTGGGATCGCCACACAAGCTTCCCTCCACGAAGGTTAGGCTTGCAATTGATCGTGGGGAGTATAAGGAAGGGCCTCGTGCAATATGAGGTCCATTGGTGGGTGTATCGCTCTTAGCCAAACCCGCCAAATGGGCACGCAATACAACACATGGCACATACCACATACTGCACGGAAAGGTAGCTCCCCCCACGATATGTCATGCCCCTCCAAGGGCATAACTTTGTGTCAATCGCTCATAGGAACTCAAGGAAAGTTCCTATGCAACACCAACACTCGCGCGCTACACTCGGAAGTTATCTTAACGCACGCAATATCATGGCCAAAGAGTTATAACGCAAACTCTACCCTTTTGACCATGATCCATTACGCTAGCGCGCACGTGTGGAGACGCAAGGCATATAAAGCTTCCTAAATTACGTCAGGAGTATTGTGAATACATCCCATGCTTCCCTATTGACATTCCTCGCAAGCAGCAGGAGATATGACCCTCACAAGTGGCCTCACGAATCAACTTTGTTTTGCCCATATCTCTAAGAGAAATGGAGGGCAAGACAAAAGGAAAGTTGATTCGTGCATAGGGAAGCACGTAGGTCCACTCGAAAGAGGTCAAATCAAGTGCGGGGATGTCGAAGTCGAAAATCCGATTTTGACATCCTGAAAAATTCGGATTAAGGTTGCGAGTGTACAATGTGAAAATTGCAGATGCATCAATGCAATTCCTGAAGACTTTAGAGTCTTCGTCACGGATTGCGCTAAAATGTCTGTAAATAACAGTTAAACTGGCGGTTACGCTAAAGTCGCGAGCCAACCGCCAGCAGTCAAAACATTGATTATCAGAACGGAAGCGTGAAAATTTACGGAAACAATATGAAAATAAAACCCTGTTGATTCCTGATATTCTGATGTGTAAATCTCAGCGGGCGACGCATCGGTTGCCGATGCGGCCGCCAATAGCTGAAATGCCCAGATCTCTCACACAAACACGTCTTACCTACATCTGTTGTTAGGGTTAGGTTGCCGAATCGACGGCCGAAGGCGATGCGGGGCAGATTGGCGTGAAATAGTAAGATACCGGCAAATGGCAGTTTGCCGGTACATGGTAACATGCCCCAAGTGGCCGGAATGCCGTCACGGGGGCTTTACGGCAAGGGACACGCTCCTGCCGGGCTCTCACCGGGCTTCACCGGGCGTCTTCCCCTCCGTACATGGGGTTAGTGGGCACACGGAGACCGGTTGTATACCCCACCATGGTCATGGGGTTCTGGGTACCGCTTCACCCCCCTCCTTAGAGCAAACCCTGGGGGGGGCTCGATAACACCACCCATGGCAGCGGGTACCCAGGCCCATCCCCTGAAGGGGGGGGGGGTGTCACATCCTCACTTCAGGCTGATCTGCGGGTTAGGTTGCCCATCGCGATCCCACGGTAAAACCGGTATGATGCTGTAACTGTTAGTAACTGCAAGTATAGTATCAAGTATCAAGTCCCGGGTCCTGGCGGCAATTGTTCGGCATCCAAAGGACCCGTTAACCCATACCAGGCGCACCGGGTGCCGGCTGCGACGGTCACTACCACAGTGGTAGTGGCATACACGGCCAACATAGGCGTCACACGACGACCGAGGTGGTCCCACAGGTCGAAAGCGACCACAAAGATCCATCAGGCTATCCCAAGCTTCCCAAGGCCCGCCAGCTGGGGGAGAGTCCCCACGGGTCCTTCCTCGGGCGCACCATGTCCATATTCACGACGCGAGTCCAGAGTGGTACAGCCGAACGAGCTCCTCCTTAAGGGATCGGGCATCAAGGCCGTCTTTTCCCTCGCCCTATTACCACGAAGGCCATACATGAGGGAGTCCTCATGCAGTGTGGGCGGAGGCGTCGACTCCTCAAACCACCAGTTTCCCAGGCAGACTGACCGAGATCAGGAACACCGGAGGTCGCCACCCCACTGCAAGTGCGTCTGCGAGTCGGTAGGCTCACACTGGGACTGACAGTGGCGGACCGCTGGGAGTGTAGTCAGGCAACTGGGCTTCCCGCCTGGCGCCATCAGGATCTCCACATCACAGCCACTAGGGCACACGGTATCACGGGCACTCAAACAGAAGAATCCGTACTTAGGTACTGGTCCAGGCTGGACCTTATGTAAGAGCATGTACACGGCGACTCAGGGCGCCTTCGTAGTCGATTCGCATCCCATCGGGGGGAAAAAACAGTCCATACTTCGGTGATGGGCTGACATACAAATGCACATATCCTGGGGGACAGAAAAATAAGCAATAAGCGGGGTAAATAGGCGTGTAAACACACTCTGGATAGAGCGCGAAACCACGCCCTGGTTAGGATAAGGCAAATGCAGGGGGGTGGACAGGAAAACGCCTGAGTTCAGGCCATATATAGTCTGCAGACACACGTCGACTGGTCTGGACCCCGCAAGTGCCATGGGACCAGACCACACACTCAAAAATCGCAATGCCGATGACAGCGGCATCCGTTGCGCAACGTCGTATGGGCTTCAAGGCCCTTAGAGCTCAGAAAATAGGTCAGTCGCCCTACCTGGTTTCCCAAGGATTCAGCAGGGGGGGGAGTGACGAATAGAAGTTGAAGAGAGGGGCCATCCTCCTCTGGATTCAGCAGGGGGGGTATATGGCCACTCTGATGGCAGGTCACCGAAAGATGTAAGAGAGCAAGCAAGTGAGGGACGATCCGTCGACCACACAAGCGCTCAAACTGCATCAGGGGAGAGCTCAGGGCGGCGATCAGGCGCCCCTGGCTGCAATCGCCCGGGTGAGTGCTGCCAAGTCCGAGACATGGATCTTGGTCCTGTGCTTGCGGATGTAGTCCATGAAGGGGGTATTGATCCGCGGCACGAACGAGGAGACGGGTTCCCAGGTGTCGTGGGACGGCCCATAGCCTTGCCAACGAACCTTGAAATCCAGACCTCCGGGTGCCGAGGCGTTCGGACGCTGAGCCAGGATTTTTTCGACCGTATAGTCGTCCTGCTCGGCGTAGTCGTCGTCCGAGTCAGCCTCATGTGCGGCATAGTTCAGGGACACATGTCGGCCACGGAGGTCAGGTTCCCGCACACGGAGCTGACTCTCATGGCGCTCCCGGAACTGTCCGTGACCCACCTTGATGCGGTAGGTGTCCTCACCAATCCTGCAGACCACCTCTCCGGGTGTGAACCAGGTTTTGGTGCGGTGGGTGCCCATAGGGCGGGGTCTGATCACCCACACCGGGTCTCCCACCCTGAACTTCTGCGCTGTCGAGCTCGGGGCGGACTTCTGACGCTCAGCATGCTCCTTCTCGAGCTGCTGGCGGATGTCCCGCCCCGTTTGCTCTTGCCGCGCGAAGAATTCTTTGGCGTCCATGGCCATACCATCACCAGACAAGGGAAGTCCCCGACCCAGGGGGTCCCTGCCCAACAGAATCTGGTGAGGGGACAAACCACCCGGAGTGGGGGTGTCATGATGGGCCTTCAGAGCAGGCCACATCTCCTCAAACCAGTTCCGACGTGGATTGGTGATGTGAATCTTGCGCAGCTTCTCGAACAGCTGCCGCCCAGCCACTTCAGCACGGCCGTTAGACCGGCTGAGATAGGCGACGCTCTTGGCGTGACGTATTCCCATGAGGGAACACATAGCCTTGAACCAGCCACCAGTAAACTGGGGCCCTCGGTCACTGCAAATGGTGCGGGGGATGTCAAAGACGGTCAGCCAATGACGAATCATCATGACTGCCACTTCCTTGGCAAGCAACCCCTTTTTGCGTGCCGGAACGGCTACTACGTAGCCACTGTGGCGATCCACACAAAGAACCACACAGTCGAAGGTCTCCTTGCCAATGTGAACTTCGGGCATGGAGAAGACGTCCATGGCCACGCTCTCCATGGGCTGGTCAGGCACCGGGGTCCATTGGGCTTCCCCCTTGACGTTCCGGTTATCGGGATTGCAGGCCTGACAGACCGAGCAACCCTTCCTGACCTTCTTGATGGCGGTGTAGAGATTGATCTGGTCGATCTCAAACAGGCGCTGCATGTCCAGGGCTTGCTCCTTGACCCCTGGAGGCAGCATGTGGTGGTGCCAAGCTTCACACAGCTCGAGCACTCGGGACTCCGGTACTAGCAGCTTACCATTCCGGTAGACCTTGCCATCTTCCTCAGTAAGCCCCTTTGGCCACTTCTGCCCGTCATCAGGGTCGGTCACAGCCCTATACTCGGCCGCAAAGGCCTCAGACTTAGCGTAGTCGTCGGTCCAGTCGTCCTGGAGGCAAGACTCAGGGAAGAGGTGCTTGTCGGACTCAGCTCCATCAGGGGCGAGTACTCTGACCGCTCTGCCCACCCTCGTTCCGAGGGGGGCATCCGCAGCCATGACACCGAAGCATTTAACACCCTCCTCCTCCATCAGGCGCTCCATTTCAATGATCCTCTTGGCTTCAGCGGTCTCAGCCTCATCGCCATGGGCAGAGACATCCGTCATGCCCTTGCTGGCGGGAGAGGCCCACCTGCTGAGACAGTCCGCCACAGTGTTGTCCTTTCCAGGAACATACACAACCGTGAGGTCGAACTTGGCCAAGGTCTCATGCCATCTTGCCCGTCGGGAGGCGGGACCAGAGGGGGTGTCCACGTGCTCCTTGTGCCACGACTGCAGACTCTGATGGTCGGTGCAGACGGTGACGGGATGGAGGGCTATGTACCCAGCCCATTTCCTGAGAGCCATGACGATGGCATACGCTTCCTTTTCTCGGGCCGTCCACGTCCGTCTCTGGCTTTCCGCCAGGACTCGGCTCCAGAAGGCCACTGGCACGTGCCTCCCGTCGTCAAGCACTTGCTCCAACACAGCGCCAACGGCGTAGTCGGAAGCGTCGGTGCGCAGGACAAACCCTCGGCCAGGATCCACGAGGTGCAGACCCACTGCGGATAGCAGTGCCTGCTTCATCCCCTCAAAGGCACGGTCGGACTCAGCTGTCCAGACCAGAGCCTTCTTGGACCCCTTTTTGGTCTCCTCTCGGTTGCCCTTGAGCATGGTCGTCATGGGGGCTGCATACTCGGCATACATCTTGATATACCCCGAGTAGTAGTTGCAGAACCCCAAGTACGCACACAGCTCAGAGACCGTTTTGGGCTTTTTCCAGTGCTCGGTCGCAGCCACCTTGCCAGGTATGGGCTTTCGCTGCCCGTTCCCAACTACGTGGCCAGCGAAGACCACCTCGCTTACCGCAATGGTGGCCTTGTCACTGCTGCCCGTGAGTTTGTGCCGAACCAGAGGTCCAGCACTCGAGTGACATCCCTCTCATGTGCCTCCAGGAGCTCCTCGTACCTCATACTGGGGTCCCCGGACGCGATGATGACGTCCTCCACGAAGGGGTCCGCACAGTCACGCACCGGCTCAAGCAAATTCTCCAGCATCCGCTGAAAAGCCGCATTGCCGTTGGTAACGCCCATGGGCATCACCTTCCACTGGAGAGGTCCAAGTGGAGTGCTCATGGCTGTGCAGGCACGGGACTCTTCGGCGAGAGGCATCTGATGATAACCATGTTTCAGGTTAATCACCGTGAAGATCCTCCGCCGGTGTTGTTTTTGCAGCATGTCCTCAATGAGGGGCAGCGTATAGCTGTCGTGCTGCGTTTTGGCGTTTAGGCCGCGGTAGTCGACCACGAGCCGCCACTCACCAACCACCTTCTTGGGGACGAAGAAGCACGGAGAGGCGCGGTCGGAGTGGCACGGCTCTAGCCAGCCTCTCTCCATGAAATCCCGGAGGATCTTCTCCATGGCCTCCTTACTCTTGCCCCTCAGGTCAAACTCCCGGTGCCGATACACACGGGGGTCCTGCTTCAGTCGTATCTTGGCCTCGCCATACGGTCGCCGCACCGGTGGGGGAAACACAGGCTTTCCGCTGAAGAAGGTGTCCCCTTACTTCTGCTTCAGCCTGGCCCTCAATGCCTGGATCTTGGGGCAATCATCGGACTCCGCCTTGGCTTTTCCGGGCACCTGGACCACTGAGCTTACTTGAGGGGTAGCGACCCCACTCGGCTTCGGCTCAGGTGGTCTTCCCAGCCGGCCCAAAGGGCCATCTCTGGTCTTGCCTCGGAATAGGTCGCTGTTGGTGGGTGGGTTACCCCCGATTGGCTCGTCCTGGCTGGACAAGTGGTCCAGTACCCTCCTTACGAAGGTATCTCCATCATAGGAACCAGAGACGATCGAGTCCACTTCCCACAAGGCTTTGTCCTGGCCCTTGCCCTCACGCTGGCTTCCCCAGTCGTGAAAAGGCTGATCCATATACCCCTGAACCAGATCCAACTCCTCTTCTGTGAGGGGGTCTTCCGATTCTCCGATGTCAACAGGGGGAACCGCAAAGCATTGCCTCCAGGGCTCCGCTATGATGCGGTTGACACACACGAAATCCGTGGTGTCGGCCTGATCAAGGCCCCCATCCACATAGTGGAATTCCGTTGGCCATCTCTGGGGTGGCATGGGCTGTCCCTTAGCGTCCTGATAGACGCTCTCTCCAGCCGGTAGGACGACCTTGTTTAAGGTCATGTTGGTCAATGAGACTACCCAATGTCGGGTACTTTCCTCCTCGGTGCATCCCATAGGAACAACCAGCACTGCCTTGGAGCGGTCCTTGCGTATCTTCGCTACCGCCCTTGGAATGTCCCATCGGGGGCAATGGATCCACATCAAGCCCTGATGCGGACCCCAGTGCTTCTTCCACGCGGAGTCCTGTGCGCTCCAGTACTTCTCACAAACCCGACGATGGGCGGAGGTTCCTGAAGAGAACGCATCCAGGGCTAGATCCGAAGCTCGGTGGTCCGCAACAACTCGGCTCGCCACTTCCGGCATTACGCCGTACTCCGGGTTTGCTGGCCCAGTGGGCTCAGTATCCAGCGCGGCCACTTCGAGCTGATTGCGTTCCGGGTGGATCCATTGGCATTCCACATGGTGCTCAGGTGACGAAAGCCACGAGAGCTGGTCGTCCTGGTACAGGGTCATGGAGGCCTGGGCCGGGAGGACGCCGGAGTCCGTCTCCATCATGAAGTCGTACCCAACGATCATGTCCCAGTCCATCTCGGCCTCGTAGAAGCGACCTTGCAGGAGGATTTCCTTGCCGAGGTCTGTGCGGCTCAGCTCACGGTGGTTCACGAACTGCAGCCCAATGGCCGCTTCCTTCGTGCCTCCCACCATGTACTGGCCGTTCGCCACCTTCAGCCTGACAGGTTTCCGACTGTCGGTCAAACACTCTGGCGGAAGTAGGCCAGCCTTGACCAAGCTGACCTGAGCGCCCGTGTCGACCAACACGTCGAAGACCTTCTCCACTTCCCCGCATAAGACACGGACCTTAAGGTGCAACTGCCGCTCGCGCCCCACTCGGCGCACGGCGTGCAAGCTCAGGATCTCCGGCCGTTCCAGAAGCTCGACAAGCGACTGGTGCAGGTCGTGGACAATGGGCTCAGGCTGCCCATCTGCAGCATCCAGCTGCGGTCCGGGTGATCCTCCGATACTCTCGGATAGATCTTGAAGTACATCAAACACATTTTTGGTCGCGAAGGATGGACGGGTGCAAGGGTTCGTGCCTTCACTTGCCCTCACCCCGCCACCGCAACTGGGTACCGGACCAGGCCTTCCGCCCGCGGCAATCCCTTTGTGCTTATCGACTCCCGACTGGGATGGTGTGGCGCTTCCCACGACACCATCCTGCGACCGCCCTAGCTGGGGCCCTTGGCTGCAGGGGCTCCGCTAGGGGGCGTCGGTTGTGGAAGTAGGGGTATTCTCCTCCGCATCAACCTCGTTGACACCCTTCTTCCTCCTATTCCTAGGCTTCTTGTCCTTGTCCTTGTTCTGGTCGTTCTCTTTGTTCTCCTTGTTCTTGTTGTCCGACCTGGGGACCCAGTTCCTCTTGATCTCCTGGATCACCTTGGCCAACTCGGTCCCCACCGACATCAGCTTGGAGAGCTCGTCCTTGTCCACCTCCACTTTGGCCTCCCGGATACCCGCGGGTGCACGCTTCTCCGACCCGTGCGCCTTCTTGTAGGCCTCTGTGTCGGCCTGGTGGGTGGGGCATGTTCGGTGGTCATGGTTGAAGCCTTTCTTCCTCCCATAACACACGAAACAGCCCTGCGGGTGAGCTCGTATGAACTCCCCAAAGGACAGCGGAGGGTCGCCAATACGGCGGGGGTCCCTCTTCTCCTTCTTCTTCCAACCCGGCTGCAGGAGCTTCCAGCTTCCCCGGTTGCTCCCCGCGCCGTTGTGGGCCACGAAGGCACAAACGGCCATCTCGGCGGGCTCATCGTCGTCGTCATCGTCGACGAGAGCTTCATCGCCATCGGCTCCCGCTGGGTCCATGGCAGCTTCCCCGCCAGGCCCCTCGACAACGTAGTTGACGTCGCGGTCGCCGGGCCTCAACCCGCGGGTATGGTGGAGGTTCCGGTACTCCTTGAGCACCTCCTCTCCAACCCACTCCAGGATCTCGTCGCAGCTCATCCGCGCCGGGATGGCCTGCAGACAGATGGTCTGGCCGCTCACATCACACTCGTCAAGGCGCCACATCGCGGTCTTCTCGCGATCGCCCGAGACGGTGATGAGGAGAGCGTTCCGCAGGGAGTGCCGTTTGACATCCCGGGCCACGTTCTTCCTCGTCCAAGCCACCACGTTCGTATGATACTCTTTGGGGAGCATCATCTTGACCGTGTGGTTGGACTTGGCCCTCTTGGCTTCCTCCTTGGTGACCCTCTTGATCCATGCTTCCGGCAGCATGGAGAGCAGGCGAGCCTGCTCGTCACCCTCGTTCCAGTCCTCCACGTTGCGGCGGAAGAGGGTGTATTGCCCTCGGAAGTCTCGCCAGTCCCGTAGGCGGATCTCCCGTCCATCATGCTGAAGCTTGATGGACTTCCACCGCTTGGCAGCCACCTGCGGAGCGTCCACCCGCTCCTGCTCGTTGAGCCACTTCTTGGCTTCCTTGAGGGTCTTGATCTTCCCCTCCTTGGTTGCCACGAAGTATAGCTCTTGGAGCACTTCCGGCAGGCGGTACCTGAACCGTCTGAAGACATATTTCTCCGCATCCGCGGGATCCATGTCTTCAGTAACGGTCACCCCCCAATCGTCCAGCTTCTCCAAGAAGCGGTCGAGGTTGAGGGGGTTGCCATCGTACATGGGGGGCTTGATGTCCTTCAAGTCTTCCCACACGGCGGCATCCACGGCCTTAGAGACCATGAACGCCGGCCGCGAGGTCGACCGAGGTTCCCATCGGCCTCTCCCACGGACTCCACGGCTGCCACTTCCATCTCCTCCCCGGTATCCGCGTGGCCACGCCGTGGTTCCTCCATGTACGCTGAACCTAGATGTTCACGCCGTACTCCTTCCACGTATGCCTCCTCATCACGGCGCCGGCAGCTGCGTTCAGCGGCCTCCCGTCGTACACCACGCGGCGGGGAGATGTCGAACTCCTCCAGGTCCAGGTCCAGATCCTCACCTCCGCCGACATCCCATTCCACGTCTCCTCTGGGGACCTCATCCTTGAGTCCACCATAGCGTCCGCCAGCCATTGGGATTGGCTCCGGGGCTGGTGCGGGTCGTCGGGGGCGTACCGGTGTCCGCGGTGGAGCACGGCGGTTGTGGTAGTCCGCCATGAGCCACTCATCACGCCACTCCTCACTGCCACTGCCGGGCGGCACGCGCTCGTTGCGGCGGCCCGCGCTGTGGTGAGAGGGGGCGGTGAGAGAGGGGGCACTGGCGCTGGGGCGACTCCTGGGGGCTCCGCCGGGGGCGTGGGGTCTGCCTGGACCTGGTCCGGGTTCCCAGCCGTCGTCCGACGAGCCAGACTCCAGGGGTGGGTGGTCGCTGCCGACGCTCCCACGGGCTTCCAGCGCGTCCAGCCTCTGCTGCAGGCCGCTGATGACGTTGTTCAGCTGCCTGGTCTCGGCCCTGGCGATGTCCAGCTGCCTCCCGGTCCGGTGGCGACGTTGGCGCTCTTGACCATCTCGATCCTGGCGATGTCCAGCTCTCTCTGAGCGCGCGCGGCGACCCTGGCGATGCGAGTCATCTCGCCCTTGCCCATGTCTACCTCGCGCTCGAGGAACTGGACCCTCCTGCGGAGGTAGACAGTCCACCGCCGGGTGGCATCTGGGTCGCCGTCCCCTGGTGGGTCGTCGGGGTCCCCAGGGGGTCCTCCAGGAGGGCCTCCGCCGGGTCCGCCCGGTCCAGGGGGTCCTCCCCCGCCCGGTGGTCCGCCTCCAGGGGGTCCACTTGGTGGGCGTCCTCCAGGGGGTCCTAGTGGTCCTGCGCCAGGGGGTCCCGGTGGGTCCGAGGATGGGTGCTTCTTCGTGATGTCGAAGTCCATGTCGTCATCCTGGTCCATGTCGCCCCACCTGGGCGTCTCGGTCTCAGAAGACTCCAAGCTCCGGTAGGGAGGAGGGAGATCCTCATCCTCACCTTCCGGCTCCATGGGGACGTCTCCGCCTCCTCCGCCAGCCACTCCCCGGCGATGTCGGCGGCCTCGTTCATCCCCGTCGCTGGCGGTGAAGAAGGGGTCACTGTCGTGGGGGTGTCCACCCGCTGGCCTGCGTGGCCTCTCGGGGGTCTTCCCCTTACCCTTCCTCCGTCGGCAGGCGGTGGGGCCACTGCTCCCACTGCTGCCCGTGTCGACCTCGTCCAGCGTCATCTTGGAGGAGGCGTCCCCTTCGAAAAGCTTTCGAAGGGTCTCCACTCGGGATCCTCCCGGGGGAGTCTCACGGCGGAGCTTGGCCTCTGCCTCCTCCATTGCGGCGGCTGTGGCTGCGGCAGCTCGCCCTTCGGCTTCCTCCCGGGCACGAGCCGCCTCGGCTTCCCGGGCCTGCTGCAGCCGAGCCTTCTCCGCCTCCAACGCCGCCAGCTCCGCCTCCGTCTTGGCCCTCTCCTCAGCGACCTTCCGTCGCGCGGCCTCGATGGCGTCCTTCCTGGCGGCGTCCGCCTGGGTCTTAGCCGTTGCCTCGGCGTGGGCCCTTTCCTCCGCCTCCTTCTTTGCCCTCTCTTGTGCCGGCGCCTCTTCCAGCGCCTTCACCTCGGCCTCCTTGCAGGCAATGGCCTCCTGGGTCAGGCGGGCTTCCTCGGCGGTTGCCGCCACCTCACCCCTGATCCGGGCAGCCACTGCCTCATGGGCGGCTGCGGCCGTGAGACCGGCCGCGATGGCTGCCACGGTCGAGGCGTGGTAGTCCATGCCTCTGCCCCACTCGGTGGCCTCCTCATGGGCGATGCCGACGGCGCCCTCCACGGCAGCGTTCTGCTGTGTGGCCCGTTGCCGGGCAACCCGAAGGTTGCAGGGCACCCCAAAGGTGCGCTCGCAGGCGCGCGCCACATCCCTTTGGTGGGGAGCGACGCTGCTGCTGGCGCTGGCCTGGTCGGCCGGCATCCTCCCGCGGTGGGCCGACTCCACGTCGCTGCTGGGGCCTGACTTCCTCAGGAGCAGCGGACGGGGCTTGGCCCTGGCCTGCTTGGCGACCTTCAGGAAGTCGCCAAGGGTGGTGTGGCCGGGGTGGTGACCTCCACCGGCCCGTTGGGGGCTGTGGGCTGGGGTTCCGCCCCTGGCGCCTTGGGCGCCTTCGGCGGCCAGGGACTCCTGGTACTCCCGCCACTTCCTGTCCCGCCTCCTGTCCCCGGCGGAACGCTTCTCCTTCACATGAGACGCGCTGCTGCTGCTGCCCTGCAGCCTGCGCTCGTTCCCCAGCTCCGGGAACTCCTTCTCGATCATGTCCCACATGGAGACGTTGATCGGGGCGCCCGACGGGTACTCGTTGGGCTTCTCGTCCTCCTCAATCCCGTCGGGGCGCAGCCCTTCACCGGGCTTGTCCGGGCGGGTCCAGGTCCTCCAGCGCTTGCGGCGGAAGCGGTACTCATACCCTTCCGCCCGCAGCCATTCCTCCACTGCCCGCAGGCGGTCCTCGCCCATGTCCTCGCGGAGCTCGAAGCTCCCGGGCATGCCGCCTTCGCACTGGGGATTGCTGTGGCGGTATTGCTGCCCCCACAGCAACCCACGCAGTAGGCGCGCCGCATGGGGGTGGGGCTGCGGCCACGTCTTGCCCGCCTCGTCCCAGTTCACCATCGGTGCTCTCGATGGAGTGGTCCTGGGGTGGTTGTTGAGGTGGGTGATGTAGCACTGGACTGGGAGTGCGGCCAGTCCTGGTTGGCCGGTGGTTGTGGAAGTGGTTGCTGTAGCTGGGTGTGCGGCCTTGCTGGTCGGCCGAGGGAACTCGTTGATGACGGAGTTCCGGTCCCTGCACTTCCTTCACGGACTCGGCGCTGTCACTGGGCGGCGCTGCGAGCCGCTGCGCTGCGCTGGGAGCTGCGAGCTGCGAGCTGCTGCGCCGCGCTGCTCGGGGTTGGTGGCCCCGAGTGGCACGCGAGGGATGGGTAACCCCGCGGCGGTGAAACGCTTTTGACGCGTTCCCGTGGGGGGCCTAGCCACGGGACGCTGCGGTGGACACGCACAAGTGAGCAGGCAGGCAAAGCACTACGCTCACAGGGGCATCATTGCGCTTGTGTCATGTGACAAAGCGTTTCAGGATCCTTGCCACTGTGAAACAAGGGAACAAAAGTATGTATAGCAACACATCAGGATATGTACACATGGGGTTAAGACTGGACTGGGGTAAGGGCATCACAGGACAATAGACACTCAGTCCCAACTCATATCCCAATCCCAGGTCCGACCCTCTCAGTGGCTGGTGGGGGCGGGGGCTCAAACACAACCCATGCCCTGCTCAGTCCGGACCCTGAAACCCTGCCAATTGGGGGGGTGTCCCGCCCAGCCACAGGCGAGTTCCTGGGAACCAAGGCGCTCCAAGGCCAACAGACAGTAGCTCCCTATGCTCCCTTAACGGCAGGTCCCAACTCCTCTCTGAGCCAGAGATATGGCCCCGCCATTATCCCCTAGGAGTTGGTAGCTGAAAATGGGCTGTTTCAGCCCAAACTGATAGTAGCTTGAAAAACTCCAAAATTGACCCCTCGTCCAGACCCGCCAGAGGTAGGGACGAGACAACTGACCCTGTGCCCTTTGCGTACGAACTCCCTGGAGCCCTCACCAAACCTGGTTCCCTCTGAGGTCCCGGCATCAGGGCACCACGGGTTCGTCAAGTGGGGTCATGATGCCAAAATCACCAAAATTGGCGTCATTCCCACGCGTGGTTCGCCCGGCCAGGGCAAGGCCAATGGCTCAAAGAATAGGAGACAGGACCTGGGACTGATATCTGAGTGTACAACTTGAAATTAGGTCCGGGCTCCCTGTGGGCATGGAGATATGGGGCCGTGAATTGACCACACGGGGGGGTGAAATTGGGATCCCAAAAGGGGGTCATTTTGGCTGCTCGAAATGAGCCGAAATTCGGGGGTGCTCCCAATAGTATATCTCCACGCCGGCTTGGAGATTGGATCCGCCATTCCATACGCGATCCACCGGGAGTCCAACGGAGACTCCCATGCCCTTGGCTCTCAAAGATCTCCATGCCACTTGGCGTGGTGACAATCCCAATTGGCTCCACAAATGCCAAAATGGCAAAATTGTCCACACTCACTTTGGGCTAGCACCCTAACGAAGGTTGCTCCGCTTCGCCCACGTGGTGTGTGAACCATGGGGACCAATGTCCATGACACCCATGTCATATATGGTCCATTGGTCCATGAGTCCGGCGTGCACGAGGGTGCTGAACATGGTGCACCGCGGGCAGAAAATGTGGAAAATTGCCCAAAATGGCCGAAAAAGCGCACACTCATGGTTGGGGCAAATGAGGCACATGCCCGACTCGGACCGGAGTGTGCCATAGGATTGGTATCAAGTCATATTTGTCCAACATATCTTTTGGGCGTCGCCCAACACCTCCGGTTTTGGGAATGGCAGGGTCGCCAAGTGAGCCCATGATTTGGGATGGTCCCAAATTGCCAACATGGCGGCCACGGTATGCCAAGCCCAAGAGGAGTTATATGCCGGGTCCAAGATATGTTGGGCACCGAAGTATGTACGATCATGACATACTTGGGTCATGATGTCAATTGGGCACAACGTTGAGATACACGGTCGCCACTTGACATCATGACGGGCAAAAAACAGCAATATTGGCGAGAAAACACCCAAAAGTTCCTTGAAAGGCGCACAAATATATTATAATATCTTCGGCTTGGATTGAGTAATCGACCAATCCTTCTAACCACAATGACTTGACACCAATGACCTTCGATTCCACATATGTGCTCCACTTGGGGCGCTTTGAAAGGTCACGAGTGCTACTTCCCAAGTGGGCACATGAAAATATGGAAAATTGCAAAACACACACCTTGCTCCCAACGCATCGCTTTGGGATCGCCACACAAGCTTCCCTCCGCGAAGGTTAGGCTTGCAATTGATCGTGGGGAGTATAAGGAAGGGCCTCGTGCAATATGAGGTCCATTGGTGGGTGTATCGCTCTTAGCCAAAACCGCCAAATGGGCAAGCAATACAACACATGGCACATACCACATACTGCCCAAAAAGGTAGCTCCCCCCACGATATGTCATGCCCCTCCAAGGGCATAACTTTGTGTCAATCGCTCATAGGAACTCAAGGAAAGTTCCTATGCAACACCAACACTCGCGCGCTACACTCGAAAGTTATCTTAACGCACGCAAAATCATGGCCAAAGAGTTATAACGCAAACTCTACCCTCTTGACCATGATCCATTACGCTAGCGCGCACGTGTGGAGACGCAAGGCGTATAAAGCTTCCTAAATTACGTCAGGAGTATGTAAGTGCGGCTAGCCCCATCTGCTCAGATTTTCAGATTGGCTACATTTTGGTCATTTTCTTTGCTTCGGCGGAATCGCCGCCTCGCAGCTCAGTCACAGGATATTTCCTATATATTTCTGATATGCCGGATTTGATTCCGCGGTCCATTCCCCGTAAATCTGCCGCGTTCCGCTATTTTAGCTGGAATCGCCATTTGCCGCTGACGCGCGCTCGCGGGTCAGATCGGCCAAACCTTTTTACATAAATGGATTATTTAAATCTTTTCAGACAGTTTTGGACACTCAGATGTATTTAGAATAATTCGCATCAATTTTCTTCATAGACTGGGATTTTCTGCCGGATAACAATCAGCATGGACCTTACTTCTGTTGTCGCTGCTCTCGCCTCTTTTGGTGTCCGAGTATCCGGTTCTACCCCCAATAACAACATCCAGGGAGACTCCTCGCGTGCCTGCCCCACTGGTCTTGCCGGCCCCGAGCCCTCCGGCACCCACAACGACCCAGGGCAGCACTTTCATGGTAGCAGAGGCTACCTGAATGTTGTTCCTTTGGTGTCCCAACCACAGCTAGCTCCCCAGTACGGCCCCGTAGACTCCGCAACCTCCGGAGACGTAACGATTACGCTGCCGTGGTGCTGTGCGAACGAGGCCTTGAGAGGAATGCCTTGCGCAAGCCCAAATTGCCCAAGAAGGGCACAAATCAGCAGCTGTGGAGGCCCAGATTACAATCAAGATCCCAGTCGAAATTGGCCATCAAGTAGCTGGAATCTCCCAGCCTACGCTAATGGCAACGCTCCGGTGGAGCTTACGGACCTGGCAGGTACTAATACTCCTTACCAATGTCCACATTTTGAGACCATCGACGCCGACATTGACGACATTGAGATGGGTGGTCCAGGTGAGGTACCTACCTATAATCGACCAGACTCTTGGGCACAATGGGACAACCATTTGTCTTCAGAAGTGACCCGTAACCTTCAGAGTCTTGAGGCCCTGTGTCTATTAGCCACGTCTAAGCTGATAGGACAAGAAAGAATCGCCTCTGAATTTTTATTTGAATATTTTTTCCTTCTTCAAGAAGAAATTAATACCAGGATGTGGTGGTGTTCTCAAGAAGATGAATCTTTTGCCATTTTTTTGCAGATCTGGGAGGCAAGTCCCTTCCCGAAGGAGAAGACCAAGGCACCTGTTGCCGGGCCCTCCGCCCCTCATCCCTCTGTTTCCATCCGCGACGATCTAGCCGCCGCGGTTGAGGAAGGAATTTTAGAGGCAGCTAGGCAGGCAAGCCTGGAAATTAGGACTGAAGGAGCTCCCCAAGTGGACTCCTGGCTGCGAACCACTGAGATTAGCGGTCCGACAGCCTGCTCAGGCCCTTCAGGACATGGTATGTACTGTCCTGCCGACTGCTCTTGCAGATTACAGCGAGATACTGAGCTCCAATTGCTCAAAGATCAAATGCAACTCATCATTCAGACGCTGGGAATTAAAGATCTTTTCAAGACCCACATGAGGTCTGAGGGCGCATCATCGGTGGAACAAACAACAGAACCGTCGGAGGAGGCGACAGAAATTTTTTCAATTGCTCCTTCGGTGGACTCTAAGACCACCGACGCAAGGATCAGCAGGACTAAGCTAAAGGAAAGGGCTACAGTCTCTCGATCTCAGAGTAGATCGGCGAAGGCTAGGACTGAGGCTCAGAATGCCAAACGAACTGCCTCCCGTACTACCCTTCCTGCTGTTGATTCCAATGCAATAGTCCAGATGTTGCTCGCCCAGACCCTCGCCGGAGCTGGTGTGGCTAATGATGCCGCCAAGGTGTCTGCCATTACGGCCGGTGTTGGGCTGGATTCACTCCTAAATCCTACTTCATTGCGACTTCGTCAGGTTGCCAAGCAACCAAAGTATAATGGGAACCCCAGACGTTGGCCTCAGTTCCAACGGGAATTTAAACTGTGGGTTAAGACTCAAAAACTCCAGGATGATCAGTTCCTGATGGCGCTCTTGGACTGCCCTGAGGGAGCGCCGGCCAATACTTGGCTCAGGACCTGGAGTGATCGTGAGGATTCAAGTTCCCCCCTTACCTTTGATGAGGTGTGGGAACAGTTGGAGGTACGTGGATCCCGGCTGCCTGAGGACCATTACCACCAGATGTTGAAAAATTTTCCTTCGTTCTCGCGATTAATCTTGCACGAAGTGCAGGACAAGAGACAGCGCTTCTGGAATCTCGTAGAAGAATCTGAAGATTCAGGCGAAAAATTTTCCAGTGCCGAGCTGAAAAATCTGATTTTTGACAAGATCCCCTCAGAAACCGCCGCCACCCTTCGGAATAAACAATCCGAAGAAAAGGTCAAGACCTGGTGGGCGGAAGTCGATGGCTTCGACGCCTCGGCCAACCGGTTTACAGTCAGGGAGGCACTTCAAAAGTGCTCCCCCACGTCGTTTACCAAGGTGAAATTCACTGAAAACACGTTGAAAATCAAGTTTAATGAACACGAGGATCGGGACTTGTTTGTCCAAGTTCTCAATAGGGGAGTAAGTTTCCATGGCAATCGCCTGAAGGCCAGGAACTGGGTGTTTTCGTTTACTCCGCAGGAACTGTGGGAAGAGGTTGAGAGGCTCGCTGACGCCGCCAATCAAAATTTCCATGAGGGTCTTGGGGGAAACAGGAATACCCAGCAAAACACCCAAAATGGGGCCCAAAAGGGCAACAAAAAGGTGAATGACACCCGGAATGTTCAGGATCATTGTAGCATCTGCCTTCTTTTAGGTTCTACGAACCGAGCTAAGACGCATTCTACTGCTAATCACCGATGGTCTGCTTACGATCACAAGGTGATTGGTGAAAATGTCAGTAATCCGCAGAATTCAGACAGGAATGACAGACAGGTGCATGGTGCAAAGGGGGGAAAGGGTAATCCGACCCCCTCCGGTGGAAACAAAAATACTGGAGGCCCTGGCGGGTCCCAAGGCAAAGGAAATCGGACTCCATCCGGTTCCGGTGGGCAGCCTAACGGTCAGACAAGTCCTAATGGCAACGCCGGAGGCGGAAATCGAAATCCAGGCCAAACCCCTCAATCCGGTACAAACAAAGGAAATGCTCCAGGATCATAGGGTAAAGGTAAGGGAAATCCTTCAGGAACCCCTTTCTCTGGTAAGGGCAGAGGGCGTGGCGACGGTGGTGGCCCATCATCCGGCGGCCGTGGCCGTGGACGTGGAAAGGGAAATCATCGTGTGGATCAGGTCTCAGGTGCAGATCAGGTGTCCGATGCGGATCGAGATTATGTCGAAAATGCCCTGAATCCAGCGGATGATCCGTTCCAAGATGAGTGGATCGACGAATCAGGCTGTGTTCACAATGTTAACGCAGCCGCTGGAGGTCAGAACGCCTAGGGGAGCCATGAAAATCGCCCCTCCCCAGGCGATTTCAGGCATGATCCCCAAATTCCTGATCGACCATTACTTGATGTAGGGTCGCTTGTCTCCTCTCCCCTGGATCCGGCAGCGGATCCTTCTGTTGTAGTGGACGAGGTTGGTGTACAGTCCAAGCACAGGGCTCGTCAGTTTGTCACAAAGCTGTGGGTCTCTGATTGCAAGGGAAATTTCCATCTCGGCACTTGTTTGTGTGACAATGGATCAGAGGTAAATCTCCAATCCAATTCATTCTTACCCGACGATTGCGTGTTTGAATCGCCTCATCCTGTTACCTTCGAGGGAGTTTCTGGACATTCTCTCGCAGGTGGGCAACGCGGTTGTTATATATCAACTCATTTGGTCGCTCAAGACCTTTGGGAAGAGCAAAATGTGGAAGAAGTTGTCCTTAAGGATGACTACTTCTATCGTGCCGACATAAAGTATGACCTTTATTTGGGCCATCCTTGGCTTCGCAAGAACAGGGTAGCGCCCGTAGGTCATCGTCGTTGTTTTTTGCTGGAGTCAGGTCCCTTGGAGCGTCCTGAATTTCGTTTTTTGCACGCAGGGTTTAAAAGTGCAGAAGAATTTTTGAAGCAAAAGGTGACACCAAAATTTGGTGAAGATGTCACCATTGCAGAGGTGAATGGGAGTGCCGATTACTCCCAAGAGTTAGAATGTCTTCGTAGGGACTCCCAGCCACGACGCCCTTCGCGCTGGCACTCTTCATCCTACAGAGTTGTCGACAAATGGCGCGATGCAATTTGTGAATACTTTCATGAACATCATTCCTTTTGGCCACAGTATGATGCCTTTGCTAACCGTATGAACAAGCGCTTTGACAAGCACTTCAGCGACGCTTGGACCCACAAATCGGACAAGAAGTTGTGGATTAATCCTCTGTTTCACTTAATCCAGCAGGTCATCCACAAAATCAAGCAAGATAAAACCCAGGCAATTTTGGTTGTGCCCTTGTGGGACGACAAGCCTTGGTTTCAGGAATTACAGGACATTTGTGTAGATTACATCGAGCTTCCCAGGAAGATTAAGCTGTATGCCAGGGACGACACAGGTCCCCTGCCACAGCGGTCCTGGAGTTCGCTTGCATTCCTGGTGGATGGAAAGCTTTCTGACTCTAATTCTGCTGATTCTGGTACTGATTCTTGTGTTGGGTCAGAATCTGAGGTTGAGCGTGGTACTGATGATGAATCTATTTTTTCTGATTTTTGTCCGTCAGATACCCAAGGTGATTCAACGTCCAATGGATCCGCCTCGTCTCCCTCTTCCCCAATACGGTCGACATCGAAAAGAATCTTCAGTGCACGGGCGAGGAAAAATCTCCAATCGCGCCGCAAATTCAGAGTTTTTTATGAAAAACCCCCTGTGGAGGCTTTCATGGATCCTTTCGAGGAGCTGGATCACGAAGAGAATCTCTGGGATTTCGACACACGACCCACCTATCTTCAAGAGGCAGTTGATACGGACCTGTTTAGGGACATCCGTAAGAAGATTCTTCCTGCCAAAGCCGAAGAAGTCGCCAAAGTTTTTTCGACAGTAATTCCTGGCGATCAGGTGGACACTGAATTGTGTTCCAAGTCAAGAGAAAAGATTTTTGGGGAACGGAAGGACACAACCCTTTCAGGAAAGTTGATCAAAGATCCCCCTGTCCGTGGACAGTTCGGTGAAGCCTTCATCGAGCTTCGTGAAGGGTACAAGGCAAAAAAACAGCGCCCTTATGAAAATCATGGACATAAACATGAGATCCTCAGAAAAATCATCGAGAGAAATCTCAGGGAATTTGGTTGGCTTGAGGGTTGTATGACCAGCGAATGGTGCTGTTCACCCTTCACAGTCCCGAAGCCACCGCCTGCAGACCAGAACACCATTGATGGTTGGCGAATGGTTGTTGATTTCCGCAATCTCAACGCCGAAACCAAGGCGGATTCACACCCCCTGCCCCTCATTGAGGAGGAAATCGCCAAGAGGGCAAGAGGTCGTTTGTTTTCTGTGCTGGATCTCCGTCACGGCTTTCACCAAATGCCGTTGAGGAAGGACAGCCGACCTCTCACCTGTATGTGCACGCCATGTGGCCCAGTCCAATGGACCGTCATGCCCATGGGGCTGAAGAACGCCCCCTCATTTTTTCAAAGAATGATGGAGGATGTGCTGTTCACAACCCATCCTGAGCTTCGTGCCTTCGTGAGTGTGTACATAGATGACATAATCATCGCGACGGAAGGGGGGGGACTGACCGAAGCCGAGCTGGTGGCCCTACATGAGAAGCAGCTGAACCAAGTTTTGGACATTCTTGACGCCAATCAGCTGATTTGTGGGCCAAAGAAGGGAAAATTATTTTTAAAATCAGTCGAATTTTGTGGTTCTCTCCTAGAGAATGGCACCCGACGACCCAGTCCAGGGAAGCTCGTCGCTATTCAGAAGTGGAAGCGCCCTGAGACGATCACGGAGTTGAGAGGATTCCTGGGTTGTTGCAATTTTTACCACACTTTTGTGCCGAATTATGCCAAATTTGCTGCCCCCCTCACTGAATTATTGAAGGTAGGGAGAGATGCGGGCAAGGCAGGTTCAAAGGTTCGTGTCAAGTGGACTGACGAGTGCGAGGAGGCCTTCCATCACTTGAAGGCAGCCCTCTGCGAAGTCGCCACGTTGCATGTGCCCCAATTTGACCGACCCTTCTACATTAGAACCGACGCTTCTAGGTACGCGATCGGAGCTGTCCTTGAACAGGTTGATGAAGCCACCGGCGATCATTACCCTCTTGCATTTTGGTCTCGGAAGCTAGCCCCACGCCAAATGCAATGGTCGCCGCGTGAGCAAGAGACTTACGCCATAATCTGTGCTTTAAAAAAGTACCAATCGTGGGTTGGCACCAATCGAGTCGAGGTCCTGACGGATCATCGATCTCTGGAGTATTGGGCCACTGAACACATTGATACTGTCGCGAGCCCAGCTGGTCGACGGGCCAGATGGCACGAATTTCTCTCTCTGTTCGACCTCCATGTGTCGTATTTGCCCCGAAAACACAACACGGTAGCGGATGCTCTGAGCCGATGGGCTTACCCCGCCTCAGAGGGGCTGCAAAGTACCAACATCCATGGTACGGAGCAGGACCGCCATGTCATCATCGAATGGGATCAGGAAGAAAAGAAACTCATTCGACGTGCATGCATGCAGTGCGCTGTTAAACAGCACGCATTGCCGTGTCACGACATCACGGCCATCTCAGATCCGGCGCATGCCCATGAGATCTGCACCAAAACACTGAAAGTCGTGGAGAAAGTCACCGATCCCTCCTCAGGGAGTGTGAAACGGTTTGACTATACCCGACAAGTAAGTCGATTTCGGTTGATCCAAGGCATTAAGCGTCGAGATCCGGCCAAAACTCCACCCCTGCCGAAAGATTCCCTGATAATCCGTGACTGGACGTCCGATTACCTGCAGGATCCCATGTTTAAAGAGGTCTTTGGAAATCTCCAATCCAAAGATGCTCACAAGGATGGGATTTTTGCTGAGTACTCGTTGGATGGGGGGAAGCTGTGGATGGAGGGTAAATTGTGTGTGCCAGACGCCCTAGCCCCCCGAGTGTTAAACTGGTGGCATAAATGGGAGTCCCCCCACGCACATGGCCGTCGACTGTGGTCGATGATTAAACATAGGTTGTTTGGCTCACGGCTATATACTCACTGCATGAAAGTAGCCGCCGGATGCGCCCAATGTGCTGTCTCGACGCCTCCCAGCGCGAAGAAGCACGGCCATCTGAGGCCTCATCCTATTCCGGAGCGCCTCTTTAACAGAGTCACCAGTGATTTCTTCTATCTCGGTGAACTCGATGACGAAGAGTGCCATTGGACTAACAAAAAAGTCAATGGTGTGCTCCTCATTCAGTGCCGTCATTCCGGCTACATTCAAGTGTTGCCTTGCAACATTGAGTCGATGACTGGCAAGGCTGCCGCCAAGTGGTGCGCGCAGACCTGGATGGGAGGCTGGGACGTCCCATCCGAGGTGGTCACGGATTCAGGCAAAGAGTACACCTCCGAATGGTGGAGAGAATTGTGTGCTCGTCTTGGAATCCACCACCTCCGATGTGAAATCCACTCGCATCGAGCGCTGCCTGGCGAAAGAGCCGGCCGCTCAATTATTAATATGCTTCGTAAGGAGCTCGCGAGTGAAAAGGATTTCCATTGGACGGAAGTTCTCTTCGCATTGCTTCGCCGTTACCACAACACGCCTTTGTATCATGGCCTTTCTCCAAATGAAATTGTCTTTGGACGAAAGAAGTGTTGGTGGAACATGCCGTTGAATAATCCTCGCCCCTGTAAAGATGCTTCGCTGTTTTTGGACGGAGTCCAACGAGCAGATAAATCTGTGTCGAAATTAATCGAGAAGCATCAAGCTGACTGGCTTTGGGTTCAAAATCAAGGTCGAAAAAACCCCCACAATTTTGAAGTCGATGATCGAGTTTGGCTTCGAAAATCCGAAACCACCCTGGACGGAGATGACAAGCTTCTTCCCTTGTGGGAGGGGCCATTCGCTGTTACAGCGCGTCTTGGTGAGAACAGGTGGAGGATTCCTGTGGATGTCAGCAGGGAAATTGACGTTTCGGGCGATCGCCTCAGGAGAGAGATCCCCTCCCCCAAGGATCGGGTTAAACCCCTTTTTTGGACTGCAAAACACTTGTCCGATCGGGTCATCGAAGGGGGAAAGTACGAACTCAAGAGGATTGTTGAAGCAAGACGTGACGCCAAGGGCGAATGGGAATTTCTGTGTGAGTGGAGGGGCTTTGATTCCAGTCACAACAACTGGGAACCAGCCCAATCTTTTGTCCATGGATACACCAAGGGGTTCATCGACTTCCTGAAGAAGCACCCCGAAATTGGTGTACTCCTGACAGATTGTTTGTCGAAACCAGACAGACAAGTGGAGAGCGACGGAAAACGACCTGTGGTGAATCGAGATCCAGCCTTTTATGGCCCTCAGCAGCCACATTCCAGGGCTGATCCGTCGATCCCCCCTCCTGCGGTCAGGCCAGCCCAGGAGCCAAATGAGGACCAAGCTTCAAGTTCGGCCGCTGATTTGCAGCGCCCAAGCCGTACGAGGGCCAGGCCAGACAGGTTGGTGGTCACATGTATTCGTGCTTGGCCGAATTGAGGAAGCCATCCTACCACATTCTGCTCAATCCACTGTTCATTCTTTCTGTTTATGTCATGATGTGGAGAACTGCGAATGTTTGATAATTTGACGTCAATCAACTTTTCTTTGGTCTCCGTTCGGCAGACAAGGCGTAGATACGCTGACGGAGTGTGCTGCCGTGTACAGAAAAAACCAAACTCAGGCTTAATTCAGGCAGATTCGGGGTAATCTTGTCTCTGTTGGTCTGTGCATCTTTGGAATTTGGCTACTCGTGCAGATGGAAGCAAATGTACATAATCAAAACGCTGGCCAGCGACAGTCGCCCCTTTCAGCGAGCGGCGCGTAAACACCGGAGAAATGGATAACCAACACGCCACACCCTCCGAATTGCACGCTTCCTCTTCCTTTTTCCTTCACCATGCACCTCCCCACCCGCCTTTGAGCCCATTAAGACACGCTTACTCTTGGGCGTCGCAAAAAACAAAGAGTCCAAGACACAAAGAATAAGTAGCATAGCATGAATGCATTAAACGAACACGCCTACTCTTGGGCGTCGCAAAATACAAAGAGTCCGCAAACCAACGGTTAAGTAGCATATGCCGCCATGCAAGCATTAAGACACGCTTACTCTTGGGCGACGCAAAAAACAAAGAGTCCAAGACATGAAGAATAAGTGGCATAGCATGAATGCATTAAACACACACGCCTACTCTTGGGCGTCGCAAAATGCAACGAGTCCGCAAACCAACGCGTAAATAACATACACCGCCATGCATGCATTAAGACACGCTTACTCTTGGGCGTCGCCAAAATCAAAGAGTCCAAAACGGGAAGAATAAATCAGACGCCATAGGGAGCAAAGTGTAAAGAAAAATGTATCCGCAAAAACAAAGAGTCCGCAACGACGCGGCCACGGTATGGCACACGCGAGCACGCACCCACACCCACACCGCACACACCACGCAACACACCGAGCACGCGCACCGGTGAACAGGGGCCGGGAGGCCCAGGACACCGCACACGCAGCACCGCACACCGGACACCACACACACACCGCAACACACCGCGACACCGGAGAACACGAACCAAGTGTCCCAGGACACCACACGCACAACACAACACGCACCACACAGGCGCAAAAGGGCCAAACGGCACACGCAACACCACGCACAGGGCGTGCACACCGGTGAACACGAGCCGGGAGGCCCAGGACGCCGTACACACAACACCACACACAGAGCGTGCACACCGGTGAACGGGAGCCGGGAGGCCCAGGACGCCGTACACGCACCACCACACACAAAGCGTGCACACCGGTGAACAGGAGCCGGGTGGCCCAGGACACCGCACACGCAAACAGAGCGTGCACACCGGTGAACAGGAGCCGGAAGGCCCAGGACACCGTACACGCAGAGCGTGCACACCGGTGAACAGGAGCCGGGAGGCCCAGGACGCCGTACACGCAACACCACGCCGCCGTCCGGAGGGACGCGTGAGCACCCGGCGCCACCTGCCGGACGGGCTACCGGACCACCGGGCCCGCGCCACCCGGAGGGGTGAGTGCCCAGTTAACGCAAACCACACACCCACCCGCCACCACACACCCACACAGAGCGTACACACCGGTGAACAGGAGCCGGGAGGCCCAGGACACCGTACGCACCACACCACACGCAGGGCGTGCGCACCGGTGAACAGGAGCCAGGGAGCCCAGGGCACCGTACACGCAACACCACACACAGGGCGTGCACACCGGTGAACAGGAGCCGTGAGGCCCAGGACGCAGTACACGCGACACCACACACAGAGCGTGCACACCCGTAAACAGGAGCCAGGAGGCCCAGGACGCCGTACACGCAACACCACACGCAGAGCGTGCACACCGGTGAACAGGAGCCGGGAGGCCCAGGACGCCGTACACGCAACGCCACACGCAGAGCGTGCACACCGGTGAAAAGGAGCCGGGAGGCCCAGGACGCCGTACACGCGACACCAAGCGCAGGGCGTGCACACCGGTGAACAGGAACCGGGAGGCCCAGGACGCCGTACGCGCAACACCACACGCAGAGCGTGCACGCCGGTGAACAGGAGCCGGGAGGCCCAGGACGCCGTACACGCAACGCCACACGCAGAGCGTGCGCACCGGTGAACAGGGGCCGGGAGGCCCAGGACGCCGTACACGCGACACCACACGCAGGGCGTGCACACCGGTGAACAGGAGCCGGGAGGCCCAGGACGCCGTACACGCAACGCCACACGCAGAGCGTGCGCACCGGTGAACAGGAGCCGGGAGGCCCAGGACGCCGTACACGCGACGCCACACGCAGGGCGTGCACACCGGTGAACAGGAGCCGGGAGGCCCAGGACGCCGTACACGCAACACCACACGCAGAGCGTGCACGCCGGTGAACAGGAGCCGGGAGGCCCAGGACGCCGTACACGCAACGCCACACGCAGAGCGTGCGCACCGGTGAACAGGGGCCGGGAGGCCCAGGACGCCGTACACGCGACACCACACGCAGGGCGTGCACACCGGTGAACAGGAGCCGGGAGGCCCAGGACGCCGTACACGCGACACCACACGCAGGGCGTACACACCGGTGAACAGGAGCCGGGAGGCCCAGGACGCCGTACACGCGACGCCACACGCAGGGCGTGCACACCGGTGAACAGGAGCCGGGAGGCCCAGGACGCCGTACACACAACACCACACGCAGAGCGTGCACGCCGGTGAACAGGAGCCGGGAGGCCCAGGACGCCGTACACGCGACACCACACGCAGGGCGTGCACACCGGTGAACAGGAGCCGGGAGGCCCAGGACGCCGTACACGCGACACCACACGCAGGGCGTACACACCGGTGAACAGGAGCCGGGAGGCCCAGGACACCGTACACACGGCACCACACACGGAGCGTGCACACCGGTGAACAGGAGCCAAGCGGCGCGGCACACCACACGAGCAACCCGCCCCCAAAACGAACCCAGCCCACGCCGCCCTGCAGGAAAGAAACACAATGTCAGACCGCCAAGACCAACCGACCGGCCAAGGCCAACCCAGCGGGTACGAAGAGGGTGGGCAGGCAGGGCAGGCCGGCGAAGAGGGACAGAGGGACAAGGCGGGGAAAACGAGAAGAGGGATCCGAACCCCCCCCCCCCCAACGTGCACACACCCCACTGCCGCGCGCCGGGCCACAGCCGGGCACCAACAGGGCCCGCCATGGAGCCAAACGGGCCCGCCAGAGAGAGGGTGTGTCCCCGCGCCTACGCAGCAGCACGCCCGGGCAAGGAGCGCGCGCCACACACAGGCCAAGCAGGGCACACACGCAGCACCGCACGCCAGCACGCACCACGGCACAAAAACACGACACCAGCACGGCAAACACCCACACCCGACGACGAACGAGCCGCCAAGAACAAGTCCAAGCCCCGCAGTCCCCACAGCGCGACAGCCGCCGTCCGGATGGACGTGTGTGCGCCCGGCAGTGAACCCAGCCCCTGCCGGCTACGAACCAGCCGCCGTCCGGATGGACGTGTGTGCGCCCGGCAGTGAACCCAGCCCCTGCCGGCTACGAAACAGCCGCCGTCCGGATGGACGTGTGTGCGCCCGGCAGTGAACCCACCCCCTGCCGGCTACGAAACAGCCGCCGTCCGGACGGACGTGTGTGCGCCCGGCAGTGAACCCAGCCCCTGCCGGCTACGAAACAGCCGCCGTCCGGAGGGACGTGTGTGCGCCTGGCAGTGAACCCAGCCCCTGCCGGCTACAGAGCAGCCGCCGTCCGGAGGGACGCGTGAGCACCCGGCGCCACCTGCCGGACGGACTACCGGACCACCGGGCCCGCGCCACCCGGAGGGGTGAGTGCTCAGTTATCGCAAACCACACGCCCAATGGTACCACACCCAACACCACCCGCAAGGACACACCATCACCACCACCAAGCACGCCCACCCGCCACCACACACAGAGCCACCCGCCGACACCACAACCACCAAGCAGTCCAGCCACAACCACCACCACCACCCGCCACCGGCCGCCCACAACATCACCAACAACACCCTCCCCCCCGGCAGCCTTGTCGGCCCAAATTTCAGCCACCACAAAGCGAGGGTGCAGGCCGTGGGCTGGTCCCCCTTGGGGACCAGGAAACAGGGGAGCAGGCCTTTTGCTGCCCCCCCCCCCCCCCAACAGAAATGGGGCCGAAAGCAGGCCCAGCACAGCCCCCCCCCCCCAGCATGCCCTCGCACCCCCGCACCCTCACTGCAGGCCGTCACATGGTGATCAAGGTCCCTCTCCTCACGGACAGGGAGCGGACGCCGAACGATGGGTATGTTGAGATCTGGGACCCGCATGGTAACCCAGCAGGTGGTCCTCCTCTCCCAAACAAGTGAGCAGGTAGACCCAACCACCACTACCCCCCCCCCCCCCAGCCTGCCCCCCGACAGGAGAGGTGCACGGAGTCGGCACCCTCAGGGCCTAAAAAGTGGAGGCTGTGAAGGGCTCGCAGATTGACTGCTGTGGGTATCCCTTGAGCGGCCTGCCTAGGGAACCTCCAGGTGTGCGCGTGCCCCTCCAACTTCATCACAGACGCCTAGGCCAGCACAGCCCCGTGCACTCCAGCTCAGTTGTGGGCGACCCCTGGAGGCCAGACAGCCACCTGCCGACCCCTGCCCCCCCCTCCCCCTTCCAAACGGAGCAGTCACTCGGGTGGTGTGCCCTCTGGGCCCCCCCGTTTACGCGGGCAGTAGCACCGCCACCCAGGCCCCGAGCCCGGGCAGGCTCCAGGGCAGGGCAGCGCTCAGCGCGCCCTGGAGCCCCTCCTCCTGCCGTCCCTCAGCGCCGTGGGCGGATGGTCCAGTCCACGACAACACCACCAGTGCCTAGAGCAGTCAGGAGGTGTGGACCCCCCCAGTCGAGCGCCCAGGGAGCGCGCCCCCGTGCCTCATGCAGTCGTGGGGCCGCTGGCAGCATGTCAATGACCGGGAGGCGGCGTGTCCAGTCCGAACACTCCCCCGGCGGGCTCAGCGTCAGGCTCCCATGGCCTCCCTGCCGGGGCCTGGAGCACCAGGCATCACACAACCCCCCACACGCCCCCCCCCCCCCCCCGACGCGCCTCCACCACAAGCAGCCAGGGCCGGGTGGTGGCGGACCCTGGTTCACACCCGACGACTACACGAACAGCCGGGACGCCACTACAAGCGGCGACACGGACGGACCAAGCCGCAGCGGGGGAAACCAGAAACACTGGAGCGGCACCGGCGCCAGCGGGCAGGGCCAGGCGCGGCGCAGCCGTGTGACCCGTCATGCCCTGCGAGCGCCACAAGCATGCACGCCCCGCCCTCCTGCCCCGCGCGCGCCACACACACAGGCACGGCGGCATCTCCCTCCCGTGTGTGCCACCACGGGGTACGGGGGCGGTCAACAGTCCGGCAGGCCTTGGGACCGGACAACCGCGATTCGCCTAGCCCAGTCGTGTCGGCACAAAGGCGAGTGCTGACCATGGGCCAGGGCGTCCGGCACAGGCCTTGACCCAAACCAAACCAAACCCCCCCGGCAGCACTCGCGACGCCGGCGCCAAGCACACCACCAACCGCCCCGCACCACACCTGCCACACCCCCACACTTGACACCACCCACACCGGAAACCGCCAACACCACCGTCCCACCCATACCACCTGCAGCACCGTCACCATCGACGCCGCTAGCGGCACCACCATCACGCCCGACTGCACCACGCGAACGACACGCCCAAAACCAGCACCCAACCCCAAACACCCACACCGACACCACCCACGCCGACCAGAACCCACAACACCCACGCAACGCACACACCGGCCACGCTCCACCAGACAACACAAACCACCACACGCACGGCAACAGCGCACCCGACGCCCGCAGACCCCCCGCAGCCCGCGCCACGTACACACCAACACGCACACCCGCACCCGGCCACGCCACCAAGCGCCCGGCGCACCGACCACCACACGCACAGGCAACCGCCCAGCGCCGGCACCGACTCCGCGGGCAGACAGGCAGACAAACCACCCCGTCGGCATCACCAACAGCACCAACGCCCAAGCCACCACCTGCAGCACCAACGCCACCATCGCCCGTTGCACCAACGGCGAACCCCCCTCCGGCCCCCCACCACCCGTGCCCAACGCGTCACCTACGGCACACACCGGCCTCACCGTCACCCAGTGCATCGCCTACGTCACCCTCACCATCGGCACCACCGACGACACCACCGCCCACAGCACCCCCGGCAACACCCTACGTAGGGACAGTACCAGCGACGCCACCAGCCGGCACACCACCTACAGCACCCACATCAACATCGCCACCACCCATGACATCACCCACAGCGCCCTCACCATCGACGTCGCCGGCAGCACCCTCACCGCCGGCACCACCAGTCGCGCCACCACCCACTGCACCACTTACAGCGACCACCGGAGCCGCAGGCCCCCCCAGCGCCCGCCCCGTCACCTATGACGCCAACAACGTCACCAACCCCGTCGCCGCCCGGCGCGTCACCCGAAGCACCCACGTCAACAACACAGACCCGTTCCGACGCCTACAGCACCCCCCCGTAGGCGTCACCAGCATCACCTCCACCCATTGCATCGCCCACGGTGCCCCAGCCCAACCCACTGCGCCTTCGGCGCACACATACCCGACACCCACACAAACCAACCACGCCCACACTGCCCACCACCCCATCAGCCCACGCCACGAACACACCCACACGCACGCCCACGCCCGGCCACGCCAACCGTACACTAACCAGGAGCCACAGCCACCCACCCTGGCGGTCTGGGAACCGGGAGCCGACACCGGCACACACCCACACCCACGCACAGCACCCCAGCCGGCCCCCCCCCCAAAAAAAAAAAAAAAAACAAAGCCAAACAAGCCAACGAAAAGAGAGGAGTAAGGGACATGCAGAGGAAGGGGCCACGGGGGGAACAGAGGGCAAACACGCAAGCCCACACACGCGCGCCCCCCCCCCCCAGCCAGCCCAACCCCGCATGTCCCGCACCCTCCCAGGAACCGCAAAGCCCAAGACCACCCCCCAGGCACCACCACAACAGACCACCAAGAGAAGCCGCCGAGGACGACGCACGACACACCGCCGCCAAACACACGGTCGACACCGACACAAGCCCCACCCCCACAACCCGCCGCACCCACCGCTGCGGCGCCCCAACACACAATGCTGCCCCCATGGATGCGGTACACCCCGAAAACCCCCTTCAGCCGGCCGGCCAGAGGCCACCACGGGACGCACCAAGGGGACGCCGCGGAATACCCACCCACAGTGCGGGCCCGACACCCGCTACCCGCCGGCATCCTACCACGGGCCCACCCCACACCCGAGCACATAGCCCCCCTCCCACCGTGGAAACGATACACCCCAACCACACACCGCCACTCACCACCCGCGGGCACCGCACCGGGGCCACAACACGCCCAAGCAGCCGCGACCCACCGACCCGCGGACCCCGCAAACGCAATACCCCACACCAACGGGCCCACCCAACGGCGGGCCGGCACCCCCAAGCACCACACGACCACACCCCCCTGGTTGCGACACTCCAGTCCCGCACACCCCGCCCGAGGGGACCCCAGGCCCTACGCCACACCGACCCCGCACAGGCCACGTGCTGAAACACACCAGGAGAACGATCAAGAGACCACGCGGGGCTGCCCCACACCACCAAAGGACAAACCACAGGCGACAGCCCACCCCACCAGACCTGGACACGGTGCCCCCCCCCCCCAACGGGAGGGCCACCACACAGCACAACACCACCATACCGCACCGCACCCCCCTCCCCCACCCGGGGGCACGGGACACCACAGCCCACCAACACAGGAACGAAGCCACGCCCCGCCGACTCCGCACCCCACCCCACCGGCACCACCCCTGGAAACCCCGCACACCTCGCGCCAGCTCAACACCCACCACCGGCCACAACCCGAACCGCACACAGGGGCAACACCACCGGCCAGGACAGCCACCGGCGTGCAGCCACACACCACAGCCACGCCAAACGGCGCGCCTCCCCCGGCGCACGACCCCGCACTGGCCGGCGCACGTGCCCCGAACACCAGCATCACACGCCCACCGTGCCATGAAGCAGCACCCCAGCACGTGAACACGCAAGATGACCCCATGGCCCTGGACATCGACAGCCTGCTAGAACTGGAGCTCCAACACACGGAGGACACGGAGCATCATATGGACCTCACCCCGCCGGAGCTCGAACCCACAGCAAGCAGCCCCGCAGACCCCAACCCGCAAAATGCCCCCCCGCGGCCCCCCCCCCGCGAGAGGGCGCCCTGGACGCACCTGTCCAACGCCCTGCGGCGCCACCACCCCACCCACGAAGCCAGCAACGGGCCCGCCGAGTACCGGGCGTCACTCCAGCGCGACCTGCCCGACGTCACGGGGCCGGGACTCCACGGGTACACCACCGCCCCCCCCCCTCCAGGCACCCCCACACAAGAATGGGAGGACGAGTACGCCGTCGACGTCACCGACATGACGGCATACATGGAAAGCGTGGAGGACCCGGAGCAAGACACCGTCCTCAGCCTCCTCGCCTACCACAGCTGGAGATGGGGCCACCAGGTCACCCTCCACCGACCGCAGGACGGGCCCCACCAGTGGTCCCCAGAGCAAACGGCGAAGTGGGACATCGTCCTCCAACTCACCCCCGAGGGCTTCTACACCCTCACGCACAGCGGATTACCCGACGCCGCACCCAATGCACAGGCGCTGCCGCTGGCCCAGCCCCAGGAGGACGACGCAGACGCACCCCCACCGGAGGAATGTAATTGGGACCCCCCCACGGCCACCACCGAACGCATGCCGCACCGGCTCACCAAACGTCACCTCCCCCACGACTACCATGCCACCAACGACTCGCGGGGACGCCGCACACTGCCCCTGCAGTGGGCATCACCCGAAGGCACCTTCACGTGGGGGGAAATCCTCCCCGGCGCCGTGGCGCTCACGTACCTGTGGCTCCGGGACGCGGAGACGCACGCGCAGCCCCCCGGCACACACCTCCTCCTCACCCTGGAGGGAGAGGCCGCCGTCGAAAACGTCCACACAGCGGAAGGAGAGGACTACGTGACGGCGAACGCGGACACCGCAGTATGGCTACACGCTCACGAGCACACCACGGCCCCCACCGTAGTACCGGGGTCACACCCCTGGCACGTGGTCATCGTGCGACTACCCACAGGAGCAGACACAGGAAACGCCCAACAGGGATGGGCGGACAGATGGGCACACGTGTGCGCCTCCCTGCACGAAGGGCTGCACAGACCCTCCCTCACCAGTCACACCCTCGAACCGGCCCCCACCACGGCCGAATCCCACACCGGGGCGGCCCCCCCCACCGGAGTCTGGGCCTACACGCGCACCCTCCACCGCGAGGCAGCGGAAGCCCTCAAGACCGCCATCTCCAACCACCAAGGCCTCGTGCACACCCCCCACGATAACACACAAAAGGGCTACACCCTATGGTGGCACCACCCCGCACCAGAAGGGGGCCTGCAGCCACCGGCAGACCAGCCTGGCATCGGCCCAGACCTCACGGCGATCGCCCGCGCCGTCGCCGCCATGGCCCAGCAAGTTGGGGCGCCACCCCAATGGGCACCGTCCATCATCAAGGAAACGGCGGCACGCCACAACCCAGCTTTCGCACACTTCCGGGGACGCCCCATTCATCCCACCCTACCGGACCTCGACCTCCCCGCCCACGATGCGTGGGCAGTCCACATCCTCGTGCCCCACGACACCGCCCCCAAAACAGGGGACGCGACGGCACGCATCACCAAACAACTCCCCAATACCGCACTCCACTACGACATACCAACGCCCAACGTCATCGTCACCCACAACACGGGTCGCGACCACTACTACCTCCAGGCCACGCATGAGCGCTCCCCCATCACCGTATACACCTTCACCACCTACCCTGGCCTCCAGCCACCGCAACACCACCCACGCCCGGCATGGAAGCACCCCCTACACGTCGCCCCGACCTCACGCAAAAGGCCCACCCACCACGCGCCCCCTCCCGCCGACAGCACCGCCCTCCACACCGCCCGCAGACGAGCCGCAGCACAACACCAAAGCCACCTGCTCCCACGCATTAACGCTGGGCCCGGCACCATCACCGAGGCCACCCACAAAAGCACCTTAAACCTACTGGCTCGCAAACTACGCCCCAAAATTGCACTGGAGGACACGCTCTGGATATACTATGGCGAAGGCCGCACGGCACGGGTGGCGGACCTCCGCAACATCATCCCCCGCCACATCAAGCGAGCGGTGGGGCCCTTCACCGTGTACGCGGTACCGCACCCCATAACAGCCCCATGCACCCACTGCAACCCTCGGTGCGCGCTACCATGCGCAGGCGCTCTGCAGCAACCCCTACCCACCCCTACCTACAGGGGGGGCATATTCCTCGGCACGGTGCCCGGAGACCCATGCCCCTACCTCCTGCCCGCAGCGGACCGCCACCACGCCATACCACTACACCTTGTCGAGCACCTGGCGGTGGGACCATCCCCCTTCCAGAAGTGCCCCCCCCACACCCCATCCGACGGACGCCCGCCAGATGAGCCGACACACGCCACACCTGGACCCAAACGCGCCATCGCACTCCTCACCCTAAAGGCGGAAGCCGCCATCCCCCGAGACCTGGAGGGGGAAAACCACCTCATGGTGGAAGGGCTGACGGAACACGTCCTGATCGCAGCCATGTACGCCACGGCGTCCGCATCCCGCCTCTGGGAGGACCGCCCCTCCCCACCTCTAGCCCAAGCAGCGCAGGACGCCCCCGACACGGGCCCCACCGCCGAGGACATCCACCAAATCCTCAACATGCGAGCACCCCCGAAGACCCACCCTGCGGTCCGCCCCATCCAGCTCGTCAGCTGGGACGCCATGGACGCCCCCCCGGCCACCACGGAGGTCCACATCCTCAAACACCGGGACACCTGGTGGACGGTGGAATGGGACGACCACGGCAAGGTCAGACGGGCAACGGCACACGCCCCCGACGGCGAAGTCCCGCCCCCACCACGCGGAGGAGACCGCTTGTGACTCGCCGCACGCATCCCCCACGCCCCAGAGGCAGCCTGGGAAGCGCTGCACTACGCCCTCTACTGGGCGAAGGGGGCGCCAGAAGGCCCCCTCCCCCCGGAACGCACCCCAGCGTGGACACGCCACGCCACCCGCTACACGGCCCACATGCGCCGCCACGGGGCAGGCACCGGGCACCGGCTCCTCACCTGGCCCACGGACCCGCCCGACGCCCTGCAGGAGGCCGAGGAAGTGCTTGGCCTCATGACCAAGCAAGTGTTCCAGCTGGCGGACCCCGTCCCCACGTCCAAGCCCGACGTCCCAGCCGCCCGCGAACACCCTGTGTTTGCACCGGGCCACGCACCCGTACAGCGGCCCCAGGGCGCACCTCCCCAACGGGGACAACCCGCTGCCCGGCGCCGCCAAGGTGCACAGAAGCGCAAGGCCTCCACACAGGCCAAACCCGCGCCAAAGCCAAGGGCCAAGCCGAAGAGCTGGACCAAAGAGGAAGCCGCTGCCCTGTATCCCGAATACGCTATCAACACCCGGGTGCAGCTGCCCTTCGAGTACCCCACGGCCGCGGGCACCTCCAAGTGGATATGGGCCGCAGGGGAGGTCAAGCACCGGTACCGCGTCACCGGGGACCACCAGGGGTTCAAGATCCACGTCAAGTGGGACCCGGCCACCCCCAACGACAAGAAGCTGGGGCGCACCATCGAACTCTGGCGAGACCTAGCCGGTCGTGAGATGGTCCCCATGCAGCTGTGCACCCCCGACACGGAGCACCTCACCGGCACCGAGTACACGGGCGAAGTCCACAATGCATGGGCCCTACCCCAGCCCCAGAAGCGGAACCGCAGGGCACCCGCAGCTCAGGGCGTCATCGACCTCCTCAACGCCTGACGGGGCCAGGGCCGGACACGGCCCGCCCCCCCAACTACCGGTCCCCAGAAACCGGCGCCTGCGGAAGCCCACGCCCGCATCAACATCCTCAACGAGCCCGCGGTCACCTACGACCCCACCAAGGCCGCCACACTGCAAGCCATGCCCGGGCCGCACCCCCAAGGCGCAGACCTCCTGGGGTTCCTGGAGCAAGCCCTCCGCAAAGCGGACCAACCCGAACCAGCACCAATCCTGGACCCAGAGGGGAACAAATATCACGCCCACTGGGAACGGGGGGTACCCCTCTACCACAAGACATCGGTCACGGTACATGCCCACCCCGACCTCGGAGTGGATGGTCGCCTCGGGGCGTACGAGTGCGTGGGGCCCGGATGGCAGCTAAACGTGCTGCTCACGCACGTCCCGTTCGGGGAGGAGACCAAGGACTTCCTGGACACCCTGAGCCTGGCGTACCGCCGACACTCCCTCCTGGCACCCACCATCATCATAGGCGACCTAAACGCCGCTCCCACCGACGACGACCGCACCGGCCCACCCACAGCCACCGACATAGCTGTCCGGGACGCCATGCACCAACTGGGCCTCACCGACCTCACGGCAGGGCTCACCGGCACACCCTCCCATTACCCCCACCAAGCCGGCACCCACCCATCCCGCATCGACACGTGCTACGGGGACCCAACCACGGTGCGCGTCCACGAAGCAGCCTACGGGGACCTGCCGCCCACAGGCACGGGCCACCGGCCCCTCTACATCGACCTCATCATCCCCGACCTACCCCCACCCGCGGCCACCCTGCCAGACGACACCCTCCCACCCACACTGCAGTTCCCGGCCGAGGACGACCACGGCGCCTGGCACAGGTATAACAGGGCCCTACACGCCATCCTACGCCGCCCGGGTGCACCGACACTCACCACCGCCATGCGCCGGGCGGCACAAGCATGCGGCATGGAGCGTGACACCAACCACACGGGAGCACCACCAGACCTCACCCTCCAGCAACTCGTCCATGACATCTGGACCACGAAAGGGGAACTCGCCACCCTGCTACGCCCCAGCACACCGGAGGCACGAGACCGGGACGCCCACCTCCGTGCGCTCCTCACCACCCGTCGCCACCAACTCCAGGAATGGCACGCCCACCGCATAGCGGCAGCAGCCCAGGAACGCGAAAGATACGGCAGAAACGACACGCCGTACAAGTCCCTACGGTACGTCAGCCGCATCCTGGAGGACACGGGGCGCCGTACCATCCACGCGGTCCGCACCCCCGAAGGAGGCCTCACCAATGACCCCGACACCGTCCTCCAGGCAGTCCTGGACAGCTTCCAGGCACAACACGGGGACGCCCTCCCCGAGCTCGACCCCCACACCAGAAACACCATCCGCGAGCATGTGCCCAGGGTCTTCAACCGGGAACAGCGGCGCGCCATCGAACACGACCCCTTCAGCATCTCAGAACTGCAGCGCGCCCTAGACCGCCTGAAGAAGGGGGTCGTGCCCGGCGTCGACGGTTTGCCGGCCAAGGCGTACCAACGTCTCACCCTGCCCATCAAACGCCGCCTGGCAGCCCGCCTGTGGGACATCGTCACGGGCGCCACGCCCATCCCCCCTGAGTGGGCCAACCTGGTCCACCCCCTCTACAAAAAGGGGGACTGGGCGCAGCCGGGGAACTGGCGGCCCATAGTATGCGCCACCACCGAGGTCAAGCTGGTGTGGACGCTCATCCTAGGCCGCATCGCGCCAGCGGTCTTCGCCCACGTGCCCGCCAGCATGTGGGGGGCCATGGCCGGCAGGTCCCCCCACGAGGCCATCTTCCTCCAGGACACCGCACTGGACATGAACCCCTACGAGATGATCATCGCCTCCCTCGATGTCCAAGGCGCGTTCCCCCACGCCCCACACCGGCTCCTCACGGAGGTATGGGATGCCATGGGCCTCCCATTCCTATCCTTCATGACCGGGTACATCCAAACCCGACTCTACGCCGTCATCACGGCCGCGGGCCTCACCCCCTGGACCGGCACAGACAGCGGGGTCCCCCAGGGAGGCGCCGAAGGCCCCTTCCTCTACCTCCTCGTCACCCTGCCACTGGCATTCGAGCTAGCACGGGTATACCCGGGGTACGCCCCATACCCGCTACGGTCCCCCCTCATCAACTTCGCAGATGACAACCTCCTCACTGCGGCCACCCGCCACCGCGACCCTGAGAACGCAGGGCTACCAACGACCACCGAACAAGCGTCCGCCATTCTCCAACTCACCACAACCTACCTGGACGCCCACCAGCTCCTAGTGCACCCCCGCAAATCGGTCGGGCTGGCCGACGCCAAGACCCCCACCCCCCACATCCGGAAAGGCGAACCCCTACACCTGGAAGACACCACAGTCCACCTGGGAGTCACACAGGCCACGCAGCACCACCACATCACACTCCCAAGCAAGCTAGAAGAGCGCCTCGCCCGGCTAACCCAAATTGCCAGGGGGGACCTCCTTTCTACGCAGGGCCTGGCGTACTTCATGGAAGCAGTGCTCAACGCGGCCATCGGGTACCAAGCCCTGCACCTCCCGCGCCCCCAAGACGCACTACGCCACGCTCGACAACAAGTGACGAAGGCATGGGCGCAACACGGAGGCTGGCCCACGTCTTTCCCCAAGGAGGCCATGATGGCCCACTGGCGCTACTACGGGGACAATACGGGCGCCCTGGTCGACATGGCCTATGCCAAGCACGCAGCACACCTCCTACACAGGGTAACACACAACCACCAACCAGAAGTCCGCGAGGCAGCGGCCATACGCATAAAAGAAGCGCAAATGGCCCGCAACACCTGCCCCCGGTGGATACTGGCGCAACACGGCGTCTCCACCCCCGTGGGCACTGGCATCTGGGCCCAGCTACAACTCCTCCTACCGCACCACACACACGCCATCCTGACAAACCACCACTGCGATCAACAGGGGCCACTCGTGGCCACACACACCGACATCCACCGACACCCGGCAGGCGAGGTGGACACCCTGCGCCTCGTAGGGGCCACCATCACCATAGTGTATATCACCCCAACACAGATGCAGATCATGGCCCAATGCGACGCCCACCACGCCCCGTTCCTTTCCGACCCACAATGGCCGGCACGCCACGTCTTCCAAGCGTACCTCCGCGCATGTGCTACGAAGGCAGGGCGCGACATGCCGGGGCCCAAGGACATCGACACGGCGTACACAGCATTCCAGCGCCAGCACCCCCGGCCCCGCCTGGGCGAACACGAGACCCCCAACGACGGCGGCACGACGCAGGGGGAGCCCACCCCGTCAGCCGAAGGCTGGACACCACCCACCATCCTGCTACTAACACCAAACGGCCACAAACATGCTACCCGCACCGTCCAGCGACACCATGCCCCCTGGTCCATCCCCAAACACAATGCACCGGAGACCGATGTACCACCAGTCAGACACAGTGACCAGGGCATACCACGCACGTGCTGGCACTGCGGCCCGGCAGCCCTCGACACTCCGTGGCCCCTGCTGCACCTCATCTCCACCCACTACCACACCCCCACCGCCGCCGCCACCGCCGACCAGCAGGCATGGCTCTCCCCCTGGTTTCACACGGTACCCCCAGACCACCCGGCGCACGTAGCCTGGACCCGAACACCCACGGCGACATGGACGTTCACCAACGAGCGGGCAGACCCGGACAGCGTAGCCATGGAGTACGACCGCTGCGACCCACACCGCGCAGGACCTCAGGAGGCACCCATGCGCCCCCTACAGCACAAATGCCCCACCCTCCGCGGCGACAAAGACGACACGGAGCGGCGACAGACCATCACGTGCCAGAAGTTCCACCCCAATACGGGATACCTCTTCCACCTGATGTACGCGTATATCACCCAGGGACGCCCAGACAGGGGCCTCCTCCGCCTCACCCCACAAGCCCAGGCCATCATCACGCAGGGAATAGGCGTCTATGCAGCGCCACTACTGCAACCCACGCAAGTCACCGCCAGAACCACCCAGGGGAACCCCATCTACGTCTATCACCCCACAAAAATCGCCCGCCTACCCATACCCAGCGACACCGACATCATCTACTTCACTGACGCATCCGGCACCCAGCAACGCACCCCCACGGTCGGTTGCGCCTCCGTGCGCATCACCCGGCACGCGGACGGCCTCCACGTGGAACACCACACCGGGACCACCATCTTTGGGGCGTCCTCCCACGGCGAACTGCGCACCATGGCAGACGCCGTCACCGCCACACCGCCACCCACGACGGTCCGGCCCCGCAACATCTGGGTAGTCGTGGACGCCACGGTCGACATCCACCTCACCAGGCGCCTTGCGGACCTGCCCCTCCACAAAGCACTCGATTCCGGCCTCACCACACAAGCGTTGGGACTATGGATGGCCTTCAAGGGCATGCACCCCCAGGACGCCCTACACATCGTCAAGCAGGAGTCGCACCGCTACGCATACGGCAATGGACGCGCAGACACGCAGGCCAAACACCAGAACACCAACCACACCCCAGGGCTCGAACGCGTGCGACTGGACACCCCACACCACAGCCACCTGCAGCACCTGCCCCCGATACCCCTGGCCGCACAGCCCCCCCAATGGATGCCCGAGGACACGCCGTACACGGATCGAGACAAGCAGTACCACTACCCCACACCCATCCAGCAACTCGCCGCCACACTGGGCCACCCAGCAAACACCGAACTCCTCCGACGCCTCGAAAACTCCGTCCACACCCCCCTCTACTACTCCGCCCTGCGCCCGGATAGCCTCCCAGCACACCTACAAAAGCCCCGACTCCAACTCGCCCTCGAACAACTTCCCCTCCTCACCCGATACCACCGATGGTATACGCGCCGCTCGATCCACGTCCCCGCAGGACACACCAAATGCATCTGCAGCCACGCGGAAGAAGAAACATGGGACCACTTCAAGGCGTGCCCCCTGTACAGGGGACTGGACACCCTCACAGACTGGAACCCAACCCACACCATCGCACAGCACGCCGGATGGCTGGCGCAGTCCCCGGCGACCCAGCAACTCACCACCGTCCTCAAGCAGACGGAGGTGCTCGAGGCAGTCCGCAGGGGACTCGTCCCCACTGCCGTCTACACCTTACTACGCACCCACGCGGAGGACCCCCAGGCCACGGCGGCACACATGCAGCGGACGGCCGTTGCCAAGACGGCGGAGCAGCTCACATACCGCACCCACAAATACCTGCAGCATGCGGCAACCCTGCCCCCAACAGACCAAGCCCACCTCCTCAAGCTCCTGTTCTACCAACCATGAGAACCTACCCCGTGACATACCAACACCGAACCCCCACCACGTCTACACACCGTCCACCGAGCACAGCACTGGCACAGCACACACGGGCGCCACAGGCACCGCACACGCTCCCACCAGCATGCGCGCGCCACCAGCCCCCATCCCCCCACGCCGCCGTCCGTCCACAGGTACCACCAACCACCAGCCACCGCATGTCCCCTCTGCGTTCGCCAGCGGCTACCACAGACAGCCCTGCCCTGCAACCCAGACCACTGGGTCTGCCTGGGAGCCGCGCACCGCCTCACCCACTGCCCCCACTGCGGGGACCTCAACCCCCGCCACCGCGAACGGCCCGCGGCCCCAGCCGCACCCCCCCCCGCCAGCCACCCCAGCTTCTTCGGGTACCTCACCGACACTCTCCGGGACCAACTGGGAGGGTACTACGTGGCGGACACGGCGGACCACGCATGGGCCATAGCCGTGGCCGCGGGCAACACACCCCTGCCCCCCCACAGCCCACCCCTACGCCACAGCGGAGGCGGCTTGAACGTGGCGGCCCGCCACATCCTCCTCGCCCTATACCTCCACCACCGAGACCTACACCTCCCAGACCCACAACTCCCGGACCCGCCAGAGGTAGGGACGAGGCAACTGACCCTATGCCCTTCGAGTACGAACTCCCTGGAGCCCTCACCCAACCTGGTTCCCTCTGAGGTCCCGGCATCAGGGCAACACGGATGAGTCAAGTGGGGTCATGATGCCAAAATCACCAAAATTGGCGTCATTCCCACGCGTGGCTCGCTCGGCCAAGGTAAGGCCAATGGCTCACAGGGTAGGAGGCAGGACCTAGGACTTATATCTGAGTGTACAACTTGGATTTAGGTCCGGGCTCCCTATGGGCTTAGAGAAATGGGGCCGCCAATTGACCACACGGAAGGGGGAAATTGGGGTCCCAAAATTGGGTCATTTTGGCTGCTTGAAATGAGCCAAAATTCGGTGTGCTCCCAATAGTATATCTCCACGCCGGCTTGGAGATCGGATCCGCCATTCCATATGCGATCCACTGGGAGTCCAACGGAGACTCCCATGCCCTTGGCCCTCAAAGATCTCCATGCTGCCTGGCGTGGTGACGATCCCAATTGGGTCCACAAATGCAAAAATGGCAAAATTGCCCATACTCAATTTGGCCTAGCGCCTTAACGAAGGCGGCTCCGCTTCGCCCACGTAGTGTGTGGACCATGGGGACCATTACCCATAACACCCATGTCATATATGGTCCATTGGTCCATGCGTCCGGCATGCACGAAGGTTAGAACATGGGGCACGGCGGGCAGCAAAAGTGGAAAAATGCTCAAAATGGCCAAAAATGCGCACACTCATGGTTGAGGCAAATGAGGCACATGCCCGACTCGGACCGGAGTGTGCCATAGGATTGGTATCAAGTCATGTTGGTCCAACATATCTTTTGGGCGTCGCCCAACTCCTCCGGTATTGGGAATGGCAGGGTCGCCAAGTGAGCCCATGATTTGGGATAGTCCCAAATCGCCAACATGGCGGCCACGGTATGCCAAGCCTAAGAGGAGTTATTCGCCGGGTCCAAGATATGTTGGCTACAGAAGTATGTACCCGCATAACATACTTGGGTCATGATGTCAATTGAGCGCAACGTTGAGATACACGGTCGTCACTTGACATCATGACGAGCCAAAAATGGCAAAATTGGCACAATGACACACAAAAGTGCCTTGAAAGGTCTACAATTATATTATAATATCTCCGGCTTGGATCGTGCAATCACTTAATCCTTCTGAACACAATGACTTGACACCATTGACCTTCGATCCCACATATGTGCTCCACTTGGGGCGCCTTGAAAGGTTACGAGCGCTACTTCCCAAGTGGGCACATGAAAATATGGAAAATTGTAAAACACACACCTTGCTCCCAACGCATTGCTTCGGGATCACCACACAAGCTTCCCTTCACGAAGGTTAGGCATACAATTGACCGTAGGGAGTATGGAGAAGGGGCTTGCACAATATGAGGTCCATTGGCGGGTTCGACTTGGAGCAATGGACCCGCCAAATGGGCACGCAACACAACACAAGGCACATACCACATATTGCCCAAAAAGGTAGCTCCCACCACGATATGTCATGCCCCTCCAAGGGCATAACTTTGTGTCAATCGCTCATAGGAACTCAAGGAGAGTTCCTATGCCACACCAACATTTGCGCGCTACACTCGAAAGTTATCTTAACGCAAGCAATATCATGGCCAAAGAGTTATAACGCAAACTCTACCCAATTGACCATGATCCATTACACTAGCGCGCACGTGTGGAAACGCAAGGCATATAATGCTTCCTAAATTACGTCGGGAGTATTGTAAATACATCCCACGTTTCCTTATCGTAATTCCTCGCAAGCAACACGAGATATGACCTTCACAAGTGGCCTCACGAATCAACTTTGTTTTGCCCATATCTTTAAGACAAATGGAGGGCAGGATAAAAGGGAAGTTGATTCGTGCATACGGAAGCACGTAGGTCCACTCGAAAGAGGTCAAATCAAGTGCGGGGATGTCGAAGTCGAAAATCCGATTTCGACATCCTGAAAAATTCGGATTAAGGTTGCGAGTATTAATTATGAAAATTGCAGAAGCATCCATGCAGTTCCTGGCGACTTTGGAGCCTTCGTGACGGATAGCGTTAAAATTTCCATTATAAACAGTTAAACTGGCGGTTACGGTAAAGTCGCGAACCAACCGCCAGCAGTCAAAACAGTGAGTATCGGAACGGAAGCGTAAAAATTGACGGAAACAATATGAAAATAAAACCCTGTTGATTCCTGATATTCTGATACACAAATCTCCGCTGGCGGTGCATCGGTTGCCGATGCGGGGCTTCACGGCACGGAACACGCCGTGCATGGGGTTAGTGGACCGGAGACCGGTTGTATGCCGTAACCTGGCCATGGGGTTCTGGGTACCGCTTCACCCCCCTCCTTAGAGCAAACCCTGGGGGGGCTCAATAACACCCACGCATGGCAGCGGGTACCCAGGACCACTCCCTGAAAGGGGGGGGGGGTGTCACATCCTCACTTCAGTAAGTCACAGTAAGATAGGTATCCCACAGTGGGATAGGTATGCTGCTGTAACAGCTCGTAGCACATGTATAGTATCAAGTATCAAGTCCCGAGTCCTGGCGGCGATTGTTCGGCATCCAAAGGACCCGTTAACCCATACCAGGCGCACCGGGTGCCGGCTGCTACGGTCACCACCACAGTGGCAGTGGCATACACGGCCAACATAGGCGTCACACGACGGCCGAGGTGGCCCCACAAGTCGAGAGCGACCACAAAGATCCATCAGGCTACCACAAGCTTCCCAAGGCCCGCCGACTGGGGAGAGTCCCCACGGGTCCTTCCTCGGGCGCACCATGTCCATATCCATACGACGCGAGTCCAGAGTGCCATAGTCGAACTCCTTACGAACCCCAAATCGTAAGGGAACTCCTCCTGAAGGGATCGGGCATCAAGGCCGTCTTTTCCCTCGCCCTACTGCCACGAAGGCCATACATGAGGGAGTCCTCATGCAGTGTGGGCGGAGGCGTCGACTCCTCAAACCACCAGTTTCCCAGGCAGACTGACCGAGGTCAGGAGCACCGGAGGCCGCCATCCGAATGCAAGTGCGTCTGCAAATCGGTAGGCTCACACTGGGACTGACAGTGGCGGACCGCTGGGAGTGTAGTCAGGCAACTGGGCTTCCCGCCTGGCGCCATCAGGATCTCCACACATCACAGCGAATAGGGCAACACGGTATCACGGGCACTCAAACAGTAGAATCTGTAATCAAGTACTGGTCCAGGCTGGACCAGGCTGTAAGGATATGTACACGGCGACTCAAGGCGCCTCTGTATCCCGATTCGTGGTGAAAAACAGTCCATCCCTCAGCGATGGGCTGATGACACTTAACATACAGATGCACATATCCTGGAGGGCAGAAAAACAAGCAACAATTTGGGTAAATAGGCGTGTAAACACACCCAGAACAGAGTGCCAAACCACGCCACGGTCAGGATAAGGCAAATGCAGGAGGATGGACAGGATAACGCCTGAGTTCAGGCATATATAGTCTCGAGACACACGTCGACTGGTCTGGATTCCGCAAATGCCATGGAACCAGACCACACACCAAAAAATCGCAATGCCGATGACAGCGGCATCCGTTGCGCAACGTCGTATGGCCTTCAAGGCCCCAAGAGCTCAGAATTATGAAGGTCAGTCGCCCTACCTGGTTTCCCAAGGATTCAGCAGGGGGGGGAGTGACGAATAGAATTGAAAGAGAGGGGCCATCCTCCTCTGGATACAGCAGGGGGGGGTATATGGCCACTCTGTCACCGAAAGATGGGAGAGAGCAAACAAGTAAGGGACGATCCGTCGGCCTCACAAGCGCCTCAAAACGCATCAGGGGAGAGCTCAGGGCGCTGATCAGGCACCCCTGGCTGCAATCGCCCGGGTGAGTGCTGCCAAGTCCGAAACGTGGATCTTGGTCTTGTGTTTGCGGATGTACTCCATGAAGGGAGTATTGACCCGCGGCACGAATGAGGAGACGGGTTCCCAGGTGTCGTGGGACGGCCCATAGCCTCGCCAACGAACCTTGAACTCCAGACCTCCGGGTGCCGAGGCCTTCGGACGCTGAGCCAGGATCTTCTCGACAGTATAGTCGTCCTGCTCAGCATAGTCGTCGTCCGAATCGGCTTCATGCTTGGCGTAGTCCAGGGACACATGTCGGCCACGGAGGTCGGGTTCCCGCACACGGAGTTGACTCTCGTGGCGCTCCCGGAACTGTCCGTGACCCACCTTGATGCGGTAGGTGTCCTCACCAATCCTGCGGACCACCTCTCCGGGTGTGAACCAGGTTTTGGTGCGGTGGGTGCCCATGGGGCGGGGTCTGATCACCCACACCGGGTCTCCCACCCTGAACTTCTGCGCTGTCGAGCCCGGGGCGGACTTCTGACGCTCAGCATGCTCCTTCTCAAGCTGCTGGCGGATGTCCCGCGCCGTTTGCTCTTGCCGCGCGAAGAACTCCTTGGCATCCATAGCCATGCCATCACCAGACAAGGGAAGTCCCCTACCCAGGGGGTCCCTGCCGAAGAGAATCTGGTGAGGGGACAAACCGCCCGGAGTGGGGGTGTCATGATGGGCCTTCAGAGCAGGCCACATCTCCTCAAACCAGTTCCGACGTGGATTGGTGATGTGGATCTTGCGCAGCTTCTCGAACAGCTGCCGTCCAGCCACCTCAGCACGGCCGTTAGACCGGCTGAGATAGGCCACGCTCTTGGCATGACGTATCCCCATGAGGGAACACATAGCCTTGAACCAGCCACCAGTAAACTGGGGCCCTCGGTCACTGCAAATGGTGCGGGGGATGTCAAAGACGGTCAGCCAATGACGAATCATCATGACTGCCACTTCCTTGGCAAGCAACCCCTTTTTGCGTGCCGGAACGGCTACAACGTAGCCGCTGTGGCGGTCCACACAGAGAACCACACAGTCAAAGGTCTCCTTGCCAATGTGCACTTCGGGCATGGAGAAGACGTCCATGGCCACGCTCTCCATGGGCTGATCAGGAACCGGGGTCCATTGGGGTTCCCCCTTGACGTTCCGGTTGTCGGGATTGCAGGCCTGACAGACCGAGCAACCCTTCCTGACCTTCTTGATGGCGGTGTGGAGAACGATGTGGTCGATTTCGAACCGGCGCTGCATGTCAAGGGCTTGCTTCTTTACCCCTGGGTGCAGCATGTGGTGGTGCCAAGCTTCACAAAGCTCGAGCACGCGGGACTCCGGGACTAGCAGCTTACCATTCCGGTAGAGCTTGCCATCTTCCTCGGTCAGCCCCTTTGGCCACTTCTGCCCGTCGTCAGGGTCGGTCACAGCCCTATACTCGGCCGCAAAGGCCTCAGACTTGGCATAGTCGTCGGTCCAGTCGTCCTGGAGGCAAGACTCCGGGAAGAGGTGCTTGTCGGACTCAGTTCCTACAGGGGGTGCCGGACCGGGCCTTCCGCCCGCGGCACCCACAGGGGCGAGTACACTGACCGTTCTGCTCACCCTCGATGCGAGGGGGGCATCTGCAGCCATGACGACGAAGCATTTAACATCCTCCTCCTCCATCAGGCGCTCCATTTCAATGATCTTCTTGGCTTCAGCGGTCTCAGCCTCATCGCCATGGGCAGAGATATCCTGCATGCCCTTGCTGGCGGGATAGGCCCACCTACTGAGACAGTCCGCCACGGTGTTATCCTTTCCAGGAATATAAACTACCGTAAGGTCGAACTTGGCCAAGGTCTCATGCCATCTTGCCCGTCGGGAGGCGGGACCTGAGGGGGTGTCCACGTGCTCCTTGTGCCACGACTGCAGACTCTGATGGTCGGTGCAGACGGTGACGGGATGGAGGGCTATGTACCCAGCCCATTTCCTGAGAGCCATGACGATGGCATACGCCTCCTTTTCACGGGGCGTCCACGTCCGTCTCTGGCCTTCCGCCAGGACTCGGCTCCAGAAGGCCACGGGCACGTGCCTCCCGTCGTCAAGCACTTGCTCCAACACAGCACCAATGGCGTAGTCGGAAGCGTCGGTGCGCAGGACGAACCCTCGGTCGGGATCCACGAGGTGCAGACCCACTGCAGATAGCAGCGCCTGCTTCATCCCCTCAAAGGCACGGTCGGACTCAGCTGTCCAGACCAGAGCCTTCTTGGACCCCTTCTTGGTCTCCTCTCGGTTGCCCTTGAGCATGGTCGTCATGGGGGCTGCATACTCGGCATACATTTTGATATACCCCGAGTAGTAATTGCAGAACCCCAGATACGCCCGTAGCTCAGAGACCGTTTTGGGCTTTTCCCAGTGCTCAATCGCCGCCACCTTGCCGGGTATGGGCTTTCGCTGCCCGTTCCCGACTACGTGGCCAGCGAAGACCACCTCGCTTACCGCAATGGTGGCCTTGTCACTGCTGCCCGTGAGCTTGTGCCGAACCAGAAGGTCCAGCACCCGAGTGACGTCCCTCTCGTGTGCCTCCAGGAGCTCCTCGTAGCTCATGCTGGGGTCCCCGGACGCGATGATCACGTCGTCCACGAAGGGGTCCGCACAGTCGCGCACCGGCTCAAGCAGGTTCTCCAGCATCCGCTGAAAAGCCGCATTGCCGTTGGTAACGCCCATGGGCATCACCTTCCACTGGAGAGGTCCAAGTGGGGTGCTCATGGCTGTGCAGGCACGGGACTCCTCGGCGAGAGGCATCTGATGATAACCATGTTTCAGGTCAATCACCGTGAAGATCCTCCGCCGGTGTTGCTTTTGCAGCATGTCCTCAATGAGGGGCAGCGTATAGCTGTCGTGCTGCGTTTGGGCGTTCAGGCCGCGGTAGTCGACCACGAGCCGCCACTCACCGGCAACCTTCTTGGGGACGACGAAGCAAGGAGAGGCCCATTCGGAGTGGCACGGCTCGAGCCAGCCTCTCTGGATGAAGTCACGGAGGATCTTCTCCATGGCCTCTTTCCTCTCGCCCCTCAGGGCAAACTCCCGGTGACGATACACACGGGGGTCCTGCTTCAGTCGTATCTTGGCCTCGCCATACGGTCCACGCACCGGTGGGGGGAACACAGGTTTGCCGCTGAAGAAGGTCTCGCCATACTTCTGCTTCAGCCTGGCCCTCAACGCCTGGATCTTGGGGCAGTCATCGGACTCCGCCTTGGCTTTCCCGGGCACTTGAACCACGGAGCTTACTTGAGGGGTAGCGACCCCGCTCGCTTTCGGCTCAGGTGGTCTTCCCAGGTGGCCCAAAGGGCCATCTCTGGTCTTGCCTCGGAACAGATCGCCGTAGGTGGGTGGGTTACCGCCAGGCGGCTCGTCTTGGCTGGACATGTGATCCAGCACCCTCTGCACGAAGGTATTCCCGTCATAGGAACCGGAGACGATTGAGTCCACTTCCCACCAGGCTTTGTCCTGGCCTTTGCCCTCACGCTGGTTTCCCCAGTCGTGAAAGGGCTGATCCATATACCCCTGAACCAGATCCCACTCCTCTTCAGTGAGGGGGTCTTCGGAGTCCGATTCTTCGATGTCAACAGGGGGAACCGCAAAGCATTGCCTCCAAGGCTCTGCTATGATACGGTTGACACACACGAAGTCCGTGGTGTCGGCCTGATCAAGGCCCCCATCCACATAGTGGAATTCTGTTGGCCATCTCTGGGGTGGCATGGGCTGTCCCTTAGCGTCCCGATAGACACTCTCTCCAGCCGGTAGGACGACCTTGTTCAAGGTCATGTTGGTCAATGAGGCTACCCAATGTCGGGTACTTTCCTCCTCGGTGCATCCCATAGGAACAACCAGCACTGCCTTGGAGCGGTCCTTGCGAATCTTCGCTATCGCTCTTGGAATGTCCCAACGGGGGCAATGGATCCACATCAATCCCTGATGCGGACCCCAGTGCTTCTTCCACGCGGAGTCCTGGGCGCTCCAGTACTTCTCACATACCCGCAGATGGGCGGAGGTTCCTGAAGAGAACGCATCCAGGGCCAGATCCGACGCTCCCAGGTCCGCGACCACTCGGTACGCCACTTCCGGCCTTACGCCGTACTCCTGGTTCGCTGGCCCAGTAGGCTCAGTGTCCAGCGCGGCCACTTCGAGCTGATTGCGTTCGGGGTGGATCCATTGGCATTCCACATGGTGCTCAGGTGACGAAAGCCACGAGAGCTGGTCGTCCTGGTACAGGGTCATGGAGGCCTGGGCCGGGAGGACGCCGGAGTCCGTCTCCATCATGAAGTCGTACCCGACGATCATGTCCCAGTCCATCTCGGCCTCGTAGAAGCTACCGTGCAGGAGGATTTCCTTGCCGAGGTCTGGGCGGCTCAGCTCACGATGGTTCACGAACTGCAGCCCAATGGCCGCTTCCTTCGTGCCTCCCACCATGTACTGGCCGTTCGCCACCTTCAGCCTGACAGGTTTCCGACTGTCGGTCAGACACTCTGGTGGAAGTAGGCCAGCCTTGACCAAGCTGACCTGTGCTCCCGTGTCGACCAACACGTCGAAAACCTTTTCCACTTCCCCGCATAAGGCACGGACCTTAAGATGCAACTGCCGCTCGCGACCGACACGGCGCACGGCGTGCAAACTCAGGATCTCCGGCCGTTCCAGAAGCTCCACAAGCGACTGGTGCAGGTCGTGGACAATGGGCTCAGGCTGCCCATCTGCAGCATCCAGCTGCGGTCCGGGTGATCCTCCGATATTCTCGGATAGATCCTGTAGTACATCAAACACGTTCTTGGTCGCGAAGGACGGACGGGTGCAAGGGTTCGTGCCTTCACTTGCCCTCACCCCGCCTCCGCGACTCGGTGCCGGACCGGGCCTTCCGCCCGCGGCAGTCCCCTTGTGCTTATAGACTCCCGACTGGGATGGTTCGGCGCTTCCCACGTCACCATCCTGCGACCGCCCTAGCTGGGGCCCTTGGCTGCAGGGGCTCCGCTAGGGGGCGTCGGTTGTGGAAGAGGGGGTGTTCTCCTCGGCCTCAACGTCGTTGACGCCCTTCTTTCTTCCCCCTTTACCTCCTCATTTACCCTTCTTGTCCTTGTCCTTGTTCTGGTCATTCTGGTTGTTCTCCTTGTTCTTGTTGTCCGACCTGGGGACCCAGTTCCGCTTGATCTCCTGGATCTCCTTGGCCAACTCGGTCCCCACCGACGACATCAGCTTGGCCAGCTCGTCCTTGTCGACCTCCATTTTGGCTTCCCGGATACCCGCGGGCGCACGCTTCTTCGACCCGTGCGCCTTCTTGTAAGCCTCCGTGTCGGCCTTGTGGACAGGGCATGTTCGGTGATCATGGTTGAAGCCTTTCTTCCTCCCATAACACACGAAACAGCCCTGAGGGTGAGCTCGTATGAACTCCCCAAAGGACAGCGGAGGGTCGCCAATGCGGCGAGGGTCCCTCTTCTCCTGCTTCCTCCAACCTTGCTGCAGGGGCTTCCAGTTTCCCGGCTTGCTCCCCGTGTTCAGGTTCTTGGCCACGAAGGCACAAACGGCCACTTCGGCGGGCTCATCGTCGTCGTCATCGTCGACGAGAGTCTCATCGCCGCCGGCTCCCGCTGGGTCCATGGCAGATTCCCCGCCAGGTCCCTCGCCAACGTAGTTGACGTCGCGGTCGCCGGGCCTCAACCCGCGGGTGTGGTGGAGGTTTCGGTACTCCTTGAGTACTTCCTCGCCAACCCACTCCAGGATCTCGTCGCAGCTCATTCGCGCCGGGATGGGCTGCAGACGGATGGTCTGGCCGCTCAACTCACAATCGTCAAGGCGCCACATCGCGGTCTTCTCGCGATCGCCCGAGACGGTGATGAGAAGAGCGTTCCGCAGGGAGTGCCGTTTGACATCCCGGGCCACGTTCTTCTTCGCCCAAGACACCACGTTCGTGTGATACTCCTTGGGGAGCATCATCTTGACCGTGTGGTTGGACTTGGCCCTCTTGGATTCCTCCTTGGTGACCCTCTTGATCCATGCTTCCGGTAGCATGGAGAGCAGGCGAGCCTGCTCGTCACCCTCGTTCCAATCCTCCACGTTGCGGCGGAAGAGGGTGTATTTCCCTCGGAAGTCACGCCATTCCCGTAGGCGGATCTCCCGTCCATCATGCTCAAGCTTGATGGACTTCCAGCGCTTGGCAGCCACCTGCGGAGCGTCCACCCGCTCCTGCTCGTTGAGCCACTTCTTGGCGTCCTTGAGGGTCTTGATTCTCCCCTCCTTGGTCGCCAGAAAGTATAGCTCGCCGAGCACTTCCGGCAGGCGGTACCTGAACCATTTGAAGACATACTTCTCCGCATCAGCGGGAGGCAGGTCTTCAGTGACGGTCAGCCCCCAATCGTCCAGCTTCTCCAAGAAGCGGTCGAGGTTGAGGGGGTTGCCGTCGTACATGGGGGGCTTGATGTCCTTCAAGTCTTCCCACACGGCGGCATCCGCGGCCTTAGAGACCATGAACGCCGGCCGCGAGGTCGACCGAGGTTCCCATCGCCCTCGCCCACGGACTCCCACGGCCGCCACGTCCATCTCCTCCATGGAATCCCTGTGGCTACGCCGCGGTTCCTCCACGTACGCTGAACCGAAATGTTCACGCCGTACTGCATCCATGTACGCATCCTCATCACGGCGCCGGCGGCTGCGTTCAGCGGCCTCCCGTCGTACACCACGCGGCGGGCTGATGTCGAACTCCTCCAGGTCCAGGTCCAGGTTCAGGTCCTCACCTTCGCCGACATCCCACTCCACGTCTCCTCTGGGGACCTCATCCCTGAGTCCACCATAACGTCCTCCAGCCCTGGGGATTGGCGCCGGGGCTGGTGCCGGGCGTCGGGGGCGTACCGGCGTCCGCGGTGGGGCACGGCGGTTGTGGTAGTCCGCGCTGAGCCACTCATCGCGTCATTCCTCACTGCCACTGCCGGGCGGCACGCGCTCGTTGCGGCGGCCCGCGCTGTGGTGAGAGGGGGCGGTGAGAGAGGGGGCACTGGCGCTGGGGCGACTCCTGGGGGCTCCGCCGGGGGCGTGGGGTCTGCCTGGACCTGGTCCGGGTCCCCAGCCGTCGTCCGACGAGCCAGACTCCAGGGGTGGGTGGTCGCTGCCGACGTTCCTACGGGCTTCCAGCGCATCCAGCCTCTCCTGCAGGCCGCTGACGACGTTGGTCAGCGACTTGGTCTCGGCCCTGGCGATGTCCAGGTCCTTCTGCGCGCGCGCGGCGACCCCGGAGATGCGAGCCATCTCGACCTTGCCCGTGTCCACCTCGCACTCGAGGGCAAAGACCCTCCTGCGGAGGTAGACAATCCACCGCCAGGTGGTATCCGGGTCGCCGTTCCCTGGTGGGTCGTCGGGGTCCCCAGGGGGTCCTCCAGGAGGGCCTCCGCCGGGTCCGCCCGGTCCAGGGGGTCCTCCCCCGCCCGGTGGTCCGCCTCCAGGGGGTCCACTTGGTGGGCGTCCTCCAGGGGGTCCTGATGGTCCTCCGCCAGGGGGTCCCGGTGGGTCTCCGCCGGGTCGCCTCGGTGGGTCCGAGGATGGGCGCTTCCTCGTGATGCCGAACTCCATGTCGTCATCCTCGTCCATGTCGCCCCACCTGGGCGTCTCGGTCACGGAGGACTCCGAGCTCCGGTAGGGAGGAGGGAGATCCTCATCCTCACCTTCCGGTTCCATGGGAACGTCTCCGCCGCCTCCGCCCGTCCAAGCCAGGACTTGGCGATGTCGACGGCCTCGTTCATCCCCGTCACTGGCGGTGAAGAAGGCGTCACTGTCGTGGGGGTGCCCACCCGCTGGCCTCCGCGGCCTCTCGGGGGTCTTCCCCTTGCCCTTCCTCCGTCGACGGGCGGTGGTGCTACCGCTCCCACTGCTGCCCGTGTCCGCCTCATCCAGCTTCATCCTGGAGGAGGCGTCCCCTTCGAAAAGCCTTCGAAGGGTCTCCACTCGCGATCCTCCCGGGGGAGTCTCGTGGCGGAGTTTGGCCTCTGCCACCTCCATTGCGGCGGCGGTGGCTGCGGCAGCTCGCGCTTCGGCTTCTTCCCGAGCACGAGCCGCCTCGGCTTCCCGGGCCTGCAGCAGCTGGGCCTTCTGCGCCTCCAACGCCGCCAGCTCCGCCTCCGTCTTGGCCTTCTCCTCAGCGACCTTCCGTCGCGCGGCCTCGATGGCTTCCTTCTTGGCGGCGTCCTCCTGGGCCTTAGCCGTCGCTTCGGCGTGGGCCCTTTCCTCCGCCTCCTTCTTTGCCCTCCCTTGGGCAAGCGCCTCTTCCAGCGCCTTCACCTCGGCCTCCTTGCAGGCAATGGCCTCCTGCGTCAGGCGGGCTTCCTCGTCGGCTGCCGCCAACTCGCCGTTGACCTGGGCAGTTGCTGCCCCATGGGCGGCTACGGCCGTGAGTCCGGCCGCAATGGCCGCCACGGTCTGGGCGTGGATGGCCATGCCATGCGCCCACTGCGCAGCCTCCTCCTGAGCGATGCCGGTGGCGCCCTCCACGGCAGCGCTGTACTGCCGGGCCCGTTGCCGGGCAACCCGACGGTTGCAGGGCACCCCACAGGCGCGCTCACAGGCGCGCGCCACGTCCCTTTCGGGAGCGACGCTGCTGCTGGAGCTGGCCTGGTCGGCCGGCATCCTCCCGCGGTGGGCCGACTCCACGTCGCTGCTGGGGCCTGCTGGGGCCTGCCGGGCCCTCAGGAGCAGCGGACGGGGCTTGCCCTGGGTCTGCTTGGCGACTTGGATGTAGTCGCCAAGGGTGGTGGAGCCGGGGTGGTGACCACCATTGGCCCGTTGGGGACTGGGGGCTGGGGTTCCGCCCTTGGCGCCTTGGGCGGCTTCGGCGGCCAGGGACTCCTGGTACTCCCGCCACCTCCGCTCCCGCTTCCTGTCCCCGGCGGACCTCTTCTCCGTCGCCGGAGACGCGCTGCTGCTGCCCTGCAGCCTGCGCTCGCTCCCCGGTTCGGGGAACTTCTTCTCGATCACGTCCCACAAGGAGACGTTGATCGAGGCGCTCGACGGGTAGGCGTTGGGGTCCTCGTCCTCCTCAATCCCGTCGGGGCGCAGCCCTTCGCCGGGCCTGTCCGGCCGGGTCCACGTCCTCCAGCGCCTCTGCTGGTGGCGGTACTCGTACCCCTCCGCCCGCAGCCAGTCCTCCACGGCCTGCAGGCGGTCGGGGGCGATGTCCGTGCGGAGCTCGAAGCTCCTGGGCATGCCGCCTTCGCACTGGGGGTTGCTGTGGCGGTAGTGCTGGTCCCAAACCAACCCACGCAGCAGGCGTGCTGCATGGGGGTGGGGCCGCGGCCACGTCCTGCCCGCTTCCTGCCAATTCACCATGGCAGCGGGGGCGTAGATGGTCTTGAAGTCCTTGATGTGCACTCGTTCAACTCAACGAACTGGTTGTGGTTGTTGAGGAGGGTGCTGCAGCACTGGATTGGAAGTGCGGCTGGTGCTGGTCAGCCGGTGGTTGTGGAGGTGGTTGACGCGGCCTTGCTGGTCGGCCGATGGGACTCCGGGTCGGCCGATGGGGCTGATGCAGGGGTCCTGGTCTGTGCACCTCTTTCACGGCTGCTGCGCGGTCAGGGCGAAGCTCTGGACGGCGCTGCTGGCTCCGTGACGAACTCGGCGCTGTCGCTGGGTGGCGCTGCGAGCCGCTGCGCTGCGCTGCGAGGCGCTGCGCTGCGCTGCGAGCTGCGAGCTGCGCCGCGCTGCTGCGACGCGCTGCTCGGGGTTGGTGGCCCCGAGTGGCACGCGAGGGTTGGGTAACCCCGCGGCGGTGAAACGCTTTTGACGCTTTCCCGTGGGGGGCCGGCCACGGGATGCTGCGGTGACACGCACAGGTGAGCAGGCAGGCAAGGCACTACGCTCACAAGGGCATCAATACGCCTGTGTCATGTGACAAAGCGTTTCAGAATCCTTGCCACTCTGCAAAGAGGGAACGAAAGTATGTACAGAAACACATCAGGATATGTACACATGGGGTTAAGACTGGACTGAGGTAAGGGCATCACAGGACCATAGACACTCAGTCCCAACTCATATCCCAATCCCAGGTCCGACCCTCTCAGTGGCTGATAGGGGCGGGGGCTCAAACACAACCCATGCCCTGCTCAGTCCGGACCCTGAAACCCTGCCAATGGGAGAGGTGTCCCGCACAGCCACAGGCGAGTTCCTGGAAGCCAATGGGCTCCAAGGCCAACCGACAGTGGCTCCCTATGCTCCCTTAACGGCAGGTCCCAACTCCTCTCTGAGCCAGAGATATGGCCCCGCCATTATCACCCAGGAGTTGGTAGCTGAAAATGGGCTGTTTCAGCCCAAACTGAAATTAACTCAAAAATCCCCAAAATTGACCCCTCGTCCGGACCCGCCAGAGGTAGGGACGAGGCAGCTGACCCTATGCCCTTCGAGTACGAACTCCCTGGAGCCCTCACCCAACCTGGTTCCCTCTGAGGTCCCGGCATCAGGGCAACACGGATGAGTCAAGTGGGGTCATGATGCCAAAATCACCAAAATTGGCGTCATTCCCACGCGTGGCTCGCTCGGCCAAGGTAAGGCCAATGGCTCACAGGGTAGGAGGCAGGACCTAGGACTTATATCTGAGTGTACAACTTGGATTTAGGTCCGGGCTCCTTATGGGCTCAGAGAAATGGGGCCGCCAATTGACCACACGGAAGGGGGAAATTGGGGTCCCAAAATTGGGTCATTTTGGCTGCTTGAAATGAGCCAAAATTCGGTGTGCTCCCAATAGTATATCTCCACGCCGGCTTGGAGATTCCATGCGCCATTCCATACGCCATCGACCGGGAGTCCAACGGAGACTCCCATGCCCTTGGCTCTCAAAGATCTCCATGCTGCCTGGCGTGGTGACGATCCCAATTGGGTCCACAAATGCAAAAATGGCAAAATTGCCCATACTCAATTTGGCCTAGCGCCTTAACGAAGGCGGCTCCGCTTCGCCCACGTAGTGTGTGGACCATGGGGACCATTACCCATAACACCCATGTCATATATGGTCCATTGGTCCATGCGTCCGGCGTGCACGAAGGTTAGAACATGGGGCACGGCGGGCAGCAAAAGTGGAAAAATGCTCAAAATGGCCAAAAATGCGCACACTCATGGTTGAGGCAGATGAGGCACATGCCCGACTCGGACCGGAGTGTGCCATAGGATTGGTATCCAGTCATGTTGGTCCAACATATCTTTTGGGCGTCGCCCAACTCCTCCGGTATTGGGAATGGCAGGGTCGCCAAGTGAGCCCATGATTTGGGATAGTCCCAAATCGCCAACATGGCGGCCACGGTATGCCAAGCCTAAGAGGAGTTATTCGCCGGGTCCAAGATATGTTCGCTACCGAAGTATGTACCCTCAAAACATACTTGGGTCATGATGTCAATTGAGCGCAACGTTGAGATACACGGTCGCCACTTGACATCATGACGAGCCAAAAATGGCAAAATTGGCACAATGACACACAAAAGTGCCTTGAAAGGTCTACAATTATATTATAATATCTCCGGCTTGGATCGTGCAATCACTTAATCCTTCTAAACACAATGACTTGACACCATTGACCTTCGATCCCACATATGTGCTGCACTTGGGGCGCCTTGAAAGGTTACGAGCGCTACTTCCCAAGTGGGCACATGAAAATATGGAAAATTGTAAAACACACACCTTGTTCCCAACGCATCGCTTCGGGATCACCACACAAGCTTCCCTTCACGAAGGATAGGCATGCAATTGACCGTAGGGAGTATGGAGAAGGGGCTTGCACAATATGAGGTCCATTGGCGGGTTCGACTTGGAGCAATGGACCCGCCAAATGGGCACGCAACACAACACAAGGCACATACCACATATTGCCCAAAAAGGTAGCTCCCACCACGATATGTCATGCCCCTCCAAGGGCATAACTTTGTGTCAATCGCTCATAGGAACTCAAGGAGAGTTCCTATGCCACACCAACACTTGCGCGCTACACTCGAAAGTTATCTTAACGCACGCAATATCATGGCCAAAGAGTTATAACGCAAACTCTACCCAATTGACCATGATCCATTACACTAGCGCGCACGTGTGGAAACGCAAGGCATATAATGCTTCCTAAATTACGTCGGGAGTATTGTAAATACATCCCACGTTTCCTTATCGTAATTCCTCGCAAGCAACACGAGATATGACCTTCACAAGTGGCCTCACGAATCAACTTTGTTTTGCCCATATCTTTAAGACAAATGGAGGGCAGGATAAAAGGGAAGTTGATTCGTGCATACGGAAGCACGTAGGTCCACTCGAAAGAGGTCAAATCAAGTGCGGGGATGTCGAAGTCGAAAATCCGATTTCGACATCCTGAAAAATTCGGATTAAGGTTGCGAGTATTAATTATGAAAATTGCGGAAGCATCCATGCAGTTCCTGGCGACTTTGGAGCCTTCGTGACGGATAGCGTTAAAATTTCCATTATAAACAGTTAAACTGGCGGTTACGGTAAAGTCGCGAACCAACCGCCAGCAGTCAAAACAGTGAGTATCGGAACGGAAGCGTAAAAATTGACGGAAACAATATGAAAATAAAACCCTGTTGATTCCTGATATTCTGATACACAAATCTCCGCTGGCGGTGCATCGGTTGCCGATGCGGGGCTTCACGGCACGGAACACGCCGTGCATGGGGTTAGTGGACCGGAGACCGGTTGTATGCCGTAACCTGGCCATGGGGTTCTGGGTACCGCTTCAGCAGCAGCCCTGACGCCGGAAGCGTGGGCCGACACGGCACCAGAGGAGATAGCAGCCTACCTCCGAGCCACGTGCCGCCGGTTCGCAAACGCCCTCGGCCGACGGAAGGGAACACCTTACCCCCTCAGCGCACTCCTCTACCCGGCACACCACCCCCACCCCGCACAACAGACGCCCCCGGAGGGCTGGGCGTCTTTCCGGGACGCCCACCTGGCCGCCCCCGACGAGGCCACCGCCACGCGGATGAGCCTCACGGACCAGGAGGCCTACGTCAGAGGCCTCAAGACGAGCCTCCAAGAGGCACACCGCTGGCGCGCCCGCTCCCCGTCGCCCCCACGGGGACAGGGGGGTTCACCCACCCCCGACACCCACCAGGCCAAGAAGACCAAGGGGCACCGGCACCAGGGGGCCCGCCAACGCGCCCGCCAGCAGGGCGCGACGCCCCGACCAAGGCCCGGGTCCAGCCACACCGCACCGCCCCACGCCCAGACCCCCGGGGCACACCAACAACAACACCACCACCAACGCCCACCACCACCACCGTACCGCAGCACCCAAACCCTGCAGCCCAGTCAGCCACCACCGCCCACACACGTCCACACCATGCCAGGACCACCGTACGCGCAGAGCCAGGGGACATGGCACCACCAACACCACCACCGCGCCCCCGTCCCTCCCAACCCCTACCCCCTAATGCCCCCAAGCTACAGCGGCCCCCACCAGCTACATCCCCACCACGCCCCAGCACAACCAGGCCCCGCGAACCACCCACCCAACATAGCGCACATCACCGCACCACACCATCACGTGTACCACCACCACCAGCCCCTGCCACCACACCCGCCAACGCCGGGGTACCACACACAACCGACACACCCTCCACACCACCACCACGCGGTCCAGCACCACCCGCCGCCCCCGCTACACGGGCCCACGACATACGAGCCACGGTACACCCCCATAGACCCGCGAGGAGCCGCGCACGCACACCGGCAACACCAGGACCGAGTAGGGGCGCCCCACCACCACCAACAGCCCCCCCACCGACACCCCATACCAGCGAGCACCATCCACCAGCAGCCACCCATCACATACGGACCACAGCCCCACCCGGGGGCTCATGCGGTCGCCTCCCACCCGCACCCCGGCACCGCGACCAGTCAAGAACCGCAAGGGCCACACGGCGCACACACGCAACACCCACACGACCCACAGGGACGCCCGGACCCCCAGCTGGCACAACACCCACCCCCCCCACCCCCCCACCCCACCACCACCAGCAGCCCCCCCACCCACACCCCATACCAGCGAGCACCGTCCACCGGCAGCCACCCATTACATACGGACCACAGCCCCGCCCGGACACTCATGCGGCCGCCCCCCACCCACACCCCGGCACCACAACCAGTCAGGAACCGCAAGGGCCACACGGCGCACACACGCAACACCCACACGACCCACAGGGACGCCCAGACCCCCAGCCAGCACAACACCCACCCCCGCCCCCCCCACCACCAACAGCGCCACCCCCACACCACCCCCCCCCGCCCCCCCCCCGAGACCAGGCCACGGACACAACACGCGGCAGCCAGCACCAGCCAATTGATGTCGATGCCCCCGCCGACACATGCCACCGCGAATCCCCCCTCCCGCGACCGCCACAAGAGACCCCATCACCGGACCCCACGCGCGACAACGATGACCACCCCCCCCAACCCACACCACCCCCCCCATCACACCCCGCACCACCAGTCGCCGCACCGACCGAACCCTACGCCCTGCACAACCCCGCAGCGGTACGGCAGCACCTCCGGGGAGTCGGGGAACAGGACGTCGTGCTGTACCTCCGCACCTCCGGCACCAGCACCCCCATCCGGGCGGCCACCCTGGTCCAGGCGGCCACCCTGGGGGAAGGCGTCAGAGACTTCCTCTTCGACGCCTTCCTCCACGTCGCCCGACACGAGCGCCCCCCACGCGCCACCCCAGACGGCGAGAGCCCGCCCCCCACGGGGAGCCGGATCTGGGTACCCCCCATCGACTGGGGGCGACACCTGGTCGGACACCCCGTGCCAGAGCGGGACAGCACCCAGGGCCGCACCCGCTACCGCGAGCCCAACATGGCCCACCCCCCACCCGACGCCACCCCCAGCAGCACCAAAGAGTGGGAGCGGGAAACATGGGTGGCCCGGATGGCCTCCCTAAGCAACTTCCGGCACCACGTCCCGGGGGACATCCCCACCCCCGACGAGCAGCAGCCAGCCCCCTCCACGTACATGACCCTCATGTACAATCTGCACTACACCCTCTCCACCACCACCTACCACGCACCCACTGACCACTGGGTGGTACACGGCACCGACTTCCTCCTCCCCGCCGACTACACCCCCCCCACACACAACCCAGGCCCCGACACGTACGCCAGGGGGGAAGACCCGGACGACCCCCACATCTGGGGCACGTGGGAACCCGAATCCCTGGACGCGCTGCTCTCCATCCGCAGCGGCTACCAGGGCCTTGGTAGGGCGATGTATTGCCTCGCCAAGTGGACCCAACGGACCTGGGGGATCCCCGCGGACCGATGGGTGTGGGTGGTCACGCTGCGCCCCCAGCAGATGGAAGCCCCCCCAAACCGCGGGGGACCCACCCCCCCACGCCCCACCACCCCACAACTATGCCCGTACATGGTGGCAGCCCTCCTCATGGCGCTGCTATGGCCGGGCCCCCACACCCCCACCCAAAACTACCCCCACCTCACAGAGGAGGACATGCCCGGCATCCAGGGATGCTTCTTCGATACCCTCGACTACCTCCAGCAGACACACCCCCGCGTCCTGGAGCAGATATGGCCACCCCCCGGGTAACCCACGTGCCCGCACAGCCGAGACAACACCGCCACGCCAGCACCAGCACGCACGGATCACCAGGGAAAACGCGCGCACACGCCCGATGCCCGAACCTGCACCCCCGTTCTCGCTACTTACAGGACCGAGCATCATACGCCCGCCCCCGAGGCCCGGGACCCTCCGCCGTCTCCCGCGGCCCTCTCCTCCGCCTCCGACTCCACAACCTCCACCACCACGACCACCTCATCCGCCACCACCACCACCACGTCCTCATCCAGCACTCCACCCCCCAGGCCGCGGGGGACACCTCCCAAACGGGCCTCCAAACCCGCCCCCACCTCGAGCAGCCCCACCGCCGCCAAAGCCCACGCCCCGGCGAAGCCCATGCCCACGACCCAGCCGAAGCCCAAGGCCGCCGCCAAAGGGCGGCCCGCAGCCAAGCCCAAGCCCAGGCCCAAACCCGGCGCCACGACGGCAGCCCGGGCACGGCCCCCCCAAGATGTCCTCTACGACATCCGGCCCCAGCCGTCCCAGGCCCGAAGGCAGCAGCGCCCAGCGCGGCGCCCCCCCACCGTCACCGACGCCACCGCCACCACCTTCATGGCGGAGCGCGCCGCGGCCGAAGCGCGACGCGCCTCGTCCCACCACCTCCCAAAGCCCGCACCCCAGGCCCATGGACCGCTCCAGGGTCCACCAGCAGCGCCCCCGCCCCCCTACCGGCCCCCGATGACAGCCCACATGCAGCGCATGCCCCACTACCGCCGCCGCCGCGAATCCCCGCCCAACCCCGAGGCGGAGACCATACGCGCACACCCGCGGGTCCACATCCGCGTGCACCCCCACTCCCCACGCACCCCCACGGAACAGGACTACGAGGAATCCCCCAGGCCCGCCACCGCCGCCGGCCCCCACGACCCCATCACACCCACCCACGCCCACTCCTCCGCCCAAGACCACAGGCCCGCCCAGGAACAGTGGTGGCAGCGGTGGACCCACACGCAGCTCTGGGAGCTGCGGAAGTGGGCCCGGGGAGAGCCCTCCCTCGAGGGCCTGGTCCATCGGCCCCGCAAGGGGTCGGTGGAGAACTGCCGGCCCGGCCGGCGGGGGGGTGGATGCCGCAGGCCGCATGGGAAGCCATGCTGGCCGATGCGCTCCACCCCCTGGGAGTCCACCCCCGCAACCTCCCCGCGCCCCAGGACCACCCGTACGTCCTCAGGCGCCTGCGGGAGACCCTCCAGGAAGCGCGGCGAGACGGCATCCGCCTGTGGGACATCACCCAAAGCCCAGCCCCGCACGCACACACCCCCTTACCACCCCACAAGCGTCGGCGCACCGACACCGGCGACACCCACAACACCCCAGGAGCCCTGCGCGCCACACAACACGACGCGCCTGACCCCCCGGCCAGCGGCGCCGCCATCTAACCCCGTTATCCAGCACAGCACCACCACGGGGCGCCACGCCAGGCCCCGCCCAGAAGTCACCAAACAAACCGGACGCCGAAGGAAGCCAACGCACACGACAACGAGCACCACTACGCCCAAAGGCGCCGAACCCGGGTCCGATACCGTGGGCTCCTCTCCACCCTCAGCACGACACACACGTCACTGACGTCACTCCTCCGCCGTGCCCCCTCCCACGCCACCGCCCCGCCCCCCCCCCCTCCCGCCGCACGTCCCCACGCCGCCCAGCACCCAGCCCCACACACTGCGCCACAGCATCGCCCTAGTCCGGCTCCTCCACCATCGCGGCACTTGGCACCTCACAGTAGACCGCCGTCCTGTGGTCCCGCTCCCCCCAGCACCACTCCCGGGGCCGCACCCGACCCACGCCGTATTCGCCCCCACGTCGCGGGCCGCGGACATCCTCCCGCTCCCCGCCACCACCCCTCCCGGGCATCGCATACTACTTACCGCCAACCCCTCGGTCCTCAGTGAGGTCCCCATCGGGCACGCCGACGCCCTGCACGTGCGCCCGCTGCTGCCCAACCTGCACGCTGCGTACGCCCCCGGCACGCCCGTCGACCCCTCCGTGTGGGACTACCAGTGAGGCCACCGGCCAACGGCCGGCCCGCACGCACCACCCCGCAGCCGCCTCGGGCGCACGACTCCGTGGACGCCGCTACCCACACGCCCGGCCCCGCGCAACCGCCTAACCGAGCCAGAACACAAGCACAAATCAAACCCGAGCCACACCCCGAAACCGCTAACCCTTGACTCCTAACCAAACCCGCCGAGGGAACAACGCAACCACAGCCCACACCCACAGCCCACACAGCCGCCTAACCAGCCAGCACCAGAAGCAAAGAAACACCTCACCAAACCCACCCTGACCCAAGCCTAACCGGGCCGAAGCCCCAACACAAATCAAACCCGAGCCACATCCCGAAACCGTCAACCCTTGACTCCAAACCAGGCCCGCGGAGGGAAATGCGTAGACACAGCCCACAGCCACAGCCCACACAGCCGCCTAACCAGCCAGCACCAGAAGCAAAGAAACACCTCACCAAACCCACCCTGACCCAAGCCTAACCGGGCCGAAGCCCCAACACAAATCAAACCCGAGCCACATCCCGAAACCGTCAACCCTGGACTCCAAACCAGGCCCGCGGAGGGAAATGCGTAGACACAGCCCACAGCCACAGCCCACACAGCCGCCTAACCAGCCAGCACCAGAAGCAAAGAGACACCTAACCAAACCCACCCTGACCCATACCCATGTACATCAGGACACGCGAGCCGCACCCCTGGGGCGCGACCGCCGCCACAGCACCGGCGACACACGCCAGAGGACACAACGCTATAGCACCGCCGCACCAGCTGCCCATGCCTGTGCCTGCAGTGTACGCGCGCCTCTGTTTTCCTCTTTTTTGTTTTTTCTTTTTCTTTTTTCAAAAAAAAAAAAAAAAACAGAAAAAAAAAAAAACGAACATTAGCGGGGGAGGAAGAGGGACACATCCACCCATGGCACACGCGCACCGCACACAGCACGCACACCGGTAAACAGGAGCCCAGGGGCCCAGGACACCGCACATGCAACACAACACACCGAGCGGGCACACCGGTGAACAGGAGCCAGCTGGCCCAGGACACCGCAGACGCACCACAGCAAACCGCGCGGGCACACCGGTGAACAGGAGCCCAACGGCCCAGGACGCTGCACACACGTAGGGCAACCGAGGGACAGGAAAGAACCAATACCCCATGGGTCGGACGCACTGGGGCGACCCAGCCGACCCACCGGGCCAATGGCAGGAGCGGTACTCCAAAGCCACTGGTCCGAGCCCGGCCAGGCTGCATCGAGGACCATGGCAAACGTCACCCGGAGCCATGGAAGCAACCGGTGACAGGCGAGCCGGTACACAGTCCAGGAGGGGGTCACCTGCCAAGCAGAGTGGCCCCGCAACTCAAGCCACAAGGGTGAGGCGGTCGTACCGTAGACAAGCGGGAGCAATACCCCTCGTGGTGAGAGATACTCCACACGGCTGGGCAGCCCCCCAAAGCTGCCGCCCAAAGGAGGGGGCATGTGGCCCTACCCATGGACACATGTGGGGACACCCTCCCACCTGGGACACATGGACCGGGTGGCCGCGACAATGCCTTCCCAAGCACATGCGGGAGCGGCTCAAGAGGCACCTGACATAGGGCAGTGGGAGGGACAGGACGTCCCCTTGGTAAGACCTTCTTCCTGCACTGTCAAAGGAGGCATCCCGAGCTCCCGAAGATACCTACCTACCTACATCCGGAGCGCCTCTTTAACAGAGTCACCAGTGATTTCTTCTATCTCGGTGAACTCGATGACGAAGAGTGCCATTGGACTAACAAAAAAGTCAATGGTGTGCTCCTCATTCAGTGCCGTCATTCCGGCTACATTCAAGTGTTGCCTTGCAACATTGAGTCGATGACTGGCAAGGCTGCCGCCAAGTGGTGCGCGCAGACCTGGATGGGAGGCTGGGACGTCCCATCCGAGGTGGTCACGGATTCAGGCAAAGAGTACACCTCCGAATGGTGGAGAGAATTGTGTGCTCGTCTTGGAATCCACCACCTCCGATATGAAATCCACTCGCATCGAGCGCTGCCTGGCGAAAGAGCCGGCCGCTCAATTATTAATATGCTTCGTAAGGAGCTCGCGAGTGAAAAGGATTTCCATTGGATGGAAGTTCTCTTCGCATTGCTTCGCCGTTACCACAACACGCCTTTGTATCATGGCCTTTCTCCAAATGAAATTGTCTTTGGACGAAAGAAGTGTTGGTGGAACATGCCGTTGAATAATCCTCGCCCCTGTAAAGATGCTTCGCTGTTTTTGGACGAAGTCCAACGAGCAGATAAATCTGTGTCGAAACTAATCGAGAAGCATCAAGCTGACTGGCTTTGGGTTCAAAATCAAGGTCGAAAAAACCCCCACAATTTTGAAGTCGATGATCGAGTTTGGCTTCGAAAATCCGAAACCACCCTGGACGGAGATGACAAGCTTCTTCCCTTGTGGGAGGGGCCATTCGCTGTTACAGCGCGTCTTGGTGAGAACAGGTGGAGGATTCCTGTGGATGTCAGCAGGGAAATTGACGTTTCGGGCGATCGCCTCAAGAGAGAGATCCCCTCCCCCAAGGATCGGGTTAAACCCCTTTTTTGGACTGCAAAACACTTGTCCGATTGGGTCATCGAAGGGGGAAAGTACGAACTCAAGAGGATTGTTGAAGCAAGACGTGACGCCAAGGGCGAATGGGAATTTCTGTGTGAGTGGAGGGGCTTTGATTCCAGTCACAACAACTGGGAACCAGCCCAATCTTTTGTCCATGGATACACCAAGGGGTTCATCGACTTCCTGAAGAAGCACCCCGAAATTGGTGTACTCCTGACAGATTGTTTGTCGAAACCAGACAGACAAGTGGAGAGCGACGGAAAACGACCTGTGGTGAATCGAGATCCAGCCTTTTATGGCCCTCAGCAGCCACATTCCAGGGCTGATCCGTCGATCCCCCCTCCTGCGGTCAGGCCAGCCCAGGAGCCAAATGAGGACCAAGCTTCAAGTTCGGCCGCTGATTTGCAGCGCCCAAGCCGTACGAGGGCCAGGCCAGACAGGTTGGTGGTCACATGTATTCGTGCTTGGCCGAATTGAGGAAGCCATCCTACCACATTCTGCTCAATCCACTGTTCATTCTTTCTGTTTATGTCATGATGTGGAGAACTGCGAATGTTTGATAATTTGACGTCAATCAACTTTTCTTTGGTCTCCGTTCGGCAGACAAGGCGTAGATACGCTGACGGAGTGTGCTGCCGTGTACAGAAAAAACCAAACTCAGGCTTAATTCAGGCAGATTCGGGGTAATCTTGTCTCTGTTGGTCTGTGCATCTTTGGAATTTGGCTACTCGTGCAGATGGAAGCAAATGTACATAATCAAAACGCTGGCCAGCGACAGTCGCCCCTTTCAGCGACATTCACCCCTACAGGCAACCCCTGTAGTACTGGCTGCCCTAGAGGCGACGCCAGGAACTCAGATCTTACCTTCATTTGCTGTGATGCTAACGCCAAAGTCCAGATTCAGATCCAGGATCCTCAAATTTACCTTGAATTTCTCAGGTTTGTCCATCATTCTGCCACTGTTGTACGAAACCCAGACGTCAATTGTTCAGACAATCTTCATCTAGGAGCTCTAGGGACTTCTAACAGCAATCTCTGAAGTCCGTAAGCTTCGTTGTATTTTTGGCACACGCCAATGTGAGCTCAATCCGACCTGAAACTGTCGAAAATGGTGAATCCAAGTGTCTTGTGGGACTCATCCGAAAGATTGGCCTTGTCCAAGTCGATTGACACCACCGCCACTGTAAATTCGGTGTCTCTCAGTTATATACTCTCAGTAAAGCGCCTTCAGCGAACCTTCGGCGCGTTACATGCCAAGGATCCAGGGCTATCATGTCCCATCATGATGCATCATCACATGATCCACATTTTGATAGAATCTGTTAGATGCTCGCGAACCAACGTGCCGGAAAGCACAATTGAGCTGAATAAACGACAATATATATTAACTCTAGTCTAAACGAAAGTGTTAGTAGTTTCAGTTGTAGACATTCCGCCTCATTTCACCTTCATCTCAGGGAATTTACTCATGTTAGGACAATTTAGGTTGATTTCCTTGTCATCTCCTCTCATTCCTTGAAGATCTGTTTAGATCTAAGTGAACAGAAGAACATCTCTACCTTCGGTGGTTCACTTAGGGTCTGTAGACTACATGTGTATTTGTTTAACCTCTCTGTGATTGCTTCATCCCCTTAATCTCTGCTCCAATTGAACCTCAATTTTGCTGAATTTTGTGATCATCCACCAGATGCGCCAAATCTGAGCCACATGCTGCACTGTTCAGAACGACAAAAGCGGGATAACACGATGTAGAGTTCGGCGAGGACACCGTAGCGTGCCCGCGACAGCGAAACTGTGCCAGAGCGCTGAGATGTCACTCCAATTCTTGATCCCCCCACTCAATCCACCAATAATCTACCTCATTCTCAACCAATGCATGGTTTGGTATCGATTCTCGATATGTTTACATGCTTTTTAGCCCTTGACCTAATGTTTTACTGCACGGAGGACTGTTCGTCACTTCTCATTCTGTCTCATTTCAGGTTCATCCAGCCTGATTCAGTGCCAATCCAGTCCAAATCAGGTCAGATCAAGCAGATTTCGCCCCATCGAGGCTACATTTCTATGTTTTTCTGGGACTTACCCGCACTACGTTCTTCGTTGACGTAGCGACACACCCCAGTGTGTTTTTGGAGGGGGAGTGTAAGTGCGGCTAGCCCCATCTGCTCAGATTTTCAGATTGGCTACATTTTGGTCATTTTCTTTGCTTCGGCGGAATCGCCGCCTCGCAGCTCAGTCACAGGATATTTCCTATATATTTCTGATATGCCGGATTTGATTACGCGGTCCATTCCCCGTAAATCCGCCGCGTTCCGCTATTTTAGCTGGAATCGCCATTTGCCGCTGACGCGCGCTCGCGGGTCAGATCGGCCAAACCTTTTTACATAAATGGATTATTTAAATCTTTTCAGACAGTTTTGGACACTCAGATGTATTTAGAATAATTCGCATCAATTTTCTTCATAGACTGGGATTTTCTGCCGGATAACAATCAGCATGGACCTTGCTTCTGTTGTCGCTGCTCTCGCCTCTGTTGGTGTCCGAGTATCCGGTTCTACCCCCAATAACAACATCCAGGGAGACTCCTCGCGTGCCTGCCCCACTGGTCTTGCCGGCCCCGAGCCCTCCGGCACCCACAACGACCCAGGGCAGCACTTTCAGAGTATTGTGAATACATCCCATGCTTCCCTATTGTCATTCCTCGCAAGCAGCACGAGATATGACCCTCACAAGTGGCCTCACGAATCAACTTTGTTTTGCCCATATCTCTAAGACAAATGGAGGGCAAGACAAAAGAAAAGTTGATTCGTGCATAGGGAAGCACGTAGGTCCACTCGAAAGAGGTCAAATCAAGTGCGGGGATGTCGAAGTCGAAAATCCGATTTCGACATCCTGAAAAATTCGGATTAAGGTTGCGAGTGTACAATGTGAAAATTGCAGATGCATCAATGCAATTCCTGAAGACTTTAGAGTCTTCGTCACGGATTGCGCTAAAATGTCTGTAAATAACAGTTAAACTGGCGGTTACGCTAAAGTCGCGAGCCAACCGCCAGCAGTCAAAACATTGATTATCAGAACGGAAGCGTGAAAATTTACGGAAACAATATGAAAATAAAACCCTGTTGATTCTTGATATTCCGATGTGTAAATCTCAGCGAGCGACGCATCGGTTGCCGATGCGGCCGCTAATAGCTGAAATGCCCAGATCTCTCACACAAACACGTCTTACCTACATCTGTTGTTAGGGTTAGGTTGCCGAATCGACGGCCAAAGGCGGTGCGGGGCAGATTGGCGTGAAATGGTAAGATACCGGCAAATGGCAGTTTGCCGGTACGTGGTAACATGCCCCAAGTGGCCGGAATGCCGTCACGGGGGCTTTACGGCAAGGGACACGCTCCTGCCGGGCTCTCACCGGGCTTCACCGGGCGTCTTCCCCTCCGTACATGGGGTTAGTGGGCACACGGAGACCGGTTGTATACCCCACCATGGTCATGGGGTTCTGGGTACCGCTTCACTGCCTCTGCTACCAAAAAGATGTCCTTGATTTATGGCCTAGATATTTTGATGAAATCCTGCAGGTTTTGTAGTTGAAAACCCAAACCAAAGCAGCAAGTAGAGCAAGAACAGGACGTGGATCGAATCAATGATTGGTTTTGGAATCCAGTGTAACACAGAAGGGCTGCAGATAGACAATGCACGTTTATACACAAAGATTCAATCACAAATGGATAATACAAAAGATTTTATATGAAAATTGGACTGACTCTGGGCTCCAAGACAGCATTAGGCACTTCATGTGCACTCTTTTGGGTGAAATGGTGCTGGTTAGGAATGTGGGGCATAGATGTTAGGCCAACACAGAAAATGACTTGGCCAAGCAACTGAATTCGGAAACAGTTACAAAGTAGGACCACAATAAGTGGTAGAAACAATTGAGTATAAGGGTCTTGGGGTGGGAGACCACTAGGCTTAACCTCCAAGGCCTAAAGCATGAAATACCTATTTTATTTCGGTATATCCTCCATGAAGGAAGGTACCTCCGCTCGGTTGAGTGGTAGGGGTGAACTGCATGGGGGGGCTAGGGTCACAACCCTAGTAACTTTGAGAAAGTGTACTTTAGGCATCCAAAGAGAGATAAAAACACTTAGGTTTGTCTTAGCATCAACAAAAGGGTTTTAAGGGGGGCTTGGCCTGGATCAGGCCCTCCAGGAAAGACATGGCAGTGGCTTTCCAACGGTCCAGACGGATTGGAAAAACTCCACGGTGGCGCCAAGTTACCGTCCCAGAACTTTTAGCAACCCGGTTTTGAGAAAAAAAAAATTGTCACTTTTTTGACCAAACTCCGACCCATGACGGTCCGACCGCTCCTAGCGGGTCTGGGGTGGCGTAGCACAGCTGTGCATTTTTGAAAAGTACACACTTTGGGCTTTCCAACGGTCCAGACGGATTGGAAAAACGCCACGGTGGCGCCAGATTACCCCCCCAACACCTTTGCACCATGGTTTGTCAAAAACACTCTTGGGTCGAATAAAAGGGCACTGCCACCCTGTCTCACACCTTCAAACATGTTTGTAAGGCATTGCAGGTATGGACATGTGTAGTGCAATGTTGTGTGCAAGCCCCATTGTCAGTTTGTGGTCAATGTGGCCCCCGGTTTGGCCCGGGGCCTTTGGTTTTTTGAAAAATTTCACTTTTCTTAGGACAAATCTATATAAAATAATTTCCGGAGCAGTAGCAGTGCCGCAGCAGCTGAATGGTAACGCACCAATGTGCCATATGCTCAGCGGCAGTTCGAGTTCGGCCGGCCTGTTTTGCGCCAGCCGCCACCGCCAGCGCACTTGGGAACAAGGGCAACTGGAAACGCAAAAGTGTTCGACTGCATGGGTCCGTATGCGAACATACACTATTATTTGGTGGCCGGGGGGGGAGTAGGCCACATTGTATTACGGCATGGCATCATCTATCCTTTCCTCAATCACCGACTAGTTTAGTCATTTTACCACCATGAGGAGTAATTAGATACAACAAATGTTGTGGATGCCTTGACACCAAGAATTGCACCCCATCTTTGTTCTTCCTCGGTTGGAGCAGGAACCAAAGAGGGAAACACTCAAGTCCAATGCAACAAAGAGCATACTTGGTTGTGCTGTGTATGTGCGGTGTGTCCATTGTTTGCCCCTCATCAATAGTAGGTGAATTAGTAGTAAACAACCAACACAACGCGGATGGAATGCAACCTGGTTTGAATCTTGCTGCGCTAAAGTCCAAAGCTTTCCTTTCGAAAAGGATATCATTCAAATGGTTTGGACAAGGTGCACTCCTATAAAAATTAATGTCTTCCACACGATTTGCGCCTCGGTTTTACACTTTAGTCCTTGATGGTCCTTGATTCGTAGAGGTTTCGGGATGATAAGTGCTGTAGCTTGCTTTGTGCACCTGACAAAGTGGTGGAAGGTTTGACATCTCCAGTTAGATTTGGCACCCTCCTCAACAACAGCAAAGTAATGGGCTCATAGTATTTGGTCTTCCAGCTTAGTCCATAGCAAAAAAGGGACTATGAAACACAATCATTATTTACACTCATGTTCACTCCTTACCTCTCTTCCACTCTCACCATACAAATATGCCTCCTGTAGTAAAATACACCTAGTTAGGACTTACCTAGGAAGCACCACGTGCTCCCTGGTGTCGCCGCCAGGCGCCTCTCCTCTATCTATCTCTCTTCTCTCCTCTTGTGTTTGGGGCTTGGCTTAGGCCTAGGTATATTCTTGGGATCCCCCAATACATGAAACATGCTTGGGACCCACCAAATAGGCATTAAAATACATGTAGAAGTAGGGACAACCATGGAAAAGGGTTGTAGAGTATATAGAGGTCCCTTAGGGGCCTTAGACTCCTTCGAAGGTAGTATGTGTGGTATCACTCACAAAATGAGTCGATCATGCATGACATGCATGACAATCCATGATGTCAAAAATGTGATCATCCAAATTCAAAGAGTTATGAAAAATGAATAGTATAACCTTCTTAGGAACCCATAAGAGTGGGGTTGTGGTTGTGTTAGTTCTGAGCGAAAGTGAGGTTTTGGGTTGGAATGTGAAAAACACATGCTAGGGCGCCAGCATGTCATGACACATGATGCATGACACATGACACATGATGCATGATGAATGATGATGATGATGAATGATGATGATTGATCTGAATCTGCTCTGAGTTCAAATAAAGTACACTCTGAGTTCAAAATATATACTCCATGGGGCTCAATCTCACTCCCCCCCCGACTGAAGCCCTGGAATTCAGGAGTAAATACTCAGAAAAATAGGCTGAAAAATGATATTGTGGCCATAATCATATGCAGCCCTGTGAAATCTCTTAGCATTTACTATTCAGTCCAGAACTGGACCACCTTCAATACCAAGTATGATCACTGCACCTCAGTACCAGAGTAAAGAATGAGTGGAATGACTTCGGAAAGCATACATGTGAGTTACCTTTCTTACTATACCACTCTTACCACAGCACAATCGGTGATTAGTTTGGAGCTAAAAATGCAAATACCAGAAGTTCCAGAAAGATTGTGCTCAAAGTGATATATAAAGCATGGACAAGGCGTAGGAATCCTTAGGGAAGCCTTACATAACAAATGCAGATACCGATTTTTGAAAATCAAAGTGAAATCGGCAATGAATAACGCTTGAAATGCACTTCAAAATGAACCGTAGCTGAGCTTCTAACTCGCCAGGAACCAAAACTTGAAAAAGTATTTGGACACCTGAAAAGCGCAAAGTGTAGCGCTGGGAGTTGTGGCGACTCCCGTAACTGCGCGCGTCCGCCGTGCGGGACTGGGGGCGAAGCCTCCAAAGTCCAAAAACTTTTGAACTTTTGTAAAAAAGCGCTTCTGAAGCTGCAAAAAGCGCAGTTTTGTAAAACAAAGAATTTGGAAAACAACGAGCAGCGAAAAACGCGATTTTATAAAGTGAGGCTTACAGACAGGGAAAAATTTTTGCGCGGGGAGGGTGCACAGTACAGCCATAGGGTAACTGTACGCTTTGCGCGCATCAATTCACCACTGTGCGTGTAATAGGCGAGTTTGAACATCAGCCACACATAGCACAACAGAAATGAAACATACGTGTTGGTCAGAGCTTGCATAACACGCGTAGCGTGTTTTTACCTTGCTTTGCAGTCTTGTGCACGCTCTTGGTGCCTCGCAAGGTCTGGCTTGGGCTGGCATTCAGGCAGGATTCAGGAGGGAAACAGGCCGTCACGCATGCAAAATAGCAGCGTACGCCGCGTCGTGCACACGTAAAAACTCCGAATCCAAGTAGGATAGAGGGTAAAACCTTCATAAGGGAAACATTCAAGGTTTGGGAGGTAGGGAGAACCTTCCTTGCTCGCTCTACAGGACAGCTTGCATACACAGCGGAGGCGCCGCTATATGCGTCACTGTCCCTGTTTGACTGTAGTGGTGGTTTTTTTGGCGGAATGCCTATTGATTCGTTCACTGCATGCATATGTTCACGTGCAGGCACCTAAAACACTCATATGTCTCACCGTGCCGCTCACACATGCAGCGTGTGCTAGAGAGTGTAGGACCGTGGGAACTGAAAAAGCCCGATGAAACTCTGGGGTGAGATTCCCGACTTGCAAGTTGCGCGGTTTGAGTTCTCCGAGTGTGGGAGGAGTGTGGAGTGGAGAGTGGGATGTGGGTTGCAGGCGTTAGCAAGGGGCGCTCCTGCAAAGGGCTACTCCTTTGTAGAGCGTTAAGTTCAGCGTGTGGGAGACTGGGAAGGCAGGGGATTGGAATGGGCAAGGGCGTTCGCGTTGGTCAGCGTACGCTGGCCCTTGTTCCCACTCCCATTCTGATCCCTGACGGTTTTTTCCTGGTCTCCCCGTGTGTGACCCTCTCTCTTTTTCTTTTGGGTAGCCCCAAGGTAGAGACCCTGAGGTAGATTCACACACATGCTCGCCCTGCACCGCACATCCACGCACAGCACTGCACACACATACTCAACACAACACACTTTTGCGCGCCATTCACTCACTCTGCACGGATCACGTTGAGCTTCGGTTCCGTGTCCACACTTGCACGGATGTCATCGGACCGGAGGCGAGATGCACCCAAAGCGTTCACTGTTTGTTCAGGGATGCTTGGTGTTAGCTACAACTTGACTTGCCTTGGCGTGGGCGTGTGTGTGGGAAGTTGTAGGATCAGGGTGTCTTGCGGTGTAGGATCAGGCGTTAGCGTCTTTGACGGTGGGTGCCCAAGGCGGGGAGGTTTGCAGCCAAGGGGGTAGCCCTGGTCGTGGTTGGGCAGCCCATGCAAACTCTGCTCGTCCTGCAGCCCACCCAGTTCCTGGGGGAGGTCCCCTCCCTGGGGAACACCAACCCTGCCCCTCCAGTGGTGGATGCTTGACTGTTCCAAAATGGAACCAGGTGTTCACCACCCGTAAGAATCGGCTTGCTTAGCAGTAGTGTTTCACTTCTCTCCTAGGCAACACACTTCAGTTGGGGCTGTTGACACTCACACGCGCGCCAGTTACACACCGCTCATCTCTCTCCCTCCCTAGATTGGTGAAACCTGTCCCCCAGCCTCGGAGTTCCCTTGGAAATCCACGACAACTCCCAGGCCAGTGAGTGTGAACTCACTGCTCAGTGAAACAGGGCCTTAGGACCATAGATGCACCGTTTTCACAGGTGCTATGAAACAGGAGGGAGTAGTCTCACCTCTCAGCACGCTTGCGGGCCAGATTTTGGGCTGACTGCAGAATGTCACGCAAATCCTGAGATTTGCAGTAATCAGCAAAAACCTCGTTGACGTTACCGTCATCGAGTATGAAAGCCGTCACTGGCTCCCAGGTACAGTCAGAGATAGAATAGCCAGACCACTTTGTATAGAATCTCCAACCACGTTTGTAGGTGTGGCGGAGGATTCTTTCAACAAAGTAGTAGTCTTGCTTTTTCATCTCTGATTCAGTAAACGTAATGGGTTCACTAGCGCTTATTCTTTTGGGTCTAGCCTCTACGGCCGTAGGTGTAGGTACAGTAGGTCTAGAGAGAGAGATGTCCCTTTCGGGCATCCGTAGTGAACCGTCATCCTCCATAGGCGGCAGTTCTTCATCCTCATCCATAGGATCCGCGGCCAAATCTTCGGCTGCAGCTTCCAGGCTTTCTTGTAGATCTTCTTCCCAGTCGTAGAGGTCGTCTAGCACGTCATAGTGCTTAAGCTGTGGGTAACCCACTTCAACCAGACCTCCGTATTTAGGATGAGTTTTGATCCACACGGATCCTTCAGCTACATCCGTGACCAGAAATGGTCCGAAGTAAGGGCTGTCCAGCGTGTTGCGCGGCCATGCCTTGACACAGTGTCCAGTACAGTCTTTCCACAGACTCATGAGTCGGGGACCACATCGTCTTCGACTAATCCTTTCCATTCTGTGCCATGGCGTTCTAATGTGACTTACGCCACTATGCCTCAAACCCCTATCCGTGGAGAACCTATTGTTCATGGAGTGCCTGCCGGAGTTCCTGAGCCTAAGTTTTTCTCTGAGCCTCAAGCTCCCAAAAGGACTCATGTTTTCGAAGCCTCTCCTTCTTCGGAAGAGAGCACTATCCTTTTGTCGACCTTGCAACAACTCAAGGGTCGTCTTGAAAACTTAGAAAATAGGACTAGTGCTAACTTAACCACTAACCCTTGTGTACCTTACCACCCCTCGCCTCTAACCCGAGTGTGCACCGGGCTTGCTGGTGTGCCTCCTGGAGTCAAGTCGCCCTTTGTACCCCGTACCAAAGCACCCAAACCCGTGGCGTGCTTTACCACTACCTACGAAGTATACACCCTCGATCAAGCCCTCGCCCTAGGACTCGGTCCACTAGCGCCTATGGCGCTACTCCCCGACCCCACACAACCGGTGCCACATACTGGTAGAGGAACCAAAGCTTTTTTCAAACCCCAAACCGAAACCAAACTACCCAAGTTTTCGGGTAGAGACCTCGACGTTTACGCCGAAGATTTTTTGAGGTTCTTGAGGTCGACGGGACAAGAAGACCTCAACGAAAGAGCTCAGGCGGACCTTGTTATCAACGGTTGTGATAACAAGGACGTAAAAGAAGTGGTTTCGGGGGCACTCAAGAAAAGTGACTCTTGGGTAAGGTTCCTTATTACGCTCGAAAAGCTCTACCCTACTTACGTTAGCGACCTAGAGCTTATTCAAGAGATAGAGCGTATCCCTCGGTTGAAGGAATACCCTACAACCGCGGACATAGCCCAATATGTCCAAAAGTTTACTACGCTTACGGACCAATTGGCTACGTCCTACTACGACGACTCCAAAGCCCTCCTACACCTCCTACCTCGTGTTCCGCCCAAAAACATGGACGAAATACGTGCTACTCCCGAGAGGTTGTCTAGAATACACACTTTCAACTCTCTCGTTGACCTCCTCTACGAGTTGGCCCTCCAAAGGAAGTCTGACGCTACTTTGAAAAACTTGCACTCGATGGCACAACTCAAGTGGCTAGACGCCAACACCAACGCCGACTCCAACGCCCTGTAAGTGCGGCTAGCCCCATCTGCTCAGATTTTCAGACATTCTGTCCAGATTGGCTACATTTTGGTCATTTTCTTTGCTTCGGCGGAATTGCCGCCTCGCAGCTCAGTCATAGGATATTTCCTATATATTTCTGATATGCCGGATTTGATTCCGCGGTCCATTTCCCGTAAACCCGCCGCGTTCCGCTATTTTAGCTGGAATCGCCATTTGCCGCTGACGCGCGCTCGCGGGCCAGATCGGCCAAACATTTTTACATAAATGGATTATTTAAATCTTTTCAGACAGTTTTGGACACTCAGATGTATTTAGAATAATTCCCCTCAATTTTCTTCATAGACTGGGATTTTCTGCCGGACCACAATCAGCATGGACCTTGCTTCAGTTGTTGCTGCTCTCGCCTCCGTTGGTGTCCGAGTGTCCGGTTCTACCCCCAATAACAACATCCAGGGAGACTCCTCGCGTGCCTGCCCCACTGGTCTTGCCGGCCCCGAGCCCTCCGGCACCCTCAACGACCCAGGGCAGCACTTTCATGGTAGCAGAGGCTACCTGAATGTTGTTCCTATGGTGTCCCAACCACAGCTAGCCCCCCAGTACGGCCCCGTAGACTCCGCCACCTCCGGAGACGTAACGATTACGCTGCCGTGGTGCTGTGCGAACGAGGCCTTGAGAGGAATGCCGTGCGCAAGCCCAAATTGCCCAAGAAGGGCACAAATCAGCAGCTGTGGAGGCCCAGATTACAATCAAGATCGCAGTCGAAATTGGCCATCAAGTAGCTGGAATCTCCCAGCTTACGCTAATGGCAACGCTCCGGTGGAGCTTACGGACCTGGCAGGTACTAATACTCCTTACCAATGTCCACATTTTGAGACCATCGACGCCGACATTGACGACATTGAGATGGGTGGTCCAGGTGAGGTACCTACCTACAATCGACCAGCCTCATGGGCACAATGGGACAACCATTTGTCTTCCGAAGTGACCCGTAACCTTGAGGCGCTTGAGGCCCTTTGTCTATTAGCCACGTCTAAGCTGATAGGACAAGAAAGAATCGCCTCTGATTTTTTATTTGAATATTTTTTCCTTCTTCAAGAAGAAATTAATACCAGGATGTGGTGGTGTTCTCAAGAAGATGAATCTTTTGCCATTTTTTTGCAGATCTGGGAGGCAAGCCCCTTCCCGAAGGAGAAGACCAAGGCACCGGTTGCCGGGCCCTCAGCCCCTCATCCCTCTGTTTCCATCCGCGACGATCTAGCCGCCGCGGTTGAGGAAGGAATTTTAGAGGCAGCTAGGCAGGCAAGCCTGGAAATTAGGACTGAAGGAGCTCCCCAAGTGGACTCCTGGCTGCGAACCACTGAGATTAGCGGTCCGACAGCCTGCTCAGGCCCTTCAGGACACGGTATGTACTGTCCTGCCGACTGCTCTTGCAGATTACAGCGAGATACTGAGCTCCAATTGCTCAAAGATCAAATGCAACTCATCATTCAGACGCTGGGAATTAAAGATCTTTTCAAGACCCACATGAGGTCTGAGGGCGCATCATCGGTGGAACAAACAACAGAACCGTCGGAGGAGGCGACAGAAATTTTTTCGATTGCTCCTTCGGTGGACTCTAAGACCACCGACGCAAGGATTAGCAGGACTAAGCTAAAGGAAAGGGTTACAATCTCTCGATCTCAGAGTAGGTCGGTGAAGGCTAGGACTGAGGCTCAGAATGTCAAGCGAACTGCCTCCCGTACTGCCCTTCCTGCTGTTGATTCCAATGCAATAGCCCAGATGTTGCTCGCCCAGACCCTCGCCGGAGCTGGTGTGGCTAATGATGCCGCCAAGGTGTCTGCCATTACGGCCGGTGTTGGGCTGGATTCACTTCTAAATCCTACTTCATTGCGACTTCGTCCGGTTGCTAAGCAACCGAAGTATAATGGGAATCCCAGACGTTGGCCTCAGTTCCAACGGGAATTTAAACTGTGGGTTAAGACTCAAAAGCTCCAGGATGATCAGTTCCTGATGGCCCTCCTGGACTGCCTTGAGGGGGCGCCGGCCAATACTTGGCTCAGGACCTGGAGTGATCGTGAGGATTCAAGTTCCCCCCTTACCTTTGATGAGGTGTGGGAACAGTTGGAGGTACGTGGATCCCGGCTGCCTGAGGACCATTACCACCAGATGTTGAAGAATTTTCCTTCGTTCTCGCGATTAATCTTGCACGAAGTGCAGGACAAGAGACAGCGCTTCTGGAATCTCATAGAAGAATCTGAACATTCAGGCGAAAAATTTTCCAGTGCCGAGCTGAAAAATCTGATTTTTGACAAGATCCCCTCAGAAACCGCCGCCACCCTTCGGACTAAACAATCCGAAGAAAAGGTCAAGACCTGGTGGGCGGAGGTCGATGGCTTCGATGCCTCGGCCAACAGGTTCACCGTCAGGGAAGCACTTCAAAAGTGTTCCCCCACGTCGTTTACCAAGGTGAAATTCACTGAAAACACGTGGAAAATCAAGTTTAATGAACACGAGGATCGGGACTTGTTTGTCCAAGTCCTCAATAGGGGAGTAAGCTTCCATGGCAATCGCCTGAAGGCCAGGAACTGGGTGTTTTCGTTCACCCCGCAGGAACTGTGGGAAGAGGTTGAGAGGCTCGCTGACGCCGCCAATCAAAATTTCCATGAGGGTCTTGGGGGAAACAGGAATACCCAGCAAAACACCCAAAATGGGGCCCAAAAGGGCAACAAAAAGGTGAATGACACCCGGAATGTTCAGGATCATTGTAGCATCTGCCTTCTTTTAGGTTCTACGAACCGAGCTAAGACGCATTCTACTGCTAATCACTGATGGTCTGCTTGCGATCACAAGGTGATTGGTGAAAATGTCAGTAATTTGCAGAATTCAGACAGGAATGACAGACAGGTGCATGGTGCAAAGGGGGGAAAGGGTAATCCGACCCCCTCCGGTGGGAACAAAAATACTGGAGGCCCTGGCGGGTCCCAAGGCAAAGGAAATCGGACTCCATCCGGCTTCGGTGGGCAGCCAAACGGCCAGACAAGTCCCAATGGCAACGCCGGAGGCGGAAATCGAAATCCAGGCCAAACCCCTCAATCCGGTACAAACAAAGGAAATGCTCCAGGATCACAGGGTAAAGGTAAGGGAAATCCTTCGGGAACCCCTTTCTCTGGTAAGGGCAGAGGGCGTGGCGACGGTGGTGGTCCATCATCCGGCGGCCGTGGCCGTGGACGTGGAAAAGGCAACCATCGTGTGGATCAGGTCTCAGGTGCAGATCAGGTGTCCGATGCGGATCGAGATTATGTCGAAAATGCCCTGAATCCAGCGGATGATCCGTTCCAAGATGAGTGGATCGACGAATCAGGCTGTGTTCACAATGTAAATGCAGCCGCTGGAGGTCAGAACGCCTAGGGGAGCCACGAAGATTGCCCCTCCCCAGGCGATTTCAGGCATGATCCCCAAATTCCTGATCGACCATTACTTGATGTAGGGTCGCTTGTCTCCTCTCCCCTGGATCCGGCAGCGGATCCTTCTGTTGTAGTGGACGAGGTTGGTGTACAGTCCAAGCACAGGGCCCGTCAGTTTGTCACAAAGCTGTGGGTCTCTGATTGCAAGGGAAATTTCCACCTCGCCACTTGTTTGTGTGACAATGGATCAGAGGTAAATCTCCAATCCAATGCATTCTTACCCGACGACTGCGTGTTTGAATCGCCTCATCCTGTTACCCTCGAGGGAGTTTCTGGACATTCTCTCGCAGGTGGGCAACGCGGTTGTTATATATCAACTCATTTGGTCGCTCAAGACCTTTGGGAAGAGCAAAATGTGGAAGAAGTTGTCCTTAAGGATGATTACTTCTATCGTGCTGACATAAAGTATGACCTTTACTTGGGCCATCCTTGGCTTCGCAAGAACAGGGTAGCGCCCGTAGGTCAGCGTCGTTGTTTTTTGCTGGAGTCAGGTCCCTTGGAGCGTCCTGAATTTCGTTTTTTGCACGCAGGGTTTAAAAGTGCAGAAGAATTTTTGAAGCAAAAGGTGACACCAAAATTTGGTGAAGATGTCACCATTGCAGAGGTGAATGGGAGTGCCGATTACTCCCAAGAGTTAGAATGTCTTCGTAGGGACTCCCAGCCACGACGCCCTTCGCGCTGGCACTCTTCATCCTACAGAGTTGTCGACAAATGGCGCGATGCAATTTGTGAATACTTTCATGAACACCATTCCTTTTGGCCACAGTATGATGGCTTTGCTAACCGTATGAACAAGCGCTTTGACAAGCACTTTAGCGACGCTTGGACCCACAAATGGGACAAGAAGTTGTGGATTAATCCTCCGTTTCACTTAATCCAGCAGGTCATCCACAAAATCAAGCAAGATAAAACCCAGGCAATTTTAGTTGTGCCCTTGTGGGACGACAAGCCTTGGTTTCAGGAATTACAAGACATTTGTGTTGATTACATCGAACTTCCCAGGAAGATTAAGCTGTATGCCAGGGACGACACAGGTCCCCTGCCACAGCGGTCCTGGAGTTGGCTTGCATTCCTGGTGGATGGAAAGCTTTCTGACTCTAATTCTGCTGATTCTGGTACTGATTCTTGTGTTGGGTCTGAATCTGAGGTTGAGCATGGTACTGATGATGAATCTATTTTTTCTGATTTTTGTCCGTCAGATACCCAAGGTGATTCAACGTCCAATGGATCCGCCTCGTCTCCCTCTTCCCCAATACGGTCGACATCGAAAAGAATCTTCAGTGCACGGGCGAGGAAAAATCTCCAATCGCGCCGCAAATTCAGAGTTTTTTATGAAAAACCCCCTGTGGAAGCTTTCATGGATCCTTTCGAGGAGCTGGATCACGAAGAGAATCTCTGGGATTTCGACACACGACCCACCTATCTTCAAGAGGCAGTTGATACGGACCTGTTTAGGGACATCCGTAAGAAGATTCTTCCTGCCAAAGCCGAAGAAGTCGCCAAAGTTTTTTCGACAGTAATTCCTGGCGATCAGGTGGACATTGAATTGTGTTCCAAGTCAAGAGAAAAGATTTTTGAGGAACGGAAGGACACAACCCTTTCAGGGAAGTTGATCAAAGATCCCCCTGTCCGTGGGCAGTTCGGTGAAGCCTTCATCGAGCTTCGTGAAGGGTACAAGGCGAAGAAACAGCGCCCTTATGAAAATCATGGACATAAACATGAGATCCTCAGAAGAATCATCGAGAGAAATCTCAGGGAATTTGGTTGGCTTGAGGGTTGTATGACCAGCGAATGGTGCTGTTCACCCTTCACAGTCCCGAAGCCACCGCCTGCAGACCAGAACACCATTGATGGTTGGCGAATGGTTGTTGATTTTCGCAATCTTAACGCCGAAACCAAGGCGGATTCACACCCCCTGCCCCTCATTGAGGAGGAAATCGCCAAGAGGGCAAGAGGTTGTTTGTTCTCTGTGCTGGATCTCCGTCACGGCTTTCACCAAATGCCGTTGAGGAAGGACAGCCGACCTCTCACCTGTATGTGCACGCCATGTGGCCCAGTCCAATGGACCGTCATGCCCATGGGGCTGAAGAACGCCCCCTCATTTTTTCAAAGAATGATGGAGGATGTGCTGTTCACAACCCATCCTGAGCTTCGTGCCTTCGTGAGTGTGTACATAGATGACATAATCATCGCGACGGAGGGGGAGGGACTGACCGAAGCCGAGCTGGTGGCCCTACATGAGAAGCAGCTGAACCAAGTTTTGGACATTCTTGACGCCAATCAGCTGATTTGTGGGCCAAAGAAGGGAAAATTATTTTTAAAATCAGTCGAATTTTGTGGTTCTCTCCTAGAGAATGGCACCCGACGACCCAGTCCAGGGAAGCTCGTCGCTATTCAGAAGTGGAAGCGCCCTGAGACGATCACGGAGTTGAGAGGATTCCTGGGTTGTTGCAATTTTTACCATACTTTTGTGCCGAATTATGCCAAATTTGCTGCCCCCCTCACTGAATTATTGAAGGTAGGGAGAGATGCGGGCAAGGCAGGTTCAAAGGTTCGTGTCAAGTGGACTGACGAGTGCGAGGAGGCCTTCCATCACTTGAAGGCGGCCCTCTGTGAAGTCGCCACGTTCCATGTGCCCCAATTTGACCGACCCTTCTACATTAGAACCGACGCTTCTAGGTACGCGATCGGAGCTGTCCTTGAACAGGTTGATGAAGCCACCGGTGATCATTACCCTCTTGCATTTTGGTCTCGGAAGCTAGCCCCACGCCAAATGCAATGGTCGCCGCGTGAGCAAGAAACGTATGCCATAATTTGCGCTCTAAAAAAGTACCAATAGTGGGTTGGCACCAATCGAGTCGAGGTCCTGACGGATCATCGATCTCTGGAGTATTGGGCCACTGAACACATTGATACTGTCGCGAGCCCAGCTGGTCGACGGGCCAGATGGCACGAATTTCTCTCTCTGTTTGACCTCCATGTGTCGTATTTGCCTGGAAAACATAACACGGTAGCGGATGCTCTGAGCCGATGGGCTTACCCCGCCTCAGAGGGGCTGCAAAGTACCAACATCCATGGTACGGAGCAGGACCGCCATGTCATCATCGAATGGGATCAGGAAGAAAAGAAACCCATTCGACGTGCATGCATGCAGTGCGCTGTTAAACAGCACGCATTGCCGTGTCACGACATCACGGCCATCTCAGATCCGGCGCATGCCCATGAGATCTGCACCAAAACACTGAAAGTCGTGGAAAAAGTCACCGATCCCTCCTCAGGGAGTTTGAAACGGTTTGACTATACCCGACAAGTAAGTCGATTTCGGTTGATCCAAGGCATTAAGCGTCGAGATCCGGCCAAAACTCCACCCCTGCCGAAGGATTCCCTGATCATCCGTGACTGGACGTCCGATTACCTGCAGGATCCCATGTTTAAAGAGGTCTTTGGAAATCTCAAATCCAAAGATGCTCACAGGGATGGGATTTTTGCTGAGTACTCGTTGGATGGGGGGAAGCTGTGGATGGAGGGTAAATTGTGTGTGCCAGACGCCCTAGCCCCCCGAGTGTTAAACTGGTGGCACAAATGGGAGTCCCCCCACGCACATGGCCGTCGACTGTGGTCGATGATTAAACATAGGTTGTTTGGCTCACGGCTATATACTCACTGCATGAAAGTAGCCGCCGGATGTGCCCAATGTGCTGTCTCGACGCCTCCCAGCGCGAAGAAGCACGGCCATCTGAGGCCTCATCCTATTCCGGAGCGTCTCTTTAACAGAGTCACCAGTGATTTTTTCTATCTCGGTGAACTCGATGACGAAGAGTGCCATTGGACTAACAAAAAAGTCAATGGTGTGCTCCTCATTCAGTGCCGTCATTCCGGCTACATTCAAGTGTTGCCTTGCAACATTGAGTCGATGACTGGCAAGGCTGCCGCCAAGTGGTGCGCGCAGACCTGGATGGGAGGTTGGGACGTCCCATCCGAGGTGGTGACGGATTCAGGCAAAGAGTACACCTCCGAATGGTGGAGAGAATTATGTGCTCGTCTTGGAATCCACCACCTCCGATGTGAAATCCACTCGCATCGAGCGCTGCCTGGCGAAAGAGCCGGCCGCTCAATAATAAATATGCTTCGTAAGGAGCTCGCGAGTGAAAAGGATTTCCATTGGATGGAAGTTCTCTTCGCATTGCTTCGCCGTTACCACAACACGCCTTTGTATCATGGCCTTTCTCCAAATGAAATTGTCTTTGGACGAAAGAAGTGTTGGTGGAACATGCCGTTGAATAATCCTCGCCCCTGTAAGGATGCTTCGCTGTTTTTGGACGAAGTCCAACGAGCAGATAAATCTGTGTCGAAATTAATCGAGAAGCATCAAGCTGACTGGCTTTGGGTTCAAAATCAAGGTCGAAAAAACCCCCACAATTTTGAAGTCGATGATCGAGTTTGGCTTCGAAAATCCGAAACCACCCTGGACGGAGATGACAAGCTTCTTCCCTTGTGGGAGGGGCCATTCGCTGTTACAGCGCGTCTTGGTGAGAACAGGTGGAGGATTCGTGTGGATGTCAGCAGGGAAATTGACGTTTCGGGCGATCGCCTCAAGAGAGAGATCCCCTCCCCCAAGGATCGGGTTAAACCCCTTTTTTGGACTGCAAAACACTTGTCCGATCGGGTCATCGAAGGGGGAAAGTACGAACTCAAGAGGATTGTTGAAGCAAGACGTGACGCCAAGGGCGAATGGGAATTTCTGTGTGAGTGGAGGGGCTTTGATTCCAGTCACAACAACTGGGAACCAGCCCAATCTTTTGTCCATGGGTACACCAAGGGGTTCATCGACTTCCTCAAGAAGCACCCCGAAATTGGAGTACTCCTGACAGATTGTTTGTCGAAACCAGACAGACAAGTGGAGAGCGACGGAAAACGACCTGTGGTGAATCGAGATCCAGCCTTTTACGGCCCTCAGCAGCCACATTCCAGGGCTGATCCGTCGATCCCCCCTCCTGCGGTCAGGCCAGCCCAGGAGCCAAATGAGGACCAAGCTTCAAGTTCGGCCGCTGATTTGCAGCGCCCAAGCCGTACGAGGGCCAGGCCAGACAGGTTGGTGGTCACATGTATTCGTGCTTGGCCGAATTGAGGAAGCCATCCTACCACATTCTGCTCAATCCACTGTTCATTCTTTCTGTTTATGTCATGATGTGGAGAACTGCGAATGTTTGATAATTTGACGTCAATCAACTTTTCTTTGGTCTCCGTTCGGCAGACAAGGCGTAGATACGCTGACGGAGTGTGCTGCCGTGTTCAGAAAAAACCAAACTCAGGCTTAATTCAGGCAGATTCGGGGTAATCTTGTCTCTGTTGGTCTGTGCATCTTTGGAATTTGGCTACTCGTGCAGATGGAAGCAAATGTACATAATCAAAACGCTGGCCAGCGACATTCACCCCTACAGGCACCCCCTGTAGTACTGGCTGCACCAGATGCGACGCCAGGAACTCAGATCGTACCTTCATTTGCTGTGATGCTAACGCCAAAGTCCAGATTCGGATCCAGATTCCTCAAATTTACCTTGAATTTCTCAGGTTTGTCCATCATTCTGCCACTGTTGTACGAAACCCAGACGTCAATTGTTCAGACAATCTTCATCTAGGAGCTCTAGGGACTTCTAACAGCAACCTCTGAAGTCCGTAAGCTTCGTTGTATTTTTGGCACACGCCAATGTGAGCTCAATCCGACCTGAAACTGTCGAAAATGGTGAATCCAAGTGTCTTGTGGGACTCCATCGAAAGATTGGCCTTGTCCAAGTTGATTGACACCACCGCCACTGTAAATTCGGTGTCTCTCAGTTATATACTGTCATGCCAAGGATCCAGGGCTATCATGTCCCATCATGATGCATCATCACATGATCCACATTTTGATGGAATCTGTTGAATGCTCGCGAACCAACGTGCCGGAAAGCACAATTGAGCTGAATAAACGACAATATATATTAACTTTAGTCTAAACGAAAGTGTTAGTAGTTTCAGTGCCAGACATTCCGCTTCATTTCACCTTCATCTCAGGGAATTTGCTGACATTAGGACAATTTAGATTGATTTCCTTGTCATCTCCCCACATTCCTCGAAGATCTGTCGACGGCTTTGCCTAACTTCGTTGACGCTTATGATCTTCTGTGCATTTAGGGTCTGTAGACTACATCTGTAATTGTTTTCCCTCACTGTGATTGTCTCATCCCCTTAATCTCTGCTCCAATTGAACCTCAATTTTGCTGAATCTTGTGATCATCCACCAGATGCGCCAAATCTGAGCCACATGCTGCACTGTTCAGAACGACAAAAGCGGGATAACACGATGTAGAGTTCGGCGAGGACACCGTAGCGTGCCCGCGACAGCGAAACTGTGCCAGAGCGCTGAGATGTCACTCCAATTCTTGATCCCCCCACTCAATCCACCAATAATCTACCTCATTTCTTAACCAATGCATGGTTTGGTATCGATTCTCGATATGTTTACATGCTTTTTAGCCCATGACCTAATGTTTTACTGCACGGAGGACTGTTCGTCACTTCTCATTCTGTCTCATCTCAGGTTCATCCAGCCTGATTCAGTGCCAATTCAGCCCAAATCAGGTCAGATCAAGCAGATTTCGCCCCATCGAGGCTACATTTCTATGTTTTTCTGGGACTTACCCGCACTACGTTCTTCGTTGACGTAGCGACACACCCCAGTGTGTTTTTGGAGGGGGAGTGTAAGTGCGGCTAGCCCCATCTGCTCAGATTTTCAGACATTCTGTCCAGATTGGCTACATTTTGGTCATTTTCTTTGCTTCGGCGGAATTGCCGCCTCGCAGCTCAGTCACAGGATATTTCCTATATATTTCTGATATGCCGGATTTGATTCCGCGGTCCATTTCCCGTAAACCCGCCGCGTTCCGCTATCTTAGCTGGAATCGCCATTTGCCGCTGACGCGCGCTCGCGGGCCAGATCGGCCATACATTTTTACATAAATGGATTATTTAAATCTTTTCAGACAGTTTTGGACACTCAGATGTATTTAGAATAATTCCCCTCAATTTTCTTCATAGACTGGGATTTTCTGCCGGACCACAATCAGCATGGACCTTGCTTCAGTTGTTGCTGCTCTCGCCTCCGTTGGTGTCCGAGTGTCCGGTTCTACCCCCAATAACAACATCCAGGGAGACTCCTCGCGTGCCTGCCCCACTGGTCTTGCCGGCCCCGAGCCCTCCGGCACCCTCAACGACCCAGGGCAGCACTTTCACGCCCCTATGAATCAAGAAGAGGCCTTTGCCCACTCGCTATGTGAGGAGTGCTTTGTGTCGTTTCAACAAGCACGAGGACAAGGCAACGGCAACCGTGGTGGTGGTGGTCGTGGCCGTGGAAAAGGTGGACGAGGCAAAGGACAAGGCCAAGGGCAGTGGTATTGGCGAAGGGAAGTCGAGGAGGACTGTAACAACTCCACCGCGCCCAAGTTCTTCGCCACCGTGTTTTGCCCCAATTGTGGGACAAAACACAACGTAAGAGACAAAGCGTGGCAAGACAGCCTTGACGCGAGGAAAGAAGAGCAAAAGCAAACGAAGAAAGGTCAAGGCAAAGGGGGAAAGGACCAAGCGAAAGGAGGAGAAAAAGGAAGTGGAGGAAAAGCGAACGGAGGAAAGGCGAACGAAGGAAAAGGAGGCAAAGGAAAAGACGATGGCAAAGGAAAGCCTCAAGAGAAGAAAAGCTTGGAAGAGTTGACGGAAGGAGAGCGAGAAAAGAAGCGAAAAAGAGTTCTCAAGCTGGAAAGGCAAGCTAAGAACCTCAAAGACTTTCTGGCGGGTCAAACGCCGGGGGAAGCCTAGGTGGACACCGAGACGACGCACCGAGGTATTGCTACCTATTGAGGGTCGCTATCAATGGTCTATGGGTGGACGCATACCTTGATACCGGCGCTACAATCTCCCTAGTCTCCTCTAGGTTCGTCAAGGAAGTACAGTACTGTATGATGTACCAGAACCCAGTCACCAATTTGGTAGATAGCTTCTTTTCTTTTGCGGTTCTTGGTACGATTCTCCTTACTTCTTTTCTTTTCCAGTAGTGATCGCCATAGATCGGCGATCCGTTTTTGCTCGGTGAGCCATTCATCAACTTTAGGATTTCCTTCGCTCGCGCAGGGGAATTCGAAGTTGAAACCTGGCCTCCCTAGGAACAGTTCCGTAGGGGTGAAACCAGTCCTGCTACTCACTTGATTATTCATCAAGTAGATAGCATAAGGGGCTAGTTTTAGCCAGTTTCGGCTCTTCTCGGCCAGCATCAGAGTCCTCATGACTGTTTTGAAACAGCCAATTTGGCGTTCGCACAGAGGATTCTTTGTTCGTAGGTAAGGAGTTCCGAACTGGACTTCTGTACCCATAGCTCTCATGACGCTTCGGTACCAACCAGTAGGGCTGGTAAACCGGATGTCTTGATCGCTGTGGATAATCTTGGGTAATCCGTAGACTTGTACCCATCCTTCGAAAATCTCTTTCAATACTCCTTCACCATCCACCTTCTTAGTAAGGGGAAACACTCGGCTGTAGCGACTGAGTCCATCCGTCACCAAGAGGGCGAAGTCATGGCCAGCGAATTTAGGTAACTCCATAAAATCCACGTAGAGGATGGAGTTCATTTGGTTCGGAATCGGGAGATTCCTTACCTCACCACGATCCGCTGCAGTGTTAGCTTTAGCCTTAGTGCAGGGACACTCAGCGATGATCTTAGATAAAATCTTCTTGAGAGATGCATGGCTACTCTTAGCGAAGAAATACTTCTGGAAGAACCAAAGAGTTCTCTCCACCCCAGGGTGACCATCCGTTTTGTGTGCCCATTCCAACATAGTTTCTTCGTAGTCTTTGGGGACACAAATGAGGTCTTCCCTGTATAGGTGAGTTGACGTGCGGGACCATTGTACTCCATCCAGGATCCTTGAGCTCCCAATCGTCAACTGGTCCAAGATGTCCGAGTAATCGGCCGTCAGGTCTTTCATACTCCAGGACATGAGTTTTTCTTTCCTCGTAAAGAGATCGAGATGTTGATCCATCTTGGCGAAAGCTTCTTGGGCCATCATCTCGGTGTCTGCCCCCACCAGGGAATCAAAACAATTCCGTGATAGATAATCACAGAGTTCGTTTTTAATTCCCCGGATGTGGAATGTAGCGAGTCGTAGTTGGCTCAGGTAGACCCACCATCGTCGTAGACGTTTTCCATCTGGCGGTGGTCTTTCCATAAAGTACTTCACGGAATCCTGATCACATAGCCACGTGATGGGATTGGTACCCGGGATCCTGTGTTGACTAGCCAACACTAGAACTCCAGCTAACAGCTCCTGCTCGTAGGTGTGATAGTGTGAGCGGGCTGCATTCCACTTCCAATTCCAGTGGCCAAGTGGAACTAGGCGCCATTCTTGGGAGTCATAGTCAGATTTCATGAATCCTTCTCTTGTGACACCTTGAACTCTTAGGCGATAATCAATGTCTTTACATTGATCCGTAGTTAGCTTTTGCCCCTGTAATAATGTCCCTCCTCCTCCAACGTTACTGGCATCCGTGATTAGAATCATCTCGCCGTAGCGTTGGGGTACTCCAAGTACTAGGCATTCTCGGATTTTCTTCTTGACATCTTCGATTGCTTGCTTCTCAATAGGTCCCCAGCGCCACGGAGTCTCCTTCTTGATGAGATCCGTTAGTGGTGCGCTGGCTTCCGTGAAATTTCGGAGATGCCGCCTGTAAAAATTACAGGATCCGATGAATTGTCGGATTTTCTGAACTCCCTCAGCTTTAGACGTAGAATCCGTTAGGTCGAAGTCCATCAGGGGCTTCATCTTTTGATCCTGCGGTTTCCACCATCCATCTCCGATGTGGAATCCGAGGTAGTCTGTTTCCGTCTTGAGAAATTCGCATTTCTCCAGCTTGATGCGGAGGTGATTTTCTTGACAGACGGTGTAGAATTCTCGGAGTAGTAGGAGATGGTCATCGATGGTGTTCGTCCCTAGGATGACATCGTCGATGTGAGCCTCCAGGACAGCACCACGCTGTAGGAGCTCTTGGACGGCCGGTGGTCGTTTACACAGGGCGATGATTTGATTCATCAGCTCCTGGAACAACGCCGGGGCGTTAGCAATACCAAATGGCATTACCCGCCATTTGTAGACCCGTCCATCCGGAGCAATGAATGCCGTTAGATCTTGGGCACGCTCCGTTAGGTCAATTTGCCAGAAACCGGACCGCTTGTCCATTTTAGTTTTGTATCTGCATCCAGCAGCGGTTTCCACGGTGTTCTCCATCAGGGGCAACGAACCGCTGTGCAGTTTTATTTTCTGGTTGACCTTTTTGTAGTCGACCACCAATCTTTTTGCAGTGCTCCCTGGTTTAGCTACCAGGAAGCATGGACTGCAATGCTTAGGATAGTCCGTCTTTTTGTACTCGTAAACCAAACCGGCCTCCACGCATTCTTTGATTTGGCGAGTAATCTCAGCCATGTCATCTTTTGATGCTGGGTACGGTCGACATCGAACTCGATCTTTGAGAAATTCTTCTCTTAGTTCTAGGTCCATGGTCACGAGTTTCTTCACCGATCCGGGTGGAGGTAACGGACCAAAAATGTCAGAGAAATGCAGGATGATTTTCTTGATCCTCTCGTCAACATCCATTTTGTCGAGCGAAATCTTGAGGTCTTCAGATGCGTGTAGATTGGACGCACCTAATTCTTGTTTCTTAGATTTTTCATCTTGCTCCGTCAATTTCTTGAGGGCTAGGACCTGTCCGGGGTCCAAAATCATCTGATTCTCTTGGTGATCAATTTTCTTCTTTTCTTTGACTTTCTTTCTTAGTCTCTTGATGTCTTTCCGGCGTAATTGATCTTTTCTTTCTTCTTTCTTTTCTTCTTCTCCTTCAATTTCTTGTTCCAATGCTTCGTGTAGTTCGTGAGGCATGACCAATTCTTCGCCGACATCGAAATACGTCCCATCTTCTCCGTCGTACTCGTCTAGGTAGACCATGCTTTTCCATTTTTCTTTTAGCTCCAGTTTTTGGAGTCTGTCAATTTGATTTAGTAGAAGGAGACGAGTTTCTTCCAAATCTTCTTTTGAAGAAGGGAACGAATTTTTACTCGGGCGTGCGTGTAGGAGACGGAGTTCACGTTCGTCTCCTTCGCTCGTCATCGATTCTAGTGGGACGGAAACGTGTGAAAGAAGTTTTTCGGGGTTAGGAGTTTCGGAAGGGGTCGAAGGAGCCTCTAGAGGTTCTACTTCTTCCAAGAACAGGTTGGCGACCAAGTCGTCGTAGTCCATAGTGGTGTAGGAGTCGTTCGAAAAGGGTATAGTCGACTCGGAAGGAGCTTCGGATATACTTCCGCCTTCGTCGGAGGTTTCTTCGCTCTCTTCTTGAGTTTCTCTTGCCTCTTTCGGACTTTCTTGAACCACTTCTTCGACGTGAAACTTAGGCGTCTCGAACTTGTACTCTTCCTTGCTCTCGTCCACGTCCGGAAACTTTTTCATCATCTCTTCTTTTCCGTACCCACGGTGGTGCTTTAGCACGAACTTCTTTATCTCCTCAGACACGTTTTCCATGGGGTTAGAGGACACGTTCTTCCCCGAGACTAGGTACATAGCGGTTCGCCAACGGGGCTTTGGCAAAACCTCTTCTTTTGGGTTAAGTCGGTAAAGAGGAACGTCTGGTAAGAGCAACTTTGTCACCGTCAGCTTTTCGAGTATAGGCCCCCATAGCTTTTCTTTTTCTTCCCACTTCTTCCCTTCGGGAATAACCAACGCGACCGTAGCTTGGTCCACATAAACTTTTACCAACGTGTGGAGTATTTTTGAGAAAGGGGGGTTGGCGTAGAGCATCTTCCAAGCTCCCAACTTTCCCCAGTCATACCACCACGTGTTGTTGGTTTTGGGAGTACAAAAGTACTAGAAAAGTTTATAGTGTTTTCAGCACTGTGTTTTTGCTTCTCCTGCTGCTTGTTGTTGCTGTAGGGTGTCCTGCTGCTGGTTTTGGATGATGAAAAGCTTTTGTTTGTTGAAATACAGTAAAGCCAAATCAATCCAGGATAGCCCAAGCCAATAGTATGCAAGGAGAAGGTAATTCAGGATCAAAGCATGAAGGGCTGCAGTGTAAACAGTGAAAGATGATTAGATATTCACAGAAACTGCAACTCAGGATACAAATGAATGCATATTCACAGAGATAGCTGAAATGTTTTGGGAAAAGAGTAAGAAAACTGCCTCAGGATCACTCTCTCTCCATAGTGCCATCTTAGGAGATGTGCACTCTTTGTTTTGGGTCCCATATGTGCTGAGGTGGCATGGTATGTGGCGATGAGGTCACTGCCATGTCACATGGGATCTTCCTACTTAGATGGGATCTTCCTACTTAGTTAGGCTGACCAGGAATTGAACCCAGGACCTCTCAAAAAGAGGTGCCTAACCCCCTATGGTGCATACCACTAGGGCAGATAAGTATTCATGGAAAAACATAGATAAATTCATAGGCTCTACCTTAGGTATGTCAGTGCTCAGTCAACTCAGGAAAAGATGTTTTACTTCTGATTGAAAGGGGATTAAGGGGTCCACTCAATATCCTGATTGGGTGTTTGGTTCCATAGGTCAAAATGTGTTCTCACCACTTTTGGCTGGACCAATACTAAGATAAAAATGCATGGTTGCTCAGTGCATCTCTAATACAACTAGAGTATGTCCTAAAGCAAAGGAAAAGCACTTTTTCTTACTCCCCCCTTGTGCTGTGGTGGCCACCACTGTCGCATTTTAGGAAAAAGGGAATTTTTCTTGGCCTTTCCTTGGTTTCCACATCTACTTTAAAATACCTACAGTCTCCCTCACACTGAAAAATGGGCGCTCACCATGGCTGGCGTCCTTTTGCTGCTCTGATTGTACAGTTTCCTACAGAAGACTCAGCGCTCTTGGCTCTGCCGGGGCTCCTGTGGCTTGGTTGGGTTAGATTGGGAGCATGCCAAACATGTGCATATGCATCCCTTCCTCCAAGACGCAGCGTCGACACAACCCAAACGCAAGACACATTATACACACTCGCATGGGTTCTCGTAAACCTGCTGGCGACCTGTGACCTGTCTTAGGGCGTAGGGAGTCGAAAAGAAATTAATTTGCCCCTTGGTGGGGTCTTGGTTCTGCTCAGTCTCTCCAGGCACCTGCGTTTCGGCCCGAACACGGCCTACTCAGCGAGGCTGCGCGTGGGTATCTGCAGAGGCAGGAATGGGAGAATTATGGACGAATCCACGCAAAAACGAAGCGACGACACCAAAATCCGTCAAATGACGGCGCAGAATTTTTCTGAAACGACACACCTGAGCAGAATCCAATTGTGCATCTTCAGCACATTTTTATAGAAATTATAGTCATCTCTGGATTTTTTAAATCCAGAAATTCATACGTACAAAATGGCGGCGCGCAGGAGCGGCTCCTAGCGAAGCGCCGGAAAATGGAAAAATAATGGAATTATAAACGTATGTATCACGTAGTCTTGAAAATGACGAGACACACATTAATAAACAAACATACAGTTTCCACCCACACTAATAGAAGCTTCAAAAATTCAAGAATTCGAAAATCAATTGAAAAGACTTCAATGAATCAGGTATAAACTACAGGTATGCTCGTCTTGCATGCCGCATACACATTGCTCGTCTCGTGTCTCCGTGAACGAGTCGTGTAGCAGCGTTAACAACGATAACCACGATAGGACGCGGTAGAGGGATTGATTAGTAAGATTGCAGATGATTAGCGGTCAGATCAGGGTGATTAGTCATACACACAAGTGCATAGCAATGTTCTTCGCGTGCGCCCCTTTCGTTTTCTCTCCTTGCTTCACTTCCCAGCGGTAGGTAAGGTAGGTACGCCCAGGCGGGGCCACCCCCTGGTGGAGTCAAGATTGTTGTGGAGATGGGCAGGTTTGCCCAACGTGATTGTGCATAGTCGTGCATGCACACACGCATTAAAGGGTAGGCCACGCGAAGTGCGCACGGTAAACCTTGTTTAGGCTACCCAGGGGCTCCTCGGTACATTCTTTAAGAGAACCTGAGGAGTCCCTTAACGCTTGCTTGCTTGATAAGGGTAGCTGCTCCATGCAGCGTGTTTGCGGACAGCGTATTATAGGGCACACTGAGAAGGGTATAATACCTGGAGTGTGCCTTGGTTCCTCCGCCGCAAACGCCCTTTCATTTGCCTTTGTTTTACAGGTGGGCAGGTAGGGTGAGTGGTGCAGCAGCATTTTTTTTATGCCCTGCTAAACAGGGGCGCAGATCACACAAACAAGTAACTCCGCTCCGCCTGTGGCAGAGCAGGGAGTCCGACTTCATCGACATCTGCGCCTTGCACACGAGAGCACTCCTTCCCTCCAAGCCCTTGCAGGGGAAACGCGTTGTGGCGTCCCCTGTGAGGCCACAGTTGCTTAGTAGCGCTGTGTTCTCTTGTCATTTCACAGGTGGGTCGCTAGGACCCTCGAGAACTTCCTCTTCGCAACGCCAAGTAGAGTGTGCGTGTAGGAGTGGTAGTCCTGCGTGGGGGCTAGAGCCAGTTGCCCAGCGCTCGCCCACCAGGATGGTGCCACTGTAGGGTGTGTAGGACCTGTAGGGGGCGTGTCACTGTCCCACCCTTTTCCTGCAATTTTAGCTGGGTTGGTGGGCTGTGACAGTGGGTTAGGCTAGTGTTTTTGGCCACATAGCAAACAGGCGTTTTGCATGCCTTCATAGCTTTTGGCCACCCCTCCCTTTAGTAGACAGGTAGGTAGGGAAAACAATACCTGGATTAACACTCTGGGTATTCCCCCAAGGTTTTGCGCCAGCACAGAAATTGGGCGCATAGGGGAGGGGAGACCCGGGGCGTACCCCGTGGCATCAATAAGCCAACCCTCCAGGTTTAGCAAGGGCGCAGACTTGGGTATAATTAGGACACCACTTCTGCGGCTTGCTCTCAGGACCTTAGGACTAGCACACTCACACATACGCTTTGGCAGGTAAGGGTAAGGTTCAGTCCCTAGCTTTAGTCTTGGAGGCAAGCGCCTCAGCGAGCCTCAGTAACTCACCAAGGTTGTTCTGGGACAAGTAGTCAACCAGAACTGAGTTTAGGCGTCCCTCAGGTAGAACAAATGCAGAGAAGGGCTCCCAGGTGGCCTCTTCGACTCCAAACCCTTCCCAGAGGGTGAGGAAGCGCCAACCCTGGCGATAGCGGTGGCGTAGGACAGACTTCACCAGGTAGAAGCCCTCCTTAGCCATTTCCTCGGCGTTCATGTCGGGGAGTTCACCTTCAACTTCCGTAGGGCTGGCAGCCCCTTGTAGGTCCAGAGCGGCGATTTCCTCGTCGTTCAGCTCCCACTCCTCCCCACAGAGGTCTTCAGGATCATGGTAGCGCTTCAGGTGTTGAGCGGCGCACACCAGGGTCCCCCCTAGACGGGGAGAACACCGCACGGTGATACGGTGCCCATCCACAGATAGGATCTTGTACGGCCCGAAGTATGGGTCATCGCTGGTAGAGCGTGGCCAGGCGGGTAGTCGACTGTGGTGCACCAGCACCCAGTCCCCTTCTTGGTAGGTGGCCGGTACATGGTGCTTGTTCTTCTTGTTCCACTGACGCTCCCTCACTCTCTGGAGCATAGCCTTGGCCTTGTCCACCTTCGCTTGTTGCTCTTGGACCCATTCACCCACAGAAGAATGGGTGTCCTCTGGATAGGGGGCATGTAGGAACCATGCCGGGCGCCCCATGAATAGCTCATGTGGCGAGTAGCCAGTAGCTGAACTCTCTTGGGAGTTCATCATCAAGGATATGACGGGGAGTAGTCTCACCCAGTCTCTGGTGCGTTCAGTTTTGCACCATATCCTGACGTTCTCCTTCAGGACACGAATCTGTCGCTCACATAGGGGGTTGCTCGTGTGAGAGTAGGGAATCCCCGTAGACACCTGGACATTGAGGGACCTCAGGACCCTCTTGTACCAGCCAGTATCTGAGCGTACTCGTACGTCCTCATCAGAGTTGATCTCCTTGGGCGCCCCATAGACACAAAACCACTCCTCCAGGAGTATCTTGATAGTCTCCTCTCCGGTAATGTGCTTGGTACATGGGAACACCCTGGTAAACCTGGTCAACCCACAGGTTACCACGAGGGCGAAGTCATAGCCCCCGAACTTCGGCATCTCCGTGTAGTCCACGTATAGAACACTGTTAGCACAGTGAGGGATGGGCAGGGTCGAGTAGAGACCTCTGTCCCTGATATCCCCTGGTTTACAGGACCTGCACGGGCACTTGTCCACGATAGGCAGGAGTGTCTTCCGCAGCTGGTCGTCAGTCCACGTAGTGTGGAACCACTGCTTGAACAGCCTCAGGGTACGGTCAGCACCCACATGACCACTGGACTCATGGGTCCACTTCAGCAGCGCTGGGACTCGGTCACTAGGCACCACGATGCGGTCCTCGTGCCAGAGGTAGCTCTTGTCCCGCTTCCACTGGTCTTGGTTGACCAGGAGGGGTTCAAGGCGTTTCTCCAGGCGCCGGTAGATATCCCCAAACTCCTGTAGGTACTCCGATTGTTGGAGTCCATCCAGGGGGCGTATCATGGTCATGTTCAGGTCCAGGTGTACGTCCATACGGCTGAACGCTTCCTTAGCCAGCGCTTCAGACCGGGCACCAATCAGGGCGTCGAAGTTGTTGCGGCTGATGTAGTCGGCACACTCGTTCTTCACTCCCTGGATATGGTGTACCGTCAGCCGTAGTTGACTGAGGTAGGTCCACCAGCGACGTAGCTTGGCCTTCTCAGGTGGGGGGCCCTTCTGGAAACTGCGGACCGGTTCTTGGTCGCATAGCCAGACCACAGGGTTACTCCCCAACAGTCGTGCTTGTGAGGATAGCACCAGCATACCCGCGAGCAGTTCCTGCTCATAGGTGGAGTAGTTCCCCCTGGCCTGGTTCCACTTCCAGTTCCAGTGGCCCAGAGGTACTAGGACCCACTTGTCGTCAGGGTAGCTGTGCTTGAGGGTTCCATCTCGGTTGAGACCTTCCGTCCCCCATTGGGAAATGGCCGAGTCGAACTCCTCCTTCTCTAGTGCTTGCCACTGGAACAACGTTCCACCACCGCCCACATTGCTGGCGTCGGTCACCAGGATAATCTCCCCTTGTGCCCTAGGCACGCCCAAGCACTTAGCGTTGGCTACCTTGTCTTTGAGCTCGTCAAACGCTTGTTGCTCTTGTGGGCCCCAGCGCCAAGTAGTACTCTTCTTGATCAAGTCAGTCAGTACCGCGCTGGTGTAGGTGAAGTTTTTGATGTGGCGGCGATAGAAGTTGCACGCCCCAATGAAACTGCGTACATCATGAAGTCCTTTCTTGGGGTCTTCGTGTCGTACCTTGGCATCCATCAGGGGTTTGGCCTTAGAGGCCGCTGGGGTCCACCACCCATAGCCAACGTCAAACCCCAGGTACTGCATGGTCTCCTGCATGAACTCACACTTCTCCAGCTTGAGTCGTGTGTGGTTCTCCTGGCAGACCGCAAAGAACTCACCCAAGAGGATTAGGTGATCCTCCTGGGTATTGGTCCCGAGGCATACATCGTCGATGTGAGCCTCCATCTGGGCCCCACGGGATATGAGCTCCTGCACCTTAGGTCTCCTTCGTAGGATGGACAAGATCTTGTTCATCAGCTCTTGGAACAGAGCGGGGGCGTTAGCCACGCCGAATGGCATGACTTTCCACTTGAATACCCTCCCCTGAGGGGTGATGAAGGCCAGTAGTTCCTGCGCGTTGGGCGTCAGGTCCACTTGCCAGAATCCACTTCGCTTGTCCATCTTGGTCTTGTAGCGACAGGAGGCTATCTTCTCCAGGGTAGACTCCATATTGGGAATGGACCCTGAGTGGTTCAGCGTCTTCTTGTTCAGCTCTCCATAGTCCACTACCAGCCGTTTGGCTGTAGACCCAGGTTTAGCCACCAGGAAACAGGGGCTGCAGTGTAGGGGGTAGTCCCCATCCTTGTACTCCAGGACTAGGCCAGCGTCGATACATTCTTGTATCTGTCGCTCAATCTCGTCGGCCTGCTCTTTAGGAGCTGGATAGGGTCTCCTCCGGATCTTGTGACCCACGAACTCGGGTTTCAGCTTGAGGTCCATCTGTACCAGCTTGTCGCATGAGGCTGGAGGGGGTAGTTCTCCGAACACCTCCAGATAGGTCCTTATCAGCTTTTGTACCCGCGGGTCCAGTACCTTGATCTTGTCCTCCATATCCTCGTCGGAGTGTAAGTTGCTTGCCCCTTGAATAGAAGTCGGGAGGTGGTCCTCCACCGACTCTTCGCCCGCGGTAGCATCCTTCAGCCCTTGGTAGGCATACAGAAGGTCTTGCTCAACCATCTCCGGTGGACGATGGCAACATAGGCACGCTTTAGGGGGTTCACATACACATTCCTCCGAGAGGTCGTCCTCATCTGGGGTCCTCACATGGGCACCCCATACGCTCTTCATGAGCTTGAGATCTACCTCCCTTTGCCAGGTGGTGATCTTCTGTTCGAGGTCCTCCTTCAGTTGGGATAGGTCTCCCATACGTCCTTGCTTCAGTGGCCACGAGCTGCGGGTAGGCTTCGCGTAGCATAGCTTTTTCGCCACCAACTTCCTCTTGGAATCCACATACTCCCTGAGCCTGGATCGAGGGTCCAGCTCTTCATCCACGGGGTCTTCCACCCTCATGGAGAGTAGGGGTTTTAGTGGGGCAACGTACTCGGCGTTCTCCACTTCTTCCACCGCAGTCTGCACGAAGAAGGCGTCGTGCTCAGTTTCGTCGTCTGAGTGGATAGAGCTAGGTAGCTCAGATAGTCCACACTCAGAGACTCCATCAGGAACAGGTACATGACAGGGACAGTTGGGGGCGTTGGTGTCAGTCACGACGTACTCATCTCCTCCGGGTGTAGTTTCAACAGCATCTTGAGGTCGTAGACGATCCTTCAAGTCACCCAAGGCGAGTCCATCGCTTTCTCGTTGTATAGCCTGGACCAGAGTAGGGTCCAGGTCTTCCCAGGGGATGGTGGTAAGACTTCCGTCCACCACGCTGAGCATACTCCCCCATCCGGGCTTCCCAATGGGCGTCTTGCGTCCCAGAGGCACGTAGATGGCCTCATCAGGTAACCGCACTGAGCTGATAGTCAGCTTGTCAAGGAGGGTTCGCCAGTACTCGTTGCCCCCATGGGCTCCCCAATCGGGGGAACACAGGACCATACGGGAACATTCCAAGGCCACCTTGGTCAGCACCTTCCCCAGTTCACTGAATCTGGGGTTCCCGTAGGCCATCCCGAAAGAGGGCCAGTAAAATTTGTAGCTGCAGTTCTTCCCCTTGCTGCAGTATAGGTCCAGTACATGCTGCTTGTCGCTGGCGAACAGTTCCACACTTAGGTCTTCTCGAGAGTAACCCAACTCCTTCAGACCTTGGTCTAGGACTTCCCCCAATAGTTGATAGTCCTCAGTTTTGGAGGCCGCCATCATGTTCGAGGGCTCCTCCTTCGATAGTCTCAGGTAACTCGAGGTATGTTCCGACTGCTCCAGTGGCACAGACTCTCTGCCACTGCCGTGGTCCACGTACAGGAGGTAGGGCGCTTGCAGCGTCAGGGATTGTATCTGGGAGTGCTGCACGAAGAAGTCAGTACCCAGTACAAAGTCGAAGGCATCAGTGTCCATCACATAGAACCGATGGGCGATAGTCCTGGAGCCCATAGGTACCTCCACTTCGCAGTCCCCGCAGCTGTGCACCACATGTCCATCCCCCATCCGTATAGCGGCGGTGGTCATGGTGTTCTTCAGGCTCCCACAAGGTAAAATTTTCTTGGCCACTATTGATATTGTGGCTCCAGTATCCAGTACCCCCAGGTATTCACGTCCCCCTAGTCGGATACGTACCCAAAACACCAGGTCTTGGGTGCCACCAGAGCGTCCCCGTCAGAACTCCGCGGGACAGGTCACCTCGAACCCCTTGTTCCGCAATTTGCGGGCCATCCTCATGAAACGGCTCCTCTTCTTGGCGTTGCCGTCGTCACCACCTTCATGCTCACGCTTGGCTCCTTGTTCTTGCTGGGCCTGCGTCTGTGAGCGTGTGGTAGGTCCAGACTGCCCTCCAGAGGGCTCGGAGTTCCCCCCTGGATTAGGGTTGGGGTTACCTCCGTTCTTGTCCTTGTTCTTGTTGTCGTTCTGGCGATTAGCGCCTCCTCCTCGTCCGCCTTGACCCTTGTCTTGACCACCTTGACCACGTCCTTTCGACTTGCCCTTGCCGGAGTCGTTGCCTTTGGCCTTGCCTCCACCTTTGCCTGAGCTTCTGCCAGGATCTTCCCCCTTAAGCTTCGCCGATAGGCGTTGCTTATGGTAGCACTCGTCCTCATAGTGCTTCCGCTTACCGCAGAATGCACACGTGATGGTGCAGCGGTAATGATCCGGCATCTTCACCTTGGCGCCGGTGATCTTTTCCTGCTGCTTCCCCTGGACAACAAAGCAGTCTCGCTGCTCGCAGTCGGAGGCATGCTGCAGGTGGCCCTGTTCATCTCTGGCATCACACCAGAATAGCTCCTTCACGTTCTCCATTAGGCGGGCGTGGGCGTGTTTGGGGGTAGTCCCCTGCCCAGGTCGGGACCCTTGGTACCCTTTGCCTCCAGAACCTCCACCACCAGGACGGTAGTGGTTCAGGTGTTGGTCGCTCTCCTTCTCCAGCGCCATCTCCAGGAGCAGCACGCATAGATCCTCGTAGCGGAGGGATCTAGCCTTGCGCTCAGCCGTCAGACGGCACTCGTCCCATAGCTCACGGGGGAGCTTGGAGCACAACCAAAACAGCAGGTCGTCGCTGCTGTAGGAACCGGGCGTCAGTCGTCCAGCCCAGTGGTCCAGGTCCGCCAACAGCTCGGAGACCCTGCCGGGTTTGGGGTTGTTGGGCAGGACGGGCAGGTTTTGGATCTCGGCCCTGATGGAGAGGTCGGTCTCGTAGGTTGGGTACTGCCTCTCCAGGGCAACCAACACGTCGGCAAAGGTGGCGGAGTTGGTGACGATCTGCCTGACCTGCTTCTCCAGGTACTTCGTCTTGCAGCACTGCAGGAGCAGGTCGCACTTCACTCGCCCACTCGCGTGGGTTTGGCCGGTCAGTCGTAGGAACCGGCCAAAGTTCTCAGCGAACTCGCTGAGGTCCTTGCCTGTGAATTCAGGCAGGTTCACCACTATCTTGGAGGTGGCAATAGCCTTCGCCTCCTGAGCTCGGCGTCCTTCAGGGCGTCGGGTCTTCTTCTTCTTCTTCTTCTTCTTCTTACCCTTGGAGTCCTCGGGGTCCTCAGGGTCTTCGTCATCCGATGGCGAAGAAGAAGTCATCGAAGGCGGCCCATCATCGGAGGGGTCTCCGCCTAGATCACTGGAGCCATAAGGCTCCACGTCCACCATAGCCCTTAGGGCTGTCAGCCCCAGCTGGTCCAGCTCGGCCCTCGTCGAGTTCGTCACGTGACTGTAGGGCGGCTGGGCTGTCCTTGGGACGAATGGGCTTCTTGGTACTGCTGCAGGAGTCGGCATCGGTCGGCTCCTCAGGCTCCCCAGGGTATTCGTCAACCCTGCCGCCAGGTGGTTAGCCTGTACTCGGTGGGGTGACATCCCCACTGTCGTAGGTGACGCATGGGACGGGATCATCAGGGGCTGCAGTTTCTCCCTGATCTCTTGCGTGAGGTCGCTCACGATTTTCGAAGTGGCTCCTTGGAGCACCTCGTTGATCTCCGACCGCGTCAGAGACCTGTTGGAGGATCTTCCCGATCCTCTACTCCTGCCTCCCAGAGACTCTGGTCCTCTCCTCAACCCACTCAGGGGTGCATACCCAGGTGTACACCCAGGAGCATACCCAGGAACTTCCATGTAGGTTCCCGTGGCGTGGAGTGGATGGGGATGGTCAGCCGCATACCAACGCGGCGCAGAGCTGGAAGCCACCGGCTCACTGGCAGTAGTTGCCTCAAGGAGCGCAGTGGTAGGTGGGCCCATGCCATAGGCGGGGTAGTGAGGCATGCCAGTAAAGCCTGTGCCCTCTGCCATAGGCTGGTTGGTTGTGGAAGTGGATGTAGCGGCGGCTGGGAGTGTGGTGGTTATGGGAGAGGGTGATGCATGGAGGCCAGAAGCGCTTGGTGCGCCTTCGAAGGTAGGGACATCCGTCGGGTCTTGCCCTTGCTCCTCTCCTTCGTCTGCTCCTTCTCCAGCATCCTTCTCGCTCTCGTTTCCTCTCCTCCTCTTCACAGGCTGAGGCTGAGAGACCATTTCCTTCACCGACAGGGCCCCAAAGGCCGTCTGGAGGCCATCCAAGGAGTCCTCCGCCGTATCCATTGGCCCATGTAAGGGCTCCACCGAAGGTACAGCGTCAGGCGCCGGCCTTGCCGGTGTCTCTGGCGCTGGCGCTGTGTTCACCTCGGCGTCCACTCTTCCTGGATCCATCTTAATCCACCCTTCTGCTTATGTTTGCCTCCTCGGAGCACTGGTTGTACGGCGCGGGGTCGCTGCCGGTGCACAGAGACAGGCTGCCTCTTGCTACCAGAAAAGTTTATAGTGTTTTCAGCACTGTGTTTTTGCTTCTCCTGCTGCTTGTTGTTGCTGTAGGGTGTCCTGCTGCTGGTTTTGGATGATGAAAAGCTTTTGTTTGTTGAAATACAGTAAAGCCAAATCAATCCAGGATACCCCAAGCCAATAGTATGCAAGGAGAAGGTAATTCAGGATCAAAGCATGAAGGGCTGCAGTGTAAACAGTGAAAGATGATTAGATATTCACAGAAACTGCAACTCAGGATACAAATGAATGCATATTCACAGAGATAGCTGAAATGTTTTGGGAAAAGAGTAAGAAAACTGCCTCATGATCACTCTCTCTCCATAGTGCCATCTTAGGAGATGTGCACTCTTTGTTTTGGGTCCCATATGTGCTGAGGTGGCATGGTATGTGGCGATGAGGTCACTGCCATGTCACATGGGATCTTCCTACTTAGATGGGATCTTCCTACTTAGTTAGGCTGACCAGGAATTGAACCCAGGACCTCTCAAAAAGAAGTGCCTAACCCCCTATGGTGCATACCACTAGGGCAGATAAGTATTCATGGAAAAACATAGATAAATTCATAGGCTCTACCTTAGGTATGTCAGTGCTCAGTCAACTCAGGAAAAGATGTTTTACTTCTGATTGAAAGGGGATTAAGGGGTCCACTCAATATCCTGATTGGGTGTTTGGTTCCATAGGTCAAAATGTGTTCTCACCACTTTTGGCTGGACCAATACTAAGATAAAAATGCATGGTTGCTCAGTGCATCTCTAATACAACTAGAGTATGTCCTAAAGCAAAGGAAAAGCACTTTTTCTTACTGTACTCCGCGTCGGCGTTCTCTTTGGACGCAAAGAGTTCGACAAAGTCGCCGTTACACGTGTTCGGGTTAAGGCCAAGTTCTCGAAACGCGTCACGCTTGGCGGCGGAGTCGAGAGTGTAGTTCTCCGTTCGGTGTAGGCTCAAGGTAGCGAGGATACTCTCTTGCTTCACCTCGCTATCGAGTGCCAACGGAAAACTCTTGAGAGTCTTGAGCGTAGGTCTTGGACACTTTGTCTCCTTGAGGGGTATTGCTTCCCATTCTTGCTCTTCGTTCACCACCAACAAGTGAGTGGGCTCTTGAAGGGATAAATATTTTATCCACTCGTTTTGCGCAAAGAAGTCCGTCCCCAATACGGCTTCAAAGGCGTCGGTGTCGAACGCTTGAAACTTTTGAAGTACCTTTCGGTCCCCCACTTGTACTTCTCCTTCTATCTCGCCTTCGGTGAGAGTGACTCCCCCTTCTCCCGTTTTTACCCCACAAATATTTTTGGGAACTAGGTACAGAAAGTGAATGAACCTTCATGGTGTTCGACTTGTTGAACCATTTGTTGCAACCGACCACTCTGGTTGAGCAACAATAGGACCTCCATAGCATTCGCTAGCTCAGCTGTCGTCATGTTGTTCGCTGAAGGCAATGGGCGTGGAGCTACAGCTTCAGCATACTCAGGACATGTAGGCGCAGGAAAACGATAGGCTTCGAATCGAGATCCGTCTAGAGGTACTTCTGGGGTTCCAAACCCGGCCATGGTAGGCGCGACTAGTTCCTCATCGGAGACTAGTATCATGACTTGCACGTCGTTTTCAGAAGCGCCCGTAGCTTCTAGGCTGCTTGGAGTTCTCACAGGGTCCATCTCAATTTTTCAGACTCGATTTTCTGAGTTCAGGAATTCTTCTCCGTCCCTTATTAAATTTCCAGGCTGGAATGGTATCGAAATTAAATCCAAGGGATACTGGATTTAGGCAGAGCAGGTTTACTCTGCTACCAGTTAGATTTGGCACCCTCCTCAACAACAGCAAAGTAATGGGCTCATAGTATTTGGTCTTCCAGCTTAGTCCATAGCAAAAAAGGGACTATGAAACACAATCATTATTTACACTCATGTTCACTCCTTACCTCTCTTCCACTCTCACCATACAAATATGCCTCTTGTAGTAAAATACACCTAGTTAGGACTTACCTAGGAAGCACCACATGCTCCCTGGTGTCGCCGCCAGGCGCCTCTCTTCTATCTATCTCTCTTCTCTCCTCTTGTGTTTGGGGCTTGGCTTAGGCCTAGGTATATTCTTGGGATCCCCCAATACATGAAACATGCTTGGGACCCACCAAATAGGCATTAAAATACATGTAGAAGTAGGGACAACCATGGAAAAGGGTTGTAGAGTATATAGAGGTCCCTTAGGGGCCTTAGACTCCTTCGAAGGTAGTATGTGTGGTATCACTCACAAAATGAGTCGATCATGCATGACATGCATGACAATCCATGATGTCAAAAATGTGATCATCCAAATTCAAAGAGTTATGAAAAATGAATAGTATAACCTTCTTAGGAACCCATAAGAGTGGGGTTGTGGTTGTGTTAGTTCTGAGCGAAAGTGAGGTTTTGGGTTGGAATGTGAAAAACACATGCTAGGGCGCCAGCATGTCATGACACATGATGCATGACACATGACACATGATGCATGATGAATGATGATGATGATGAATGATGATGATTGATCTGAATCTGCTCTGAGTTCAAATAAAGTACACTCTGAGTTCAAAATATATACTCCATGGGGCTCAATCTCACTTCTCCAACCCAATGCTCACCTTCACATAAAGCTAGATTCCAGTTTGACATTGACTGTTGCTGCAATCAATCAACATCACATCGAGATCAACAATGTGTGCAATCAGTTCAAAGGCTCTGGTGTACTGCGAATGTTTAAATGGTTTGAGCCCCCCTCGACGTAACCAGAACACATGCGACAGAGATGCGCGAGTGTAAAACCGTATTCTGTGCCCAGTACAAAACCGTATTCTGCCGTTACAAACGTCCTGACAACCGAAAAAGACCGGAAAAATTTGCGGGGTTCTGGCTAATCATGAATAGCACAGCATCTCAGACTGCTGCGGTTTCGGGACTCGGTTACTGCGTCGTGTTGGGGCCCCTCCCCCACGCGACCAGATGAATACCGCGGCCCTGCCGGGGCCAAGTGAAAAATCCGACTTTTTTGACTCTGACGGCTGTTCTGCGGCCGTTCTGGCGCTTCCGCGGCGATTTTCTCCGGATAACACTAATTCCGGCCGAGGAGCGCGCGCTTCGCTCCATGGACCTCTTTGGCTGGAACTTTGCTCTTTTTTCCTGCACTGCACGTTTGCCTGATTCTAAGGCGCCGAATCAAAAGGTCAGCTCAATTCGAGTCACTACGGCAACAATTAACTATTTGCCACGTATGTGTGTGTTGGGCGTTTATTGCTGTTTATTGCTGTGCTATTGCTTTTGAGTTTATAGCCTGTTTTGGCTTGTCTTGGAAAAAGTCACCTTTCCGCACTTTTTTGATAGCTCCAAGCATTTTTGACTGCTCGTGATACATGGGCAGGAGGATGTATGCGGCCGCCAACCTGGGTTGGAGAGAGGGTGGGACGGTGGTGACGGGGGAGGTGTTGTGGCCACTCCGATTCTCAACCCAAAATTGTCAATTGTTGCGTATTCTCTCTCTTGCTTGTAAAGTACTTTAAAGTACTTTACATGCCTACCACAGTGGAACTCAATGCCGTTGTTGGTACATATTTACCAACAACAATCTCCGGCTGTTGGTATATATTTATCAACGAAAGTCTCCGGCGCTGCCAACTGCCACCGCCGGCAACAGAGAAAAGACAAAAGGCAAAAGAGCAACAAGGCAAAGTAGGTTTTGATACACAACTACCAACAGCAACAGACTTGACCTCAACCCTTGTAAAACGATCTGCAGATCCTGTGCCAATCATTATTGAGATGATTTCTTTTGGGCATGCGACAGGCTCGAGAAAGCTGCGAGGTTTACCGACAGTGTTTTTTGGTTTGTAGTGATCCCGATGACAGACTTGAGAATGGGAATCGCTTCCCCCCCCCCCCTCCTCAAAGTTCTCAGATTGTCGCCTATGAAAGTAGTAAAGTAGCAGGAAAGTAGTTGCACGGGACCCCGTAAGGACCAAGTCCAACAGAAGGCAGGTGTGGAGGCATTGTGCGATGCACGAGTGGATGCATGAAATCATGCATAAAAAAAGCATTTTTTTTCAAATTTTCAAATTTGCAGAACATGCAGAATCATGTTGTGCATACCATCTGCACAATGCCTCACCGTCGACACGATTTTTCACAATCTCCCCATTTGCAACGAAACCCAAGGTAATTCTAATTTGGGTCACTTCTTGACGTGCAGCATAGTGCAAAACACGAAAAAACAGTGCTTCGGCGTCTTTTGACTTTCGCCACATGGAATGTGGGTTGGAAAGTGGTCTCGTCACAAAAGGAGGTGCCAAGTCACAAGGAATATGGCTACGCAAGTGAATTGCCGGTGACTTGGGACGACTTTCTGGTCGCACTTGATTTCCTCTTGCAAGGTGGATAAGAAGTTGGTTTGGCAATTGACTTCGTCACAAAAGGGAGGAACGAATGAAGTTTCGCACTTGATGTCGTCACACATGGAAGCTACCACTGTGGGTTCACAATTGGTTTTGTCACAACGGGTGCCACGATTGTGGGCCCACAAATGATGTGATGATGCAAGTGACCAATCCATGTGCTTTGCAAATGAGTGCATCATTGTACCATGTACCCACACTCACGAGCCCCTGCCACTGAAAAAGCCATCACAGTGTTTCAAAGTCCCTGACATGCTAATCCTTATCAAGCACAAAATCAAAGAACTAGAGGATGCCTGCGTGTTCAAACAACGGGAAGTAATTAGACACGGAAGCCACCCTTTCCGCAGATATGGCCGCCTGATGTCTCGCTGTCTTTCCCTTATTTGGAAGAGCGCTTGCTCCCATCCCAGTGTTTTAGAATTCATAAGCATGCAGGAATTACGTACGGTGGTTGGCCGTTGGTCCGCCCAACATGCCGGTGATTGTAACACGCTTGCGGAACTGGACCTAGTGGAAATGTTTCCGAACGTGAATCGACAGTCTATCCCACCCGCTCTGATTTTCTTTTTTGAACATCACTGCAACACACACAATATGCGTAGCCAAGCCACACGTTTCTTCATCCACAAAGGTGGCGTGAAAGGCCTGGACTGTATTGCTCATGATTACCCCCGTCCGGGGTTTTTCAAATTCTCCTTCCAAGACGTGCTGCATTTTGTTTTATGGGACTTGATGTTCAATGACACTTTCGTGATGTGTTCGTCGGTGTTTGTTCAGTCCCTGGGTACTGCAATAGGTGGATCAGCCTCAGCCCAATACGCTTCCCTTGCTGTCGCCCGACAAGAAGTAGACATGTGTCATGCCTCTCTCCCGCCCATTGTACGATACCGTGATAATTTCTTGGTCCTGGTTCTACACAGTGCACTGCACCACACGTCGCCCATGCATTTCATCGAGCACGCTACGTCACGGCTCCAAGCGGGAATAGGAATGCAACTAACAGTGGAAGCTGTCACACAGCGCCTGCCTTTTCTTGAAGCATTGGTATTCGTGACTTCCGAGTCCACCGTCGAGCTGTCGGTTAAACCGCCCGTGTTCACACAGAAGTGTGGTGACTCACACCCACCATCACACCGCCGCCTACTAGATGCATGTAGCCCGAATGCCCATGAAATGTTACAGTCTTTCGTACCGAACCAAGTTGCTAAGTGCATACATTATGCGTTTGGCCAAGAAGTCATATACCTGAATATATGTTGTCTCACACTCATGATGCATTCCAAAAGGTATCCCAGGAAATGGTGGAAGCCTCTACTCCTAGCAAAGTGCCACACGGTAGGTTTGCGGGCGTTGGCCCTATCAGCCCTACACCGGGTAACACATGGAATGTCCAAGTGAAGCGCAGACGATGCCTACGATACATTTTCAACCTGGGTGTATTGGTGCCCGTGCGCACACAGTTTTTCTGTTTTGCGCCCCTTCGTACCATCACATCACTGTGTCTCACAGAAAGGCTTGTGCCTTGTGTCCCTGGCTTTGGTGCCCTGCTTTTGTTTGCTCTGCCCCTTTGCCTAAGACCACACCAGTCGACGTGAGACCATCGGTTGAAATATCATTTGTCGATATTTGTCGATATTGAATAAAACTTCACATTTTTCTCTTAGAAGCTCGAGGTGCTTTTTTTGGCTGCTCCTTTTTCCTTTTTTTTTCTAAAGTAATGGCAGTGCCTCAATTCAGTTCTAGTTTTAAAGTACCTTTCTATTGACAAAATGCCCCCAAATAACCTGATTGCAAAATCTTTCTGGGCTGTTGAGGCCCTCTTCTTTATGAATTGTGAATTCTATTTGAAAATGTATGGAAAATGGATTTCCGCCTAAAAAGTCAGTCTTCAAATTGGGATTTTAGATGGCTCTATGGCGTGTTGCTAAAGCTATTGATCCCCTGAGCCTTAATGAATCCCTATTAATCCCTTGGCCAAATGGTGGAATCTACGGAGGCTCCATTTTAAAACTCAGTTTGCATCCTTAGGGGTGCTGGTGGTGGTGGTGGTGGGGGGTAGTGGGGGGCAGGATTTAAGTCCAAAAATGAATGCCCAAATTCAAAGCGGTTGTTTAATTTTCTTGTGCCTTCGCAGACACTAGTTGAACCTCGTTTCAACTTTTGTTTGTGACCCTCTTTCTTAGACAGTTTTTCTGTCTTCCACCCACCCACCCAGAGCTGACCGGCCACAGTCTTGCATGGCTCGCCCTTTGGCCCACCCACCCACCCTGTGCAATGTATTTATGCCTTTCGTTGATGCATGCTAGTTGGGCACCAGCGCTCTTGAGTTGGATGGTTACGGTGTTGGTCGGGTCCAGCAATGTTGAGCGGGAGGCCGGTTGGCTTTTTGTCGTTGCTCCTGAGATTGGGTACTGCTTGGGTATGCGCTCACACAAAGCTGTTGGTGGCTAGTCAACGCCAGGGGTAGAACAAGATCAGTTTTTTCTAGTACTACAGTGGTTGTGTGTAGGATCAATGGTTGTAGATGAGCATGCACCACTCTGACGCATGACACTGCAGAGAGTGCGTCAATCCCCAAGAGGTTACATAGGACTTGGACAACCTTGCACACAATGGCGGGTGTTCATCTTAACAAGATGGGTGTTTTCCAGAGGGTGTGTGGGGCAGCCGAAATTCTGCATTCTAGCCCAAGATCCATGCCATGTGTTGTTTGTGCCAGGTCTCTTACTTTGCCCCTGGCGACGTGAACCAGCCACACACAGTTGTGGTGGCGCACAGCTCCTGCAGCGTCGACTAGTGCCCAATTAGAGTTGCAACCACTGAGGGGAGGTTTTGTTCATGTGCGACGATCCCTACTACTACGAAGACGGGAAGGCGTTTGCCCTATCGGAGTGCAATGCAGAGGACTATGACTTCGGTGATTCACGTAACGGGCCCAAAAAGGGGGTGACTATTCATGCAGGAGGGAAGAAGATTAAGTTGCTCAAGGTACTCCCGGTGCGTGTAGCCCATTTCCGCCCATGTCATGGCTTTGGCAGGCTTTCTTTGGGCCAGCAGAATGAGCATCTCGCTGTGTGATACCAATCCTTCAATCAGTTTGGAGGTATTCAAAAAGTAACCCCCCCCGCGCCGCCCCTTGCGCAAGCAGGGGCTTGTCCAAGCACAGAGTAGGCGTTGAACCGCTGTTTTCGGAATTATTTGGGACCGCTGTTTTTTTGTGGTCCTGAATGTACAATTGGGCGTCTGTGACGCACTTGTCGAGGGAAAGGGGGGCTCATTCATGTCTGTGAGAGTGCATTCTGTTCGTTACAACATTGTACCGCACATTCAGCCCCATGCTGTTTGTGTTGATATGATTTTCGGCCATGGCTAATGTTGCTGTTCTCCTCAGCATGGCTGTCAAGTACCGTGCTTTGCTGTCGTGTGTGTGCGCGCAAGCACGAGCTTCTCTAAACACGGGGTGGGCCTTGAACCGCTGTTTTGCCTGGACTTTTGGGACCGCGGCCGTGCTTGCGCAAGGGGGGGGAGGGGACAACATCGCATGAAAATGCAATAAAATCGGGTAGGAATACCACCCTGCCTCAGTTTGGGTCATTTTGAGTACCCCAACTTGTTTGCGTCACATTGCCAAACCGCCGGCGTGCAATTTTGTCATACACCCCTAATGGCACAGCTTGGGTTTTGGGCTTTCAAACGAGTGATCCGGGTGCCGGAGCCAAGGCATGTTGCACTCCGTGCAGCAGGATGCAAGGCAGACGGTCAGCTTCATCCCAAGCGCATCCCGGTGGCACGTCCACATGCCGGCCAATCAAGTGGGGCCCCTGCCAATTGTGTCACGGCCTCGGTAGCCCACACACCAATGCATTGCCTTGGGCATCAAGGCACACACGCCATCCCCGGTGACCCTCCCACACCCGTCAAAGACAAGGTGCACCCCCCGCTTGCCCATTGCAAATGCCACTGCCTGTGACCCGATGCGCCGTTGAGAATCCATTGGATGGGCATGGCAGTCTCCCACTGCAGAACCTTGTTTCAGACTCAGCTAATCCTCATTACATGTCAGGCCTGCTACCCCAGTCATTTGTGGGATCATCGTAGCACCGGACAGTTCTGAGCCTCGATTCCGAGACGTTGTCTCAAGTACCATATGATGAACAGGGTACGCCAGCTCGTCTTGGTCTGAACCAAAAAAGAAAAAGGAGTCGGTTGAATGGGTGTTGCTTGCCGTAGCTCTGCTGGGGCTGTACTGTGGTGCATCTCAGTCCAAAGAGAAGATGAACTGGGACCCTGACATCCCGGTGAAAGACAAGATCTCCCGCTTGTGCCGCATGTTCCCTCACATCCCCTACGACACGGTCCATGTGGTTGTGGGGGACACCCCCGACTGGTCCGTGGACCAGTACGCAGAGCTGCTTTCACAACTGCGCCCCCGCGATGTGGAGGCCAACAGCGTGGCCCAGTCGGACAGCGCCCCTGCCCCCGCCCCAGCCCTTCCATTCCAAGAGGAGGCGCTTCCGGGGACGCCGGCGCCGGCAAAGCGGGTGCGGCCCCCATTCACTGCCCCTCTGGGGGGCTGCTCTGCCCCAAACCTCCTCCCTCCTCTTGTGCAGACCCCCCCCCCTCTATGATCCCATGCCACCATTGACTTTATGTTTGTCGCAGCCGTTGTGCCCGCAGCATGATGCGGGACCATTGTACAACGTGCAATGCTACGTGATGTGGGCGCGGCCACTGTTTTCGGCCCTTCCCCTTCTCCCGAAGTCGAAGGGTGTCCCTCCGGCCAGTGAGAACGCTCTGGGGGCAAAGAAGGGCTGAGTTCCTAAACCCCCACCAGCGAGTAGAGCTCCTTGGGGAGGCTTGGCAACAAGCAAACATTGTCACGATCATCTCCGTGGATTGTGAGATCAAACCCTGGCGGGCCTGCGGACATGGGGAACCTGCATCCCCCCACCCCCCAGAGCTTCACTGAACAACTCAGCGCCAGCACGGGGAACCCCCCCATCCCCCCTCTGAAGTGATTGGGGCAAATTTTTTCTGGGCCTTCGGCCGACGGAAAATTTTCTCCGGCGCCTTCGCTGCAGGCCCATTTAGGACACAATTTTTCTTCGGCGCCGACCAAAACTCAGGACCAGTGGGGGAGGGGGGGGGGGATCAGGACCCATAGAGAAACAACAACCAGACGGAATGCCACACAGGGGGTCAGGACCCCTCCCTTAAGTGAAGCTCTCCCCCCCCTCCCTTGGGCATGGGGGGGGGGTATTTTGGGGGCCGTCGGGATATGGCAGATACATACCACCGACTGACGAACAAACGCCAGCGGATAGCGACTGGTGGCGCTGCAGGCGATATGGAAAAGAAGCGGCGGGTGCAGACCATTGATGTGCTCCGACGCCGTGGCCGGTAGGCGTGGGTGTGCCCGGAAAGGCACAGAAGTGGGGGAGACATGGATGGCAGGGCTTGCAAGGCCCAGTCGCACGCGTGGACGCTGAGAACAACTCCTCTGCGAAGGTGGCGACGAATGGGGGTGCGGTATCATGGCCCCGGTCCCATCACACATGGCAGTGGGCGGCAATAGAGGGACCGGACGACAGTCACCTCCACAACCAACAACCCGGACGAGGACATGGATGGGGATGCAGGCTCGGATTGGGACGAGCCCTCCTCATAGCCCCTGCAGGAACCCTCCCCCAGAAGCATGAAGGAGAGGGTAGGGGGTTTGTGTTGCGCTCGCCAAAGGATGGACTGAGCGCGGGAACTTGGAGGAGAAAGGTTGTTATGTGCCCCCGTCGGGGAAACGACCCCGCAAGTGGCCATCCCAGGGCCCACCAGCCGCCGTTGGGGAGAGGTACCTCACCGCCGGCTTGGGATGGCCGCTTGGACGCACCTGGCCAACGGCGAAGGCATTTGCCTTCCTTTGCGTGGACTCGACGCAGAGAAGTGAAACAGGGCAAGTCCGGGGGCTCCGTTGGCACAACCGACCAAGGGAAAGGGAAGGGAAGGAGTGTGGTGAGGCCGATGGGCACTGTGGCCTACAGAGGGAAAGGCCAAGGGAAGGGAAAGGGGAGGGGAGAGGGAAGGTTAGGGCAAGGAGGAAGAGGAAGGTCAAAGGGTGGTGAGAAGCTGATGGGCACCACCGCCTATGGAGGGAAAGGGTCCAAGGGAAGGGCAGCGAATGGCGATCGGCCAGTAGGCGCCGCCAGCTGCAGACGAGATCATCACACCATGGCGTCATGCCAAATCCCCCAGAAGCGACTACCCCGGCCCCAGCCCGTTTTCCCAGGCAGGACCCCCACACCCAGGGCTCCTTTTAACACCTCGGCACCACTTGGGGTGGGGGGCTGCCCCCCCCCCCTTTGAACCCCCCCCCTCCGCCCCTTAAAATGCACGGCCAAATTTTCCTCCGGGCCCGCGGCCCATCAAACATTTCGCAGGTGCTTTCGGCGCCAATTGGTTTAGACCAAAAAATTTGTTCAGTGCCTCTGAAAACTCAGCACCACTTGGGGTGGGTTTGGCCGGCGTAAAGTGGTGTGCTAGGGTGCAGGGCAGCAAGAAGACGAGCTCCTGGACACAACAATGATCTTCGAAACACCATTGGATGGGTTGTGCCTGTTCCACGCTCTAGCAAGAGTGTGGAACGAAATGCCCCCACAAGATACGAGACAAACGGGCCAAGGGATAAAGCACAGCCTGATGGAAAAGATGGAGGATACCACAGGCCGGATAGTGGAGGGAAAGACGCTAGCGCAGGTTATCAGAGAGGATGGGTGGGAGGAAGCACAGGACGAGGGCCACAGGCAGGGAACTCAGCAAACCAACGAACACTAGAGACGGCGCAAAACAACAACGAAGCAAGGCAATGCAATGCGACATTGTGCGTTGCACTAGGGGCAGGACCATGATACACATGTTATGGGTGTGGTACATGGAACCACAGGCAGTGCGCACCACCGGGCGGAGATGGAGGAAAGCTGGGAGTGTGGTTGTGTGCACAATGTCGCATGTGGAAGGCGGATTTCATGTCACTGGGGACATCGCCAGGAAAAGGACATGTAGAGTGCCTAATCTGTGGAGATGACGTGAAGACCGCCGGAAAGTACGTGCACAACGCCAAACAATGTATCTGTGGAGGCATAGTGCGCGATAGGTGCATCAGGGAATACCCAGCGGCATTATGTGAGTGCAACCTCCGCAAGTTCTCGTGAACAACTTCAAAAAGTGGCAGAAGAGCCATGACTAGGCCGCCAGACAGCGAAGGGCGGCAACAGTGAAACAAAAGCAAGAGCAAGTGGCAGCCAAGGATAGGTGGCAACCAAGAAGAAAAGTTTGGCTCATAGGGCTGCGGAGGGCAGATCTGAATGGAGCAAAAGGAATCATCCAAGGGGATGGAAACGGCCGGGTTGTAGTGCAACTGGACCACGTGAAGGGAGGCAAAACAGTGGCAATCACACACGACCACTTGAGCAGCTTGCCCCCGGATAATGGCAGTCAGGAGCAAGCCAGTGGCCCGCAGACAAGGGCACCAGGAGTGCAGACACATGATAGGGCCCTAGCCACGCCATTGGCAACACCCCCCCGCATTAAAGCGGTGGTGCTGGTATTGGCGGCATGTGCAGCGGTAGCAGTGGTGGGCAGCGCAGGGCACCATGAGGAAGGTTCGGTGGTGTGTTTGCAAGGGCTGCGGCAGATGGAATTCAGCGAATGTGAGGCAGTGGTGGTGGGGCATGAAGGCTTCAGAGTGCAGTTGCGCTTGACACAGGGGCCGCATCACACACTTGGACGGGAAATCCGCGTCAAAAGAACCAATGTCGCGCAGGTGGAGAAACCAACAACAAACATGGCCCCCACAACCCATCCCATCCACCCGTCCACAGCCCCATCATAAGCCCCAACCGGTGGGGACCCAACTGCCAAGTCCCACAAACCAGAGGAAAGGACCCAGTCGCAGACATGCCTGACACACTGCCCGGGAATGGTATCAGGTATTGGGAGTGCGGTACCTTGGGGCCACCACAGAGGAAATCAAGCGGGCATACAAGCAGCTCAGTGCAAAGTGCACCAAGACAAAAACACACCACAGGGAGAGGACCGAGGGACTTTTCAAACAAATAGGGAAGGCCAAGGACGGACTGTTAGACACAGAGGCGCGAAGATGGCACGACGCAGACATACAAAGAGGCACCAGGCGCCAACAACCGGAGGTACGCCAGGCCAATAGGGGAGCAGCAACACACGGCCCCGAGCAAGAGGGCAGAAGGCTAGGGGAGCCAAACACGCTGACGATGCAGCGACGCTTTGCATACGTGACCGTGGACTTCATGGAAGCACAATACACAAGTATAGTACGGGCCCGCGAGTGGCAACTAGCCCACACACCGATACCCAGCTTGACCAGAGGGGAGGTGTGGCACTTCATATGCCCAGGGCTCATGATGGGGAGTGGCAGCCGGTGCTGCGCACAGACGGGGACCTACCAAGAGAGAATGTCCTCGTCTCATAGCCAGGCAGACTGTTGCCCACTTATCGCCTAGCACACGTTAATCGTGGCGGCCTCCCGGACGCGTTGAGGGAGTTGGAAGCACTAAGCATAGTGGGGCCACACCGGGCGGCCCGCACCACAGCAATGCAAGACAAACAGACCAGGACGGAGCAGCACAGAGCACTACAGCACACAGCACCGCGCGACACGCACTCAACACAACAATACGGAGCATCGCAAAGCGGAGTGAAGCTTCGACACAGAGCGCGGCGCCGCACAACACACATTCCAGCAGCACAGGGCGGCGCAACGCCCAGGCCCATAGAGCTGATGGAGGCGAACACATGAGATGAGAAGAGATGAGAAATGCGCACAATGCTCATTGGCTGGCCCGTGGTGCTTAGACCGTGCCCCACCTACGGGTGTGTGGCGGCATCTAAAGTGCTTCAGAGGTTGCCGGGACTTGGCCCCCATGGAAGAGCGTGGCCGTGGCATGTGTAGCCGTGGCCACCATTCATTGTTGATGCAGCATAGCAACAGCAGAGCACATAGTGCATCGCGGAACGCCGGGGCCGACAGCACAGCACACACCAGAGCAGTATAGGACAACGCAACGCCTAGACACACAGAGCCGACAAAGGCGCACAGACGAGATCTGCGCACAATTCTCATTGGTGGGCCCCAGATGCTTGGACCCCGCCCCGCCTACGGGTGTGTGGCGGCATCCAAGTCTTCAGGGGTTACCACGACTTGGCCCCCGTAGAAGAGCGTGGCTGTGGCCCGTGTAGCCGTGGCCACCAATCCTTGTTGATGCAGCACAGCACACAGCGCAGTGCAGCACGACAGAGCCGACAGAGGCACACAACAGAACAGAGCCGCACAACACACGGCAGAGTAGCACACGTCACAACACCTAGGCACACAGAGTTGGCGGAGGCGCACAGAGGAGTGCACAACCACTGCCGCCACCAAACAAGGCACGCACGCAGGGCACCACCAAAGGCCCACAACCCCAGACCCCGACGCCAACACCGCACCCACCACACACGCAACAACCAAGGCCACACAAACACACACAACACAAAAGGGATGCACAAACCGACCTATCACTGGTGTTTGTTGGGATTGCTTTGTAGTGCATGTGATGCGTTGTTACTCTTGTGCATTCTGGGCACTCCCTGTTTCACGACTTCACTCAGGGTTGTCCACGCCTCGGAGCTAGGGACTCGTGTGAGTCCAGCCCTCATTTGGTCGTGTGCAGTGACCACCAATAGTTTGGACGCTGTGTCTCATAACCGTGCCCAAGGCCCCTGCACTAGGCCCCTGGTGACAGACCTTCGCTACTTGTGGGCAGTACATGTTTTAGGTCGCAGCCCAATGGACAACCGCGTAGCCGGCTGCCAACCCCCCCGCAGGGGCTACCCCCCTACTTAGGTTTGGGCTGCCTCCACTTCCCCGTGTGGTCGAGAAGGTGTTGGCTCCCGGGAGTGCATCAGGGAATTTGGAGACATGTGCAAAAGTGCCCAGTGCCCCTGGTGCCACCAACATCACACTAGGACCACCCAACCGCCACAACGGGAGGCAAGGAGCGACATGCCCCCCCCCCCCCCCCCCCGGCAGCACACACTAGCAGCGGTGAGTGCGCCAGCAGAAGTAGCAAGAGCACCAAATTGGGAGGAACACACGCAGCAAAGCAACTAGACACAGAGCCGCCCCACACACGGCGGCAGTGAGACGAGCCCCAACAGGACACACAGCAATGCACAGGGGGACCACAAGGGGCGAGCATAGCAGCAGGCGCACGCTGAGTGAGCCATCAGCAATCAGGCCCCCCCCCTCCCTCTACGGGGTGCCCACGTACACAAGGGCTGTACCCCACGCGCCAGGAGGTGCCCGCCACAGGGGTGGCAACAGGGCTGTGACCAGCCAACCGCGCACGGGACAGTCAACGTCACACGGAGATGTGAAAGCCGCGTATAGGGGGGCAGGCGGGTGGGACAGAAGGGGGCGCACAAAAGGGGCACCCTGGAGTGCCAACAGACAGGGGGAGGAGCAACACAGACACACAAGATGCGGGAGCCACACTAGGAGGGATGAGGGCGAGCACACCAGACAAGGAGGAGGGGCACAGCGAGGCAGGAGAGGCAACCAGTACAACGAGAACAGGGAACCAGAATGGAGGGGATGGGAGAGTGTGTGCATGGGAGGTAGGGACAACAAAGGGGGTGGCCTGGCCAGCCAGCCCCGTTGCTACCGGGTGCCAGGGCAACCCCTGCTCAACCGGCATCAAGTGGGGGGTGTCTCCCGCAGCCCAGATGGGCTGTTTGCGCAACAGGAGCGGGAGCCAATCAGGGGCAGACCAGCCGTGAGGGGGAAAGGGACATATGGTGAACGGCTGGGACAACGCGTGGAGGAGCAGGGCACCTGCGCCTCACACACACAGAAACACAGCGAGGCAGGCTATGGACGGCCTGAGGACAGAGGCGCGTGGACAGCAAAAACAGTCAAACGACCCCGGCAACAACCAGCACATCCTCAATACGCCAACTACTGGGCGCCACTGACGCACACACGGCACACCATGCCACATTCAGCACAGCCCCAGCACACCAACCACTGGGCTCCGCGAACGCGGAAACGACACCAGCAGGAGCACCGGCCGCAGCGGCCGACAGAAAGAAGCAACCCAACGCAACATGTGAAGGGAAGAACGGGTAATTGTCCAGGGCCCCGTAAAGAAACAACAACCAGACGGAATGTTACACAGGGGGGGGCTGGACCCCCCCCCCCCTCCTTAGACTCACCCCCCCATGCATGTTTGGTGGTTTTTCATTGAGGGCGAGGCCATTCGGTGACACACTGGTGGGCGCTGCTTTGCCTCCGGTGACAAAGAACAAGTCCCGCATGTCGGCTGGCCGCCCTGCCACCCCCCCCCCCCATCGTAGTAGAGGTACGGCCCGACACGCCGATCGACCAAGCACAAGGGCGTAAGCCTGGCCGAATGTTTCCACCCCACAGCCCAACAGGCGACAGCTGACCTGGTACGGTGGAGAAGGGAGGAAGGGACCTTGCCCCTGACCCCAGCCATTGAAAACTGGGACAAGAAGACCCAGAGAACATGATCTGGCACACTGGACTGAGAGCAATGAAGACCGTGGGGGGCAGGCGCGGTTGGAGCTGATTGCTGCGATGCAGACCTGACCCATTGTGCCTCCCATCACCCCCCCCCCTCCCATCGACTGTCCACCGGCGCTGTGCGTGGGGGAAGGCGAGCGCAAACGGGCGCACGATGCACCATCGCCCTCTTCCGAGCGCCGGCCCCCACATCCCCCCGCTTTCGTGTGCAGAGCGCCCGCACGCGACGCACCCGCACCCCCAAAGTGGGAGGGGGTTGGGGGGCCACGCCGCAGCAGCAGCCGCGGCCCGACTCAGCCCCGGACGGGCCCCCCGCTCGACCCGCCTCGAAGGGCACCGCCGCCCCTCGGGCGTATCAGTTCGAGGCCCCCAAGGCCGAGCCCCTGACCACGGCCCACGTCATCCGGCCCGGCTTCGTGCGGCTGGTCGGGGCCCTGGACCCCCCGACACAGCAGTGGGTCGCGGCCGAGGCCATGCGGCTGGGGTGCAACGCCGACGGGCGCTCCGGCGGGTTCTTCAAAGTGGAGCCAGACGGGGCCACGGTGCTCAATCGGTGTGTGTCTTGTTTTGGGGGGGGGCGAGGGTTGCCCCGCCGACGGACCAGACCAAATGTCACACAGGGGGTGCCCCGCCCCCGCGCTGCAGGGCCGCGCGGGAGGGCGGTGGGCGGCGGCGGCGCCCCGGAGTCGGTGCGGTCGCCTGCGCGCCGTTGCGGATCGTGCGAATGCCGGCCGTTGTGTCGCATGGCGGCCGTGCCGCGGGGGAGTGCGACTGCACCACTCCGCACCCGTTGCCCCCCCCCCCCCCCCCCGCTCCGAAATGATGGGGCCGCACTGTCCTCCGCCCCTTCGGCGGTGCGGCCAATCCTGCCCTCTGCATCTGCCGCGATTCCCCGGCCTTTTCTCGTCCTCTTGTTGCGCGTGATGTTGCCTTTTTGCCTTTGCAGATGCCTGGCGAAGGCTTTGGAACCCGCATCCCGCCCCGCCCTGCCCCCCCCCCCCCCCCCGGCGGCTGGTGGGTCTTGCAGGAATGCACAGGCACGGGCATACACAGCAGCCCAGTGAAGCCAGTGCAGCTGAAACGCGTGGCTTTTGGGGCAGGAGCTCAAACAGCGGCCTGTGATAAAAGGCCCCCAAGCGTCAAGCACGGCCCAACACCGCCGAGCTGCTGTCAGGCTCCGGATGCACGCCAAGCCTGCGGGGACGGGGGCGGGGGGGGGGGCTATGGACGGCCTGTGGACAGAGGTGTGTGGACAGCAAAAACAGTCAAACGACCCCGGCAACAACCAGCACATCCTCAATACGCCAACTACTGGGTGCCGCTGACGCGCAAACGGCACACCATGCCACATTCAGCACAGCCCCAACACACCAAATACTGGGCTCCGCGAATGCGGAAACGACACCAGCAGGAGCACCGGCCGCAGCGGCCGACAGAAAGCAGCGACCCGACGCAACATGCGAAGGGAAGAACGGGTGACTGTCCAGGGCCCCGTAAAGGAGCAACAACCAGACGGAATGTCACACGGGGGGGGGGGGGCTGCGGTTTTTGGCCTCCGCGCCTCTGCAAACCTGCGGTCCCTCCGCTGAGCCCTCTGGTTTGCGTTTCCAGGGGCCACTTCGGGAATTATCCCGTTGCCATTGAGAAGTTGGGGCCGCACTTCCTCAAGCTATGCGCGCACCTCGTGGACAGGGCGCGGGCCGTGGACGCGGAGATGCCGGACCTCCAGCCCTCGGGCCTGTGCATGAAGTTGTTTGACCCGAAGAGCAAAGGTGTGCGCCGGGCGGGCCTGGGGCTGGGGGAGGGAGGGAAATGCCGAAGCGGGGGCACCTGCGGAGAAACGGGGGCTCGGTCCCTCAGACAACTCCATGTGGCAGGCTGACGGGGTATAGCCTGGGGTCCCGGACGCTACCTTGGGCCCCCCTTTCTTCCGACATGAGCCTTGCAACATTGTCCCTGCGGACACTCGATGGCGGGAGTGTGCGGAGTGGGATTGGGATGCCGTGTGCGCCTTTCGGCGGCGTACAGACTGCACCAGGGATGCATTGGAAGGGGGGGAAGTACCCCCCCCCCCCCCCCTCCAGGGCGCCCAGCCTATGCCCAGCCACTGTCCCCCTGACGGCAAGTGTCAGCTTCAATGGCATTGGTAACCGACAGTAACCGCCCCCAACCGCTTTGGCAGCCTCCTCCAACCGCCTGTCTAACCGGTTCCGGGGCCCCCTCTGAGGTCCCTTCTCTTCTACTGCACCCCTGGACTGCACTGTGTGCAGTGCACCATGCCCCGTGTGCGAGGTACCGCGTTTGCAGTTTGCACGGTCCAGAGGGCATCCCGTGCAGAGGGCGTAGGGCGTGTGCGGCCCCGGCGGTGTGCGGAGTGCGCAGTGTCGAGAGGGCACACGATGCGGTGTGCAGTGCACTGCGCACCGCACATGGCGCACGCGGCGCGCGGTGTGGTCGGTTGCGGGTGCGGCGTGCGGATGGCACAACCCGCGGCGCGCAAAGGAGGCGGTGTGCGGTGCACGAAGCGTGTGCTGTGCCGTCTGGAGGGTGCGCGGCGTGCCCCCGTGTGGGTGCGGTGTGTCGCACCACGCGCAGATTGCGCGGTGCGTAGTGTGCGGTGCGTCGCATGCGCTGTGGTGCAGCGGTGCAGTGCACTGAGTGCGATGCGCAGAGTGTCGCGATGCGCAACGCGTAGTGCCCGATGTGCGGCGCGCAGAGGGCGCGGTCTGTACAAAGTGCACGGGTGCAAAGTGTGTACTGTTCCACGTGCTGCGTGCAGTGCCCTGCGTGCCAAGTGCATCTCTGTGAGTAGAGTGCGCAGGGCCCCCGGTGCGATGTGCCCTTCCCCACCCGCTCGGTCCCGATCCCCTATCCCGCCGAGGGCGCAGGATGAAGTGATATCTGATGGCAGCAGCGGCGGCAGCAGCAGCAAGCGCGCGCGCCAGATGGGGTGACTCTCCCCTGCTGCTTCGGTTGGTGCGCGAGCTTTTGTGGACGGTGCCTTGTCTGAAGGTGCATCTATGTTGGAGCTGGAAACTCAAACCGGTGGTCTCTGATGACGTTTTCCGGGACCCTGGTCCTCTCTGACAGCGCTCTGACGTGGTGGAAGGCGGGTGTTTTCATGTCAGTGGGTTTGTGGGTGGCAGTACACAGGCTTACCATGACCTCTCGTATTATTGAAATGAGTTGACTCGTTAGCTTGCCGAGTTGTGTCGACGGGTTGTGCACGTATGAGAACGATGCTCACAAGCCTCGAACGATCCGACTCAATTGAATCCGCTTGCAATGTCTTTGACGTAGGTGCCCCCTGTTCTTTTGCGATAGGGCTACTGTGGCATCGGCACTTAAATCCAGTGTGGATGCTCATCCACGTCGGGTTGCAGGCCGAGTTCATGTGGAAAGACCGCAATGATGACCCAGATGAGGTTGTGCCCATTGCGTCCGGTGATGTGCTGCTTTTCGGGGGACCTTCGAACCATCTTTTGCATCGACCCGCCAATTTGATGCCAGGGACGATGCCCAAGGGGTTGAAAATGAAGCAGGGGTATTTAAAGTTGATGGTGACTTGAGCCCTATGATGACCCTCAGTAGCCCCTCCTCCAGCCGATGAGCGGCAGGTCTGTTGGCGATCTCGGCTGGATGGCGCTTGCAAGCGGGCAGCCATACCCCAAGTGCCTTGAGCAACCATCCGACCACTCCTTCAGTTCCCGTACGCCAGCCTTCGGCCCCACTGAACCAGCCCATAACCAGCCCCAGTGAAGAGGGCGCTATTGTTCCAATAACCACCTCCGTGAAGCGTCTGGTTGCACGGGGATAGTCTCGCGTCTTGTGAGCCTCCACTCTCACCCTGTCTTGCCCCTTGAATCGCGCTTTGCCCCCTAAAGCTGTCGCGCATACACTGATACACCGACCAGAGGGGGGGGGGGGGGGATACGGGGCACTGTGGAGGACATGTCATGTGGGGAATGTGGCAATGCGGGATCGGCCGGACCCCTGCCATCGCTGTCATGCATCAAGTGCAGGGGATCATGGCACCGTGTTGGTGCTTGGGGCCAGGGAGGGGTGTATGGTATGGTATAGTGTTCCCTACGGTCTTGGGTGGGGCCTTGGGCCGCACCCTCACGCTCCCCGTGTGTAGGGCCGGGGTCGGCGGGCCCGCTACACGGGCGTTCCGGCCCGCCGTCTCAGGGGGGGGGGGGGGCTTGCGCGCGCCTTTGCTTCGCCCCCCTCCCCCTGCCGTGTCCCAGTGCTGGTGCTGTGCAGCTCCTGCTGCCCTCCCTGCTGCTGCTGTTAGGGGGGGGGGGGGGGCGCAGGGATCCTTTCAACAACTCGGCACCACTGGGGATGGGGGGCTGGGGGGGGGATTTGGCTGGGGGGCTGGGGGGATTTGGCTGGGGGGCTGGGGGGATTGGCGCCTTTGGCGCCAATTGGTTTTGACCAAAAAATTTTCTTCGGCGCCTCTAAAAACGCAGCCCCCCCCTCCCAAAAAAAGAGCCCCGGGTGGGGGGTCATTCGATGCAACTTGTGGGTCCACGCGTTCTTTGTGGGTCCTCAGGCTCCAAACCTGATCCCAATTCCAGTGGGGCCAGTTCCGATGTTGTCGCATTCTTGACCTCCGCCGCCAAAGAGCCATGCCAACGTGAGATCATGTGAGTGCCCCATCTCCGGTGTATTGCTTGGTTTGGGAGATGTGATGAGTGGCTAGTTGCACCCTGTCACAACATTCTTTGTGGGGATATTACACTTTTGTGAGAAGAATATGATTGATTAACTGCATTCTTTCAATGGCCTTCAAAACGAGTGAGGGACTACCCCCCCCCCCCCGACAGTAGACCTGGTATCTTAATTTTTTCGTCCGGTGCCAAAGCCTTGTGTCTCCAGATGACGCCAGCATGCGATCTGCAGTGGTTCGACTGCACGCTGGCGTCCTCTGGGTATGGGGTGGGTCTTCTTTTTTGTAAGCGGATCCCTGTTGCGCCGACCCTCTCTCTTTTTGAGTGGTTGCCCTTATGTGGCTATTTCTCCCTGGGCTGTTGCTGTATCAGTGAAGCCCCTGAAAATTAGCATGTGTTGTGGCTACACGTTGCCTGCCATATTGCAGCCTCACTGCATTGTCGCCGCAATAGTTTTATTGGGCATGGCTGTTGCAGAAAAGCAAGCTTGAGGGCTTTTAGACCGCAAAAGAATATCAACATTAGGTTTGCGAGGTAATTTACCCTGAGACAGTATTCTGCACAAATGGTTGGCCCTATTGGTGTGTTGGCGTGTTAGCTTATTTTGGTGCCTGCAAAGGTTGCAACTAACCAGAAAGTATGCTAATGCCCAAAGGGTGTATGGTGTTGTCATGGATTACATGACAAGGGATGAGGAGCTCGAGACGTAGGTGTGCTTCTTCATGCGACGTCAAGGACTGTATATTGGAGAACAAAAGGAACAGCAATTTCAATTGCATGCAGGGTGCCATGACTGTGTGACCTTTTTGCATCTCGTATTTCACGTGACTTTTTTGCATCTCGTATTTCATCATGCTTGAATCTTTGTTGTGTGTTTCTATGCCTCCCGTTGCCATTTATGAACTCATCAAGGTTACCCAGGATGAGGTAGGGGTGCTGCTAGAGCAAGATGGCTACACACCAAAACATCCATAAAAAAAAACACTACGGTGAGGCATTTCGCATTTTTGGTGTTTTTGGGGTGTGCCAGTGAGCCAGCTAGCCGGAGGAACAAGGGGGTAGGGGGAGTTGCAAAGACAGCCCACAATGTGGTGGATTGTGTGATTGATAGAACTTTTTGCCACAGGTGATTGGCCCGCTTTTGCTTGCATGTCACACCATAGTACAAGCAAAGTTTTTTTTTCTTGAAGAGTTGGTGCTTTGCTGCTGTGTGAGTTAGTTGTCCAAGAAGTTTCATGGCTTCTTGTCTTCCTTTGGGGAGGGGGGGGGGGTTCAGCACTCACTTCAGAATGTTCAATAGCGGCCAGCTGCGGTTAGCACCCCTCCTCTGCAAACAAGGGGATCTAGCAGGGGTCTTCGGGCACAGGAACCATGCAAACAGTAGAGCTGCAATTGTGCAAACAAGGGAGCCTGGGGGCTGAAATTCGCCAAACAGGGGAATTTGGAGCTTACAGTCTGCAAAGGGGGGGGGGTGCTCAAATTCTACAAACAGTGGAGTTGGGGGCCGGGGGGATTGGCGTTTTTTCTCACCCCCTTTCTTTTTTTTTCGTACCCCCCCCCCTCCGGGGGTACCCCCTGAAAAAAAAGCTGGCACCCCGTGTAGGAATTTTTTTTCGCCAAGAGAAATTTTTTTTTGCCGTGTGCTACTTGAACTTGCATGTCACCTTCACTTTGCTACATTGTATGACATTGGCACATGAATTGCTACTGAGATAAAAGTAATTGGTTGTTTTTTTGCATGGCGCCAACAACGCCCCCTTTTTTTGTTAATTCTTTTTCATCAAGCCATCGGTGCTTTTGAGCGCAGATGAGCCAGACGAGGCGCTGTACAAATGTCATTTGTTGCGAAGTGCTTTCCGGCGGAAGATTAGCAAGACGGGCCGCTGTACAAATGTCGTTTGTTAAATTCTTTTAGGGGCGAACGCGGTACTACGTTCTTTCTTTCTTTCTTGTCTCTCTTTCCTATGCTTTGGCGTGGCCCCTTGAGTTGGGGTCAGGGGCTCTCAATCCACGCTTTGGCGTAGCCCCTTGAGTTGGGGTTAGGGACTCTCAATCCACGCTTTGTTGTTTGCATGGTTGTAGAGAGCCGCAATCGATCGTTAGGGAGAAGACAAAAGAGGGACAGAAAGAGGGATTTGGGCTAGTGCACAAGGAGGGAGGGCGAAAAAAGGGTAAGAGGGAGAAGGTCCAATTAGCAATAATCCACTAAGATTTGGGTTCAATTGTACGTGTTGTTTGTATTCCTTCTCGCAGACTTTTTAGATGTCCTCGGCGATCAACATCGCATATGTCCAACGGGACGCCCATGGGTGGACATGTCCCTGTGGCTCAAATTTGGCTACACTTGACACACAGTCCTACCAGTTGCATTGCTAGGGCAAGAAGCATCGTGCAGGCATTTCCTCCGTTGTCAAGGAACACCAACTGTCCATGATGCGAAGAAGAAGAACACGAAAGCGAAATACCCGGTAAAGCACTTGGCAAAGTAGCAAGCTCCGGGCAACACAGGCCAAAAGCGACCCGCAGCTTCCCAAGGTGGGAAGCCAAAGAAGCGATAAGTGGCAATTGGGGATAACCGGCAACAAGGTGCGTTGGCCGGCAATGGGGTGACCGCCTAATGCCACTCGAAACGCGAAACGACTCGAAACAGCCTCACGGGAGTGGGCACCCCGTTTGGCGAGCGACACGTTGGCAAGCCAATGAAGGTTGGTAGGACATGGGGCTACGGTTGGGGGGGTCAGGACGAACAATGTGCGTGCGATGCAGCGATAAACACGCGTTTAACTATACGTTTTTTGTAGTCCGATAAAACCACGGGAGAAAAAAAATTGGCAATGTGCGTGCAAGAACGGCGTAGTGCAACAATGTGCACTATCCACACACATACACAGACATGCTAACACACCAACACACAAACCGTAGCCTCCGTGAGAACCAATCTTTGTTGGCAAGCCATTGTGGCGTAGCAGTCATCAACCAGCATGCGAGAAGGCAAAGGGGACATGACATTGTGGGGTCCACTGTAGGCTTGGGCAACCTGCAAAACGGCCAGAATGGACATCCGTCACCCTTGTCCTTCAATGCTACTGGTTCGGTTTCTCGCCCAAGATAGGGTGTATTGCCTTATTTGGGGACTCTTTCCTACCGATAAGAGGCCAAGGTGGGGCGCAGCACTGCAGCCGGAATAGACCGGGGGTCTTTGTGCCCTTAAACACAAATATCACCCATGTCAGCTGAAATATCCATGGTTACCTTGAAAAATACCCTCCTTGCACCTTCCAAACCCAAACACGTGGGGTAGAGTTAAGGAAATTTCAGGTTTTGGAGTCCGAAAAAAATTTTCACGCAAATTTTTTTTCGTACCCCCCCCCCTCCGGGGGTACCCCCCAAAAAAAAGCTGTACGCCGGCATTTGTGTCTAGTAAATTCAGGGATACATCACGGGAGCAGCTGCCGCACAAGTCCCGACCCCAAAGTGGTAGCGATGAACATTTTCAATCTCTGCCCAAACTGCGAGGTGTAATTTGCCTTCCATGTAAAGCCAATTTTTCAAATACTACCCCAGCCTACTGTAAAAAGAAATTGTCTCCAAATACACTTTTTTTGTACTCCAATTGCATTTAACTGGTGGAGGATGTGGTGCTCCTTATGCCATGCAGCTGCACCAAATTGTGGGAGTTGACACATATTCACACCTAGTGAGCCGCCAACCACCGGCACCATCTCAAGCATTAGAGGGAGGCCTTGCCGGAGCCTAAGGCGGGGCTTAAACACGGAGGCAAGCCCCCCCCCCTCCGGTCGCAATGGCACTGTTCCCGGCTGATTGTGATCATTGGAGTGCGGAAATATGAGGCAATCTTTGCGGATCCTAAAATGAGCCCGTTGGCACCGATTACTCCATGCGGGTGGTGAGGCCGACAAAACGGCCTCCTCAGAAGCGAGGGGGAACATCGAGTGTCACCAACATCAGACAGCAAACCAGTGTCCATTGTGCCCAAAATGGTGTCTGTGTGTGTTGGGGAGGGGGGCTCTATGGACTACAAAGCTAAGTTGTTGGTTTGCACACTAAGTGTGCCGAAAAGGAGTCAGAAAATTCTATTGCCTTCGGCAAGTCCACCTCGCAGAGAATCTACCCCAAGCAACACACACACAAAATAGGGGAAAAAACGACATAAATACGGCCTAAAACATGCTTTACACACCTTGGATGGTCATTTTAAGTTATCACGGTATCAGAAAAATAAGTTTCGAAAACTTCGATTTTTGAGCTGCCCAGGGTGAAAAACTGCATAAGCAGGTTGTGTATCAATCCCTTGGGAGACCCCCCCCCCCCCCGGACCTAATACCCAAATAAAGTGAAAAGCATGTAAATACGGCCTAACACATGTTTTACATATCTTGGATGGTCATATCGTGTGGTCGCAATATCATAAAAACAAGTTTCCAAAACTTCGATTTTTGAGCTGCCCAAGGTGAAAAACTGCATCAGCAGGTTGTGGGCCGGCCCATTCATTAGGCCATTATTGGTGGAAACAGCCATTTCGTGTCTTTGGCACCGGCATTGACCGGCCCTCGGCAAAGCTAGAGACTGCAAAAAATGTCCTTTCGTATCCTAGTAGGCATATATTGTCACAACATCCCCACTCACACCCCTCAAAGTGGGTACCACGGGGTCACCGAGGTCGCCAAAACCGCCAACATAGCAAAAATGGCTGGAAAGTGCATAAACTGCATCAGCGCTCGTCCACTCATCCCCATACAAACCCCATGGAGTTGGGACCCGGAAACACTTTTTCGGCTCAAAATCGAAAAAAGAACTAAAAGCTTCATCATTTTCGACCCAAAAAAAGGGGGGCCTTTTTTTGACCCCCCCCCCCCCGCCTTCCTCAAAACCTCAAAAAAGTGGGTTTCAAATGGGGGTATTTGGGGGTGTCCGGACCAAAAACTCATTGGGGGATGCGTTTATTGGACAAAATAATGATTTTACAAGGGTTTAAACTAATAATTCAACCCCTTGGGGTAGGGTACGCGAATAGGCCCAAAATGGCCCAAAATGGGGGGTATGTGGCGTTTTCCCCCACCCTCGCCCCCCCATGTCCAGCCCCCCCCCCTTGTCCATCCCCCCCCCGGGGGGGGGGGGGGACCGTCACTGCCTAGTTCCAAAAAAAAACGTGTTGCTGCCATATTGCACAGGATTGTGCCACCGTGACACCTCGTTGTTTGAGATTATGGTCACCTCCTTTGTTCTGACCCCTTGCACTCCTCAGAACTCTAAAAATGTTCCCTCAAGGCGCTGTTGTGCGCTATGTCCGTTCCACAAAGGAGCCTGTGCTGGCTGTTGTCCAAGGCTCTTCTCCGCATGGTGAACAGTATAGAACCATCGCGTACAAACGTGGTGCTGCTGAAGAACTGATGAGTGGATGCTGTGCATTGAGAATTCTGCTTATTTGTATTGTGTGCATGGCATGACTGGCCACGAATTCTGCAGAGTATGCGCCGGTAAATGGTTTGTCGGGAGTGGTGCCCACCCCCCCCCCCGGGGGGGGGGGGCGTCATTTGGTGACCGTCCCCCCCGGGGGGGGGGGCGTCGTCCCTGGGGGGGGCTGGACATGGGGGGGCGAGGGTATATACGCCTGCCTGGCTTGGATCTAACAACCTCTGCGAGGTGATTTCTTGGGGCTTTGAAGGCGCCTCAAAATCTTTTTGAATCTATGCACAATGCTCAAAATGCGCAGTATTTCATGGAGAAATCAAATGTGCATGAAAAACAACAAAAAAATTGACCCCCCCCCCCCCACCATTCCTCCTTGTTGGGACCCATCCTTGGCAGGGTAAAACATTGATTTTGCAAAATTCCTGGGCCCACTGTTCTGCAGTCAAAACAATCAATTTTGAGTGCTAATAATTTCGCACCAGAACTGGTTCTACCTCCCCCTCCCACAAGGTAGGGGTGGCAAGGGGGTTCGGGGGAGGGGGCATGGATTAAGGGGATCGGTTTGGGATTGGGATTGGGATTGGTGGCCGATGTTAAGGCTCACAGGCCTCCTAGTAGGAGCACGATGGCATCCCCAGCGCTCTTTGCCACCTTGTCATTATCTTCTTGCCATTTGCAGCACTTGCCATGTCTGTCAAGGTAGAATCGCTCATCAGCAGCAGCAGTCTGCCCAAAGTGCCGACTTTCAACATCCAACTGGTGTGCTCGGGCTGTGGAGCCGAGGTACCCGGCGGTCCAAGTCCTGTGTTTAAATGCCCCAACGTGGGCACACTTCCCCATGCCAGTCACGCTCTGATGCCTTGCAGCACTGTTAGTCTTACTGAGATGGCAGCACTAGCCAACCATGCTCAAGCGGCTGAGAAGGATTCTGAGGATTTGGGAAATGCGTCTCCATTTATCAGGTACCGCGCACTTTTGTACCCGTACCGGGTCGCAATAGCTGGGGGAATGTCAGATGAAGACTACCGCCAACTGGTCAACAAGCTTGACCTCGAGGTTGAAAGGCTGGATGGCACCGGCTTCCGAAGGACCCCTCTGATCTTCGATCAAGAGAACAATGTTTTTGTCAAGAACGAAACGAGGAACGTTGCACAAAGCCACAAGGCACGCCACTTCTTCAACTTGATGGTGTACCTGCTTGTGCTGGAAACCCTGTCAGGAAACAAACAGAGGCAGCGCCTGGCGGTTGCCTCGTGCGGAAATGCTGCTCTGGCTGCAGCTACCATCGCCAAAGCAGCCAATTGGCCCATTGATGTCTGCATTCCTGAAGATGCCTCCGCCCAGGTGGTCGAAAGGCTTCAAATGCTTGGTGCAGATATCCACATTTGTCCAAGAGGCAAACCCACAGTAATGACCCGATGTTTCGGCGTGGTTTCCACACATGGTGCTGCTGACCCCACAGTTGGCGCTTTTAGGAATATGGTCGAGACCCATGGGTCTATCCCCTTCAGTGTACAAGGTTCTGAGTGTGGAATCGTTGTTGAAGGCGGGCAGACACTGGCATGGGAGATATTGGAAGGTGTGCACGAGTACAATTCTGCATCAGGATCCGGCAATAGAGTGAGTCTTGGGACTCTTTACATCCAAGTCGGAGGGGGGGCACTTGGGGCAGGGTTGAAGCAAGGCTTCGAGAGAGCAATCCGGGGTGAGTTGGCCCTGGTTCTGCCCAGTATTGAGGTCATACAGGCCCCTACTTTGGTGTGTGTCCAGCCGGAAGGGAATGCCCCACTTTTCCGTGCTTTTGAGACCGTGAAAACGAAGGGATCCACCGCCAAGGATGCCGCTCTCCGAAGGCCAGAGTTCATGTTCCCATGGGAAGCACCCACCTCCATCGCGCACGGTTTGCTGGACGATGAAACATATGATTGGGTGGAGCTTGTGGATGGCATGCTGAAGACGTCGGGTTCGGTGACTCTGGTGAATGATGCAATGATTTGCATGGCAAAACAGCAAGCGGAACACCGGTACAACATCGATGCGTGCCATACTGGATCGGCTGGCTTGGCAGCGATGATGGCAGTGCACAAGGACGCAGCCCCGGGGCCATCGCCAAGCATCGTTGTCCTGAGCGGTAAGCAGCGTGACGCTACTAGTGGCATCGCCACTGCCTGGCTCCGCCAAGGTATCCGCTTCCGCAGGGTGGAGAACACATACGACCCAAAGGCTTTGTTTGCGTTCAATAAGGAACACGGCACCACAAAGTACAACTTCATCCCAGATGGTCCAGTCCAAGATCACTTCTCTAGGCTTGCAACCGGGAAGACCCTTGTGTGGGGTGCATTTACTGAGGCTTCTGAACTGGTGGGATTGATATCGTCAGAAGTTGGTGGAGGGTATTGGTTAAGTGAGATAGCCTCGAAAGATGCCTCCTGGTTCATAAGCGAATTTGTTGTATCCAAGCAATTTCAAGGACGGGGCATCGGCACGAGCCTTGTTTCGTTGCTTGTGGATCCAATCTGTGGTCTTTTCTCGGTACACAGAGAAGTCAAAGAGGTGTATACCACAGTCCATGCGGAGAATGCGGCATCCAGGCACGCATTCCTGAAGGCTGGCTTTCATGAAGTCGTTTCTTATAACGACGAGTTTCGTGGGAGGGCAACGACTGTCCTCAAGTTTTCAGCCGGACCTATCAGGAAGGCAGCAATACAAGTGCCTCCAATCAAACAGTCCGCTGAGCCCTTGCGCGTGCTGGCAATACAGTCAGGAAATGCAATCGATGGGATCGACGTGGGGATTTTCGATTTTGAGCCACCGCACAAAAGCGCTGCAAACGTACGACAGCTGGGGAGACCTCTGAGGTACAGGGCAGTCGCCTCTGAAACGTACCCATTCACATCCGAGGAGAGACGTTACATTCTTCGGTTGCGTGCCATGGAGGTCGATGACCCGAAGGAGTTTGCAGACGCCAACTACAAGCTTGGCGTCATGTTTGCAGACGCAGCTCTGCGGCTGCTGAAAGAGACCCGCATTGCAACGAGTACGATCGCGCTTGTCTCGTCCCATGGGCAAACAGTCACCGGCCATCCGCATTGGGAGATGGGGGATTTGGCCGTGATAGCGCAGAGGACTGGCGTCACGGTCGCGGGGGATTTCCGGCCAGCGGATGTCGCTGCCGGGGGGAACGGCGCCCCGTGCACATGCACGTACGACGCCATTGTGCTCCGACCCACGAGCGGTGCAGTGCAATGGCGCATCGCCATCAACGTCGGGGGGACCAGCAGCATGACGTTCCTTCCGCCGTGGCCGGTGCTGGGGGCTGAGGACTCGCAGCTGCCGCGACGGTTGGACCCCGGACTGGGGGTGTTCTTCATGGACCTCACAGCCAAGGCCATTGACGCATCGCTGGAGTATGATGCGGACGGCGGGATGGCACGGGGCGGCACCATCCACGAGGCGCTGCTGGCGGATTTCCTCTCGCACCCGTACTACCAACAGACCTCTCTTCCGATTGGGGTCGGCCCAGACGACTTTCCGGAGGCGCTTTGGCGGGCCTGGCGTGAAAAGGCCCAAGCCATGGGTGTGGGGGACATAGATCTGTTGGCCACGTTGACGGAACTCACCGCCAGGCAAATTGCCATTGCTGCTGCACGCTTTGGTGGGCCGCACATTGCCAATGGGGCCACTGATGATGTCCTGCTGAGAGGTGGTGTTTGCGCCAATTCGTATTTCATGGAACGGCTGCGAGTGAATCTTGAGGAGCAATTGCAGGTGAAGATCCCCCACATCAAGACCTTGGATGAACTGGGCCTTGACAAGGACAGCTGGGAGACCGCAATGTACGGCATGTTTGGATTCCTTTGCATTCATAACATGTTCAATTTCCAGCCAAGCTGCACAGGGGCTGCATGGCCTGTGGTTGGGGGGAAGATTGCGCCCGGTGACAACTTCCATGCGCTGATGAACAGGGTGTCCACGGACCTCTAAACGCATCAGCGCTCCACAAAGATGATCCATGGGTGCGGAGGGTGGCCATGGGTCATGCATAAAGGGTGCCGGAAATGGGGCGTAATTCAGGAGCACCGAGACATGCGGTGTGCATCAGGACCTCCGTAGGGTGGTGTACGCACATGGGAAACGAGCACATGTACCCCTCTTGTATGAGCCAGGGCCCGTCCAGGCTGCAGCGGGCATAGGGATCTGAAATTGCTACATAATTTGATTCGGTACCAAATGTAGTGTGGCCTCATGAGACATTGATTTGGTGACAAATCTACAAGTGGCATAAGGTTATGGGTCTGTGGTAAAAGTTGGTAGATACAAAGTTTCTTTTAATTTTAAAAGTTTTTTTTCATTAAGTTTCGAAACTTAGTAAAAGAAACATTTAGGCACGAAGTTTTTCCTATGCGGGTGGGTTCTTTAGTAAGTAAAAAAAAGTTGGGGTTAAGGGTATGCAACCCATCTGCCCACTTGTGGGCCACTGTTGATCCCCCAGACGGCAGGGTTGATGTAGCCAATCCGCCTCTGTATGGGCCACTGCTGATTTTCTTCCCCACTCTGCACACCAGGCACTGCACAAGGCGGCAGTGTGTGCGCGTTGTGTGGGCCAGGGGACAAGAGGAGGAGACGAAGAGGAGAGCCGCCGCCATGATGCTCAGCCGGACAGGTGGGGACGGCTCGGTCGCGGTCACACCAGTGAGGGCCGGCAGGCACCATGGGGATGTGCCGCGGGTGCGCCCTACCGGGGGACCGCATCTCCTCCTCCTCCTTCTCCACCGCCTTGTGTGTGCACCGCCTTGTGTGTGCACCGCCTTGCCTGTGGCCCCTTAAATGACAAGACTCCTGTGGTGGCTACAGGCCGCCTTTTGTGTGCACCGCCTTGTGTGTGCACCGCCCTCTGTGTGTACCACCTTGCCTGTGGCCCCTTAAATAACAAGACCCCTGCGGTGGCTACAGACCGCCTTTTGTGTGCACCGCCTTGTGTTTGCACCGCCTTGTGTATGCACTGGCTTGTATGTGCACCGCCTTGTGTATGCACGGACTTGTATGTGGACTACGTGCCTCGTCAGTGCCAACCCCCCCCCCCGCCCGTGTGCCTCGTTAGGGCGCCAACCCCCCCCCCCCCCCCGCGCGCCTCGTTAGTGCGCCAAATCCCCCGCGTGTGCGCCTCGTTAGCGCGCCAAACCCCCCCCCCCCGCCTCGTTAGCGCCAACCCCCCCCGCGCGCCTCGTTAGCGCCAACCCCCCCCCCCCCCCCCCGCGCCTCGTTAAACGTTCAAACTATGTTTTTATTGCTACTTCGCGTCGCCGCTTGACTATTACGACACGCTAATGGAAACATGCAACACCAAGAAAGAAAATGTTCGTGTTCAATCCCTGCGGACCTTGAGGCATCGATCGCTGCAGCTACTTACAAAAGTCGCCACGCCGCTTATTAGGGAGAACTGGTCCATTACAGGGGGCCCATTCCGGGCTGCCGCAGCCAACATGCATTACCTCAAAAAGCGTTCACAGCCCTGTAACACTGAAAGCTCCAACCCAAAAAGGCTCCGCATGCCCCAGACCCCCCCAACCTCCCCAGAGTCGGGGTTGTGATGACAGTGTTACCAGGTCCATGGAGGACGACGACCTAATCCGCCACAGTGCTTGCATCCTTCTTTGCTAATTCTCTGTGCATGGCACGCCGCTGTCTTTGCACCATCTGTTTGTTCGCCGCCCTGCCTGTCATCACATTTCATGTCCACTCAACTGTGCTTCTACACTCCACTGTCTTTTTTCAGCCTACAGTCATTGTGCCTCATGCACACTCGGAAGCCTACGGGCGTGGCAGTCTCCCACTGCAGAACCTGGTTTCAGACTCAGCTAATCCTCATTTCGTGTCAGATCCGCTACCGCAGTCATTTGTGGGATCATCGTAGCACTGGACGGCTCTGAACCTTATCATGAGCAGGGCACGCCAGCTCATCTTGGTCTGGACCAAAAAAACAACAACAACCTCCATATAGCTTTGGGCTGTTGCGCCTGTCATGAGTATTAGTCAGGGGACCGTGCTTTTGCCATGCTTAAACTTTTGTTTTCCTTTGTGTTGTTACTGTTGTTGAGCTTTGTCACATGGCAGATATTCTGCATTTTTTGAGAGGCACAGATGCTGGGCCACAAAGCATACCAGAGTGCCCCAGCAAAACGTTCAGGTTTTTCCCCGCCAAACTGACTCAGGGGCTTTGATAAAAACCCAAAAGCATTGGTCATGAACAATTATTTTCAATCCAGACACTGATACCACCACCTGCATCCTCTGGACAATAGTACGGTCACCAATGAATCCGGTCTGAACCGCATCACTCGACACAAGGACACGAACCATTTAGATACCAAGCACGTTGCAAAGGGATTCACGTGGCAAGCTCAGAAAAGCGTGCAACCGCTCAGCACTGCCAAATGAAAGATCAGTGCTGGAATTGTGCTGAAATGAATTTCCAAGCATGGGTGTTTTGCAAGCCACTGGGATGATTTTCCTGCCATTGTTGATGAGAATTTTCGTAGCTTCCGCACTATGTCCAGGGACAGTGCCCAGCAAAAAGTGTCGTTCCACAATACCAAGCCGGTTGGGCATGATGCAATAGTCTGGATTCTGCAACATTATCTTCAGTCGCTCCGATATGAAAGCTCCGATGTGAAAAACAGCTGCATTGCCACGGCTGTGTGTTCCAGGACAAAAGCATCCAGGGCAAATTTTTCAGGACCAGCACGCAAGATGCATGAAAACACGTGTTTGAGACACGCTGTGCTGCGAGTGAAGATGTTGTGGCACACCTCTACAAAATTGGTACCCACACGACTGACAAGAAACAGCTGAGCACGCATCCCCCTGCACACATCAAGATAAAATTCACGGCCACAACAAGAGGAGTGTTGTATGGGAAACATGATTCCCGAAGGCACCACCACGGGTCGAAGAGCCTTTTTGACTCCAACAGTTGCGATGAGGATGAGGCACACTCTTGCCACAACCGCAGTGTCCTTCCGTCTTTACACACACAATGGAGAGAGCATTAGGCTCCTCCTTCATTGGTTACGGGTCGATATAGAAGACTAAAGTGGAATGGAACCTGGGTGCACATCGACACAGAATGGCGGTCAAGGCCAACAATGTTTTGCCAGTCATGGTGCAAACAAGACAAACAAGAAACAAAAGTGGTTCATTGTGGAGGACCTCTTCCGGGATGCTGCAGCCACAGTACATCACTTCAAAAAGCGTTCACAACCCTGCGACTCCACAAACTCCAAACCAAAACAAGTTCGCATGCCCCGCACTTCCCCAAAACCCCCAGAGTGAGACACTTCAGGGCAACGTCACCAAGTCCATGGCAGACAACGCTGCAAAACAAAGGTGAAATGTGAAACCAAAGTGAAACAAGCAACAGATGCTCCAGATGATAGGTGTGCGGGGTGAAGAAACCCTTAGGTCTTGAAAGTGCCACAAGTAGCCACAGTGATCCATAAAGGGCCACACTGGTGAAAATGAGCTACTGCAGCCACAAGCGCCCCTATTGACCCTGCTATATGCGATGTACATAGCCACAATGAGCAGTCATCGAACCTGAATGGACAGCCACAAACATGTTGAGGTGGTTAAAAGTGAAACACCCACAACTAACAACATTGTGGCAACTAAGGAAGCAGAGTCGAACGAATCACACAGCGAATTTATTGGGGTAGAGAATAATGCCATGGGTAGGGGGTAATCGGTATTACATATTCACATACATGACGAAATTATGGTTTGGTAGGAACATTAAGATTGCCATCTTCAGCTGCACCATGTCATAGCCACCGCCAGTTTTCGGCTTCACAACCCAAACGTTTTTAACACCAAGATTACTGCCATAAATTCAACCCTATTGATGGTTTGCTTCATTCCTGGAGGGAGGGAATGACACACTTCCCACTCCTCAAGAATGTCTGTAGCAGAAATGCCTTGTCGCTAACTTGGCAACGGTTGCCATTGCCTGCTCAGCGAACACTTGTTTTTTCTTGAGCTTAGATCGCTTGCGCCCTTCATCTGGTGAGGACGGTCTCAGTCTGGAGACCTCCATGCGCCCTGGGGGTAGAGCCCCTGAGGCCTTTGTGTGAGTAGGGATGAATGAAATTTGAGGAAAGTATCACACATTGTGGAGAGACCATGCCAATTGGACCATTACCCAGATTTACCCAGATTTGCACAAATAATTCAAATTTTGGGAGAGGATTGCTGACGCATAGAGCATCTCAGCGCGGCAAGCGCTGCCACACAACATAATGCCAAGGGGCGTGGCCAACGACAAAGTAAGTGGCAAGGACATCAAAGATGAGGGAATGGAAATGACAACCTGATAAAGCACGATCTACTGATTTACATTGTCCACAGACAATAGGGACACTAGCAGCCTTGCACCCAATTTTTCGGACATTCACCCCACAAAACCCCCCCCCCCCCCCGCCTATAAGTCAGTCTGGCATGAGGTCAGGATCACGCTGGTTATTTCAATGGGTAGAGCTGTACATGGACTGACCGGAGACAGTTCAGTTTGCAAGGACAGCAGTGACTGCAATGTTTGGCTTTGCAGGGAGGAGGGGGGAGACGCAAAACCTGACATCATGACCCTGCAAGTGAGTGACAGCAAATTTGAGTCCCTTGCACACTTGGAACTACTGTGGTTAGGAACGGTCCAAGATGGATGGGCTGCGGGAAGCATTGAAAACCTCGCAAGTGACCACCTTAGAGGTAGCTAATGCCCAAGCAGCCAATTTGAGGCCGACCCCTTTTGATGGCCCAGGCTGTTTACCGTCGGAAAAATCATGCCAAGCCTTTGTCAGGGGGTGCTTGACCTTGAATGCAGCGAGCAAGCATCGCAACTTTTTGACCGCCAAGCCATGCCAAGGCCTTCTGGGACAAAGTAGCAATGTGGTTGCCCCCCACCACTCAAAGATGGTTGGTTGCAAATGTGATATTGTGTGTGTGTACCCTCTGAAGGCCTCGAAAGTGCCTGTCATAGCGTGGGCGTTTGGAAGGTGGTCAGTTTGCAGGCTGCTTGGACAATGTGCCTTAACAGCAGCGCACTGCACGCGCAAAGCGTAAGGGTTCCCCCTCATTCTTTGGCCTGGCGCTACTTTTTGCTCTGTTGCATGCATACAAAGTTCACACTGTTTGCTTTTGCTGTGATGCACTTGGGCATTTACACCCTGATGAGAGCGGCTGGTGAGTTTGTTTACCATCTGTTCAACCCAAAAGTCGTCGCTGTTGACATTCTGGTATCAGACCCTTTCTACGGCTCCACCCTGCGGGTAGTCTTGGGGTGAGCTTGGCTTAGCAGGTTTCATCTGCTATCCGTCTTCATTTGTTTCCGTGCAGGTGCCTATCTGAGTGTCTATTTTTTTTCTGCGGACAAGCATGGTTCATTCTGATTTCTGAAACGTGTTTCCTCTCAGGCCTGTGTGGGTCCATTTGCTGCTGAGCGAAGGCTGCAGAATGGTGTTGTGGACCCGACCGCTTGTCACAGGCCTCGTTTTTCTTGCTGGCCTCAACATCTTCTACCTTGTGCTGGTCCAACAGTACTCAACCCTCACTTTATTGGGCCGTAGCGCTTGTTGTGCCATCATCAGCCACGGTCTTGCTCGCCTCGTGCACAAGCCGAATCTTCGATCAAGGAAAAGTGACAGTGGCGATGTGTTCGAGGAATGCCTCATTAACCCATTCCAGCGGCAGGTTGCGAGCGTGATGGCAGACTTGTGGTTCATTTGCAGTTGGAAGTCCGCACCACGCACCCTCAAGGGCATCTTGGCGATGGTGCTGTTGTTTGTGATTGTCAACAGCGTCACTCTGGCGCATCTTCTGCTTTTTTTGTACATTGGTGCGTTCTGCGTGGCATTGCTGTACAAAAGGTATGGTGACCATTGTGACCATGTTTGCGGAGTGTTGGGCAACACATTGGACGCTTCCATAGTCTGGTTGCTTCAGAAGCTCCAGCAGATCTTTCCCAGTGACCGCGTTTGTAAACAAGATTGACGCATGTTTGGCATTACTGATTGACGCCAGCAGTCGGCCTCAAGGTGCAGTGCCTTCATGGCATTTGTGGATGCTGCCATGGCAGCTGAGCGAGAGGTCTTGGGTCTATTTGGCAGATGGTCCTACACCCATGCAGCCACAAAGGAGCATCATGGGGGGCAGTGTGCGAGAAGCATCGAACACAACTGCAACGAAACTATAACGACTGTCCATATTCCTGCCATCCGCTGCCTTGCCTTCATTCCACAAGCCCTTTGGTGGAATCATCGTCACTTCCCGTACCCTCTGTTCCAGTCTGACAGCCCAAGGAAGTTGCATGGCGCCCCTACGACAGCGGTCTGTTTTGTAGCTTTGCCTCTTTGCTTTGTTCCAGCCCGTTTCAAGAGCTGCAAAGGGGACTGCAATACCAACACCAATACCAATACTAATGTACGCTTTTGCCATCTGCACAGACATTTTGGGTTGGTCGTGTGCAGCCGGCAGCCCTGAACGTGCAAAAGCACTGGGCAATTCGCAAGAGAAGACGTGTGTCGTCTTCTGATGTTTTATTGGTTGAATGGGCGTGAGGCTGCATTGGATTCCACTTTGATTGACGGCTGGTGAGGGGCAATAGAGCCCTTGGACCCTTCGTTCTGGGCGTTTGTTTGGGCCTGTCTGGAACCTGTGCGTGCACATCCCCGGCACACGTGCCTGTATGCACACATCTGTGTGGACACCGATCGAACGAGGCCTCAGGGCCGAAACGGAAAGGGCACACACTTCTTGTGAAAGTGGTACACCGAGTCCTGGCCCTAACCCTCTGGCCGCGGTCAAAATCCTTACAATTCTACTGTCAGTTGGCATTCAAATTCATGCATACACCCAAAGGCAATCCGTCAAGGCGGTATGGACAGCGTGTATCCCTCGAGTAAGGGCAAATTTCAATCCAGATTCAACCCAGATGAGCCCAGTGTAAATGCCTCAGCACAAAAAATCCAAATGAGAGTGCCATTGTCACAAGCCTTGAAAAGGGGCTGTTCCTCTCGCAGCCTTTTGTTGGTGACAAGCCTCCCGCTGGAGGACTGACCGGTGTTGTAAGGATTGCTGCCTCGGGTTGTTTTCTGTGTCAAAGGGAGGGCGTTAGCGCGGCGGGTGCGCGCCGGGCATCTTTTCGGGCCCATTCCCCACCCATCCCCATTTTCGACTCCATCCCTACTTTGCCTCACTCCGTATCCACACCAAACAATCCACAAATTGAGTGGCCCTCTGAGTTGGGGACACAACCCATAAATTTGTGTAGCCCCTCGAGTTGGGGATACCGTCTCATCATTGTTGCGGCCCTGATGAGTTGCACTAATCTGTACATGTTTTATTGCATTTCACACAGTTTTGCATTTGGTGGCAGGCCCGTCACACTCCTTATGGGCCATGGGACCAGCTCCCGCCTCATGTTTAGACTGATAAAAGCAAGTCAGCTACCCTGCAAGAGAAGGGAGAGGATGAGGCAGAGGTGTGTGCTTTGTGTTGTCAAAAGCGCTCCACTATCACTTTTTGTTAGGCACATGAGAAGTGACATCCATGGACGTGGATTTCAGCTATTTCGCTTTGTGCAGCGTGCTTTGTAGGGAAGGTCTGCGGTCCACTCTGGTCTGCTTGGGGGGGCTTCTCTAGGGGAGGGTAAATCTGGGGTTAAAAGCGGGACTGCCAATGCAAAAGTAGCGTGCCGAGGGCGCGCCGGGCAAACGTGCCCCCAAAACACGGGGTCCAACCATCTGACCATGGTGATCAGCCGCCGGCATCGTTTCACTGCTAACCATGTGTGAGTTGAGCAGCCGCCACTGAGGGCTGCAGTGCTATCATCTGTAGAAGAATAGCATGACAGTTTTGAGTGCTGTGTGGTAGGTGGGAACAAGGGAGGGAAGGCCAATTCAGCAAACCCTGGACAGCAATCAGACAGCAGTAATGGAAGCAAGCCACCACATGTTGAAATGTGTATTGGCGTGTGTGCAATACAACACGCCTTTGGAGCCTCCCAAACTGAGGGCCCCTGATTTTGTGACAACGGGCCCTGATCGTTGTATCTGTGGTGATTGTTTGCCAGTACAGCAGCTTTGTATTCACCTGTTTTCAACGATCTTCCCACCCTGCAAACAGGGTGCCCGTTGGTCTGTTGTGGTCTCTCATTCATCACAACCAGATTTGTCACAAGCGTGTACCAGGGCCGATGTGACTAGGAGAAGCTGAATTGTACTGACTGTGGCATAAGACATAGCGGCGCCCAAGGAGTTATCTGTGCAACAGGAGCGGGTGAACCCCCCCTTTTGAAATCCCCCCCCCGGGGGGGGAGACCGTCACTTCACTGTTTTGCTTGGCAATATCTATTGCGGTGGTTTGTGTTCCCCATCTGCCACACACACGTCCTTGCATTGCTTTCCCATTACTTCGAAGCAGACACCTGTGTGTATTCTGTGATATTCTCTCTCCAAAGGCGGTGTACAGGGTGTCCTGTCCCTTTTTCAGACCCAAGATGTTTTCTCTGGCTGACAGTGTATGGTACCACTCACGCACACTTGGTGCACATGTGCTGGCCACTGTTGTGGGGCCTTTACCAAATGGGCCGCAATTCTGCTGCATTCAGTACACACGCCCTGGTGGGGTCACTCAAGTGGATCATGAGAGTGCTGAACTCTCAAGGCTCAAGGCTGTGGTGGTTGCATCACCCAAGTCTCCAGCGTCGCCGGACATTACCCCCATGGCTTCGCAACCCCAAACGCCGGCTGTTTGCTTGCATCAGTGGAGGGTACCACAGTTTGCCTTGAAATACCCTTGCAATCTCGCCCCCCAAGGGGGGAGTCCGTCACTTGGCGACCGTCTCCCCGCCCCGAGGGGAGACCGTCGCGCGCTATGGGGAGAGATTTTCAGGGGGGGGGTACTAGTTGGGTCTTCCTGCGATGCTACATGATCGCTTTGCCAACCCATCCATGTGCCATGCAGCATGGCCAGCAACACTGAGAGTCCACGTGTGCTCTGTGACACACTACTGTTTCTTTTCTTCTGCTCTTTTCAAGAGGAACAACAGGTTTTCACTGATTTGAATTATAACCCATTTCAGAGCCAGTGCTGTGTGTTACAGCCCCTCAGAAAGGGCTACAACAATGCATTCGTTTCCATGCAGGTGCCAAATGATGTTGCAATTGCCTTTGGAATTGTGGGATGTCATTGCAGACTGTGTCGACTTAGAGTCCGTAAGTCAAGTTTGTCACAGGCTGGGGGAAATACTTTGGAGTGGCCGCGATGTGAAGCTGCATTGCAATGCAGATGAGATTGCAGAGCGTGTGCTGGAACACATTGGGAATCTAGGCTCGCTGCAGGTGCAAGGTGTTTTGGTGGCTGACAGTGAGGCACGGGCCTCTGCAGAGCTGAAGGAGGCCCTCACGCTGCATACACTGACCCTGAATTTGGGGAGTAATATGTGGGGTCTGAGGGGAATTCGGTGGCACACAGTGGGGCACATGCCCTTGCTAGGGCTGAAGGAGGCCCCCTCACTGCATACACTGACCCTGGATCTTTAGGGGAATTCATTGGGAGACAGCGGGGCACAGGCCCTTGCGAGGCTGAAGGATGCCTGCTCACTGCTAAGACTGACTCTTAGTGATGGTATTATTCGTTATCAACGGCAATCGCTTACCAACCTACCCCCCCCCCCCTGCAATTCCCCCCTCCCAGGGGGGGGGGGGGATCACTTTGACATTTCTTCTGGAAACGGTTGGTTGTACTGTGCTCTCCAACAGCTTGGGGTGCACTGTGCGCACGCATAGCGCCGTAAACGCGGGGCGCGCAGGTTTGCAAAAGTGCTGTAAACACCACGGAGGTTTCCATTAAGTGTAGGGATTGCCAAAGGGGGGATAGTAGGTGGTTTGGCACATTTCTAATGTAAGCGTTTACGGTGCTGGCACTGTAAATAGTCAGGAGTATCGGAGGGGAAGTAGTCAGGAAGCAGGGATATTTGAACCCCTAGAGACTACACCCCCTCCTTGGATCCCTGTCTGACGGAGAAGGGCAGAGATGGACAGATTGGGAGGAACCTGCATAGTCCTCTTGTTGCATCATGCTGATATGGGGGTGAACCCAAAAGCTTTCCACACAAGCCTAACGGGACACACCAGTGAACACCACCAATGGGCAGGGGGGGATCATTCTGTAGTGGGTACACATTTACGGCGCCACCATCGTAAATGTTTACGGCACTGGTGCCGTAAAATGAGAGGGGGTAATTTCTGACGATGATCGCGACAATGGGGTTTTTGTGGCAGTACCCTTCACCAGCACCAGCTAGAAAATCACCTCGAAGAGAGGTTGTTAGATCAAGCGCAGGCGCGGGCGTCGTATACCCCCTTTTTTTGGGGTCATTCGCATACCCCAAGGCATGATATTTGATGTCCAACCCTTTGTAAAATCATTATTTTGCCCAATAAGACAATCTCCCAATGGGTTTTTTGATTCTAAGGCCTCTATCCCCGAAAACTGGAGATCACTTTTTTGAGGGGGGGGGGGGCAAAGTTTTTGCTCAGAAGGCTCCAAGCAGTGGGGAGGCTTATTGCTATCACACCACCCCCAGTCGAATGGTAACGCAGTCGATTGCAGATTTTTAAGTTGGCAGTTCGAATCCTGGTCGAACGACTGTCGTCGGCGCGCCGCCGCCGCTGCCATGTTCGCCCAACCGGGGTTTGAACCGCCGACCAAAAAGTCTGCTGTCGGCTGCATTACCATTTGGCTGCTGCTTGCCCTGTGGCTAGACTTCCTCCCCACTGCTTGGAGCCCAGTCTGCCACTGACAAAAACCCAAACTGTGTGTTTCTGTCAGACTGCTGGCCTGGGTAACTGACTGATTGGCTGACTGTCAGCCTGTCTTTGCGGTGCATTGCCAAAGGCAATAGAATTTCCGGTTGCACCTAAACACGGTGACAAATCTGAAAACTGCAAACTGCACAAGCTGCCATATGCAGCGGTCATGAAAATATGGAGGTGATCTAAAAAGGTTTCCACACCAGCCTAATAGGATCCAACAGTTGAAACTGCTAGGTTGCCTTTATGGGGGTGGTTTGAAATGTGCTGTAGGAGCCAGAAATTCTTCCAAGTGGGGAGCCCCCCAGTCTAACTGCAGTGCACCACCTTCCTAAATCTCTTGGTTCCAACGATTACTGTAACAATGGGGTTTTTGTGGCACTACCCGTCATCAATGCCAATGACAAATGTGACCAGCATGTCCTTGGCCCATGTGTGGTGCAATCGTGCGTGTGCAGTCTAGCCGAAAATTACAAAGGTGATATTTTGACAGGCTGTTTGAAGTGCGGAGATCAAAATTTTTTCTTTGCGATGGTCCAATAGACAGAAGCATTGTTTGTAGTTCGCAAATTAGATGTTGCATCTATTTTTCTCTTTTTAGTTTCTTTTTCTACATTCCTCCAGGGCTGCCAATGAACGGCCGTACCATATCTGCACAAGGCCCGGGGTTGGACATATTGGTACAACACGTTGCTAGAAAGAGAAAATAGAAAATTTGACCAAGATTCGTCAATGTGTACAGCGCCGGCCCCATAAATTTGAGCCCTCTCACACACATGTTTTTCAAAAGTGTATTTCTTTTACGGCGCCCTAGTTTTGGAAGTTTACGGTTGTATCTGTGCGCATAGTGCACCCCAAGAAAAGGGCTGGGGTCCGAGCTGCACAGCCTACCTGGTTTTCCAATCCTCGGCCTACACCTGAATTGCCCATTGAGCATGTCCAGGAGTTCAAGATTGCTTGGGGTCGTAAAAAGAAGTTTCATGCAGTGCAGGGGCAGAGCCATATTCCGGTTAATATCAGCAATGGGCCTGTGGAAAGGGCACTGGTGGTGGGGATAGAAGCACCGGCAAATGGGGAATAAAACTGTTACAAAAACTATCCCCAACTCTTTTGGAGGCCTTTTCCTTTCGCCTGGGGTGATTTTATGCCACCTAGGCGTGGTTTTATCCCTATTTGGGGGGGGGAGGTTTATTCTACCAAAGGGCAGAGGTGAGGTTTTGGTGTTGGTCGCAACCGAAGGCGGCTAGTGTGGGTGATGGAGGGGGATGTTTGCTGCATTGAGCAACATCTTTTGTGCAAATTAGTGAATTCAACAGGTTTCACCAAGAAGCAACCCGACAGCAAGTTTGGCACAGGGTCCCAGGATCCTAGTGTAGGACCTATGCCGAGTGGTGGGGAGCTCTATGGTTTCAGCCCCGTGCCTAGAATGGGTAATTCACTGCGAATGAGTGAAGTAGCACACAAAACGAAGCTAATGAATTCTGTGTTAGCAAGCAACAATGCGGTCATGATGCTTTAGAAAGTATATGGAGCACCATGTGTCGTCTTTGAGCACATGGTCACTGAACAAACCTGACTTACCGACATTTTTGGCTTAGTGTGCATACATTTATGGCAAAACATTGGTTTTGGTCAGCCATGTATAGTTCTTCCTATGCAGTAGTCTGTTATGGGCTGCACACCGTTGTCAGTGAATGGCTGCATGAAAATACTAGCCAACACCCGCTGGTGGGTGGGCAAAAAACAGTACAAGTCTAGTGTAACACAAGTGCAAAATGCAAAATTTCGCCTTTTACTGACTTTAAATGAATTCCGTCATAAAGACGCATTGGCATTGCAAAAGAAGTTATGGAGAAGCAAGCCATATATTTAGCACATCAAACTGAAAGTTTAAGAACACGGACACACATGAAATGTCCATGTTATGAGTGTTTTTATAGCCAAAAATTAGATGTGTTGGTAGCTGAGATGCACGGATTTCAAGTTTGTGGCACCAAAGCATTCCTAGATGTGCACAAACAAAAGCAACCTCTCGTCTAAATGGATTTTTCAAGCATGTTCCTAGGTTCTTTCAGTTTAAGAAACGGACTCATTCAGCCTCACATGCCACAACCGCCTGCTTTTGTAAGGTGGCCGCGGTGCGCACGCCGCCGCATGTGGTTTTTGGGTTCACATGTTCGTAGAAAGCTACTGCCGCAAAAGCTTTTCCGGCTATGTTAAAGAGCACATGCCGCATGTGCGCTTTTCAGGGTGATTTAAGGTTGCAACCATCCATTATTTTCTAGGTTTCACAAGACGCAAACAGGCTCCTTTCCGGAGCGAATGGGACACACACTTTTGCGCCTGCTTTTTCGGGTTCCTCAGGACTGGTGACTGAGCCATGACTCAGTGAGCCAAAAAACTTGACTAAAGCAAGAATGGAACCAACGCCTCAGTGAAATCCTACGTTTATGCACAACGCAGTGAGCGAACTCTACTACCCGCTGCCAACCATACCATGGAGAAATAGATATCAAGATGGAACCTAATGTCTTCCAGAACTTCAAACAAAAGAAGTGTTGGAGCAAATTTTTGTCAATAGCATTGGTAAACGATGTTGCCACACAACTGCATGAGGCATTCAAAAACCGCAATAGAATTCATGCTTCGTGTCACGGCGCAGCTGAATGTGCACAAGCCCTACTCTCACATCGGCCCAAGAAGTTGTCGAAACGATTACACCTAATTTTCGGGGTCTTCTGTATCTTGGTGAGCCCTTTCTAAGTCGGAAGAAAAAGACCGAAAGGTGAAATGTGGTCCACGTGGCGGACGATTAAAATGTCGTAGCCCTTGAATTGCCCTAACTCTTTGTTATCTACTTTGTGGGGTGCCACACTTGTACAACCGAGACAGCACCCCAACGAGCCTTCTTTACTGATGACATTGCATATAATGAATTGCGAAATGTGCTGCCGCCAAGTGTTGTCGGTAGCATTATCAAGATGCGTTAGAATTTTGAGAAGGTAAAGCAGCAGAAACGCAAACTTATATTAGCACAAGCGGGCTGCCCGATGTGGGCCTTAAAGTGGACATTGGTTGGAAAAAATGGGCACGAGCAAAAGACTCTTTAGATGATCATACAAATCTGCTCCGGTCGTGCTTCTGCAACAGTAATTGACTACGAAGATGTTTTGAGTGATTAGGGGTAGGTATTCTAAGAATAATCTTGCGATACCATGGGCTATCTTGTGGTTTGGCATCCTTGTAGGGGCACCGCCTTGGGCCGGCACCATGCCGGGGGGGGGTACCCCAACCCACACCCCTAAACAAAACGGCAATGGCACGCGGATCGTTTGGCGCTTTCGATATCATTGGAGGCAAAGAGACAATACACTTATAAATTTGGTCCCAAGGAAAGCACAGATGCAAAGCATTGGCCTTCATTGTTGCTCCGCATGCCGCATCCGTTGTACACAAGGAGTTTGCCTACAATTCAGCAAAAAACTAGTATCAGTACAATAGCCTCCTCTATCCGGAAAATTTGGCGCTTGGTTCTCGTTGTTTGTCTGATCTTGCTTTCCTTTGAGCCGGGTTTCTAAGCAGAAGTGTACCAAAATACCTTCCGAAGCATCCAAAAAAGCCTCTTACAATGTAGCAAAGAACCTTCTAAAATGTACCAACACATCCCCCAAACGTACCAAAGAAACCCCAAATTGTGCCAAAAAACCTTTGAAGGCTGTTTTGTAGCATTGAGGTGGTTTTTTGGCATCTTTTGGCAAGGTAGCCTTTTGGTACATCTTGCGACAAAACAAGGAGGTTTTAGGTACAAAGGGTTTTTTGGTAGTCTATTTCTCAGAGAATGTGCCCCCAACGATGAATGTCCAAGTAGCTGATTTTGCATCCATTGTATCCATCAGCATCATGGCTCTTCGTAGGTTTATGTATACTTCCATGGTTACCCAATGGTCAAACAACAAGAGCTCAAGCACCCCGAGAGATTGCCGGAGGTCACCCAAAAATCACCAAGTTTTAGCCAACCCATGCCGCTGTAAAAATGGCTAGGTCCTCACCCATGAGGTCCTATAGGGAGGCCCATTCGAAAAATTTGGAGATAGCAGCTGGGCCTCCGTCACTTTTTAAACATTCCGTAGAAAAATAAAGCAGAATGCACCAAGGTCTGGACCGCTAAAGGCCAACCAATTTTGCCCACTGCAGTGCAAACAAACCTCCAAGCCGGCATCTTCGAAGGCCAACAAGCACCATTAGGGTGGTTTCAACCGTGGTGTGTGTCCCTACCGACTTCTACGCACTCCCAGGGTCACCAAAGTTCATCCCAATACAGGTCAAGCATCCTAAATAAAACATCAAAAGACGACGCAAAAAGTACATTTTTCATCACCCATTTTTATGGAAAAGGCAATTTCGCGTCTTTCACAATGGCCATGACCGACCTTGGGCAAGGTTACTGGCCCCAAAAACGTTGGTATCCAATAATTGTAACAATTGTGCGTATATTGTCATAATATCCCCAGTTGCACCCGTTACAACGGGATGCATGTTTGCTTACGCCTAGTGGAACATTATAAGATTCATAACATTCTCTTCGAATGTTCCACTAGACGTAAGAGTTATGCCACCAGACGCAAAAGCTTTTTTCATCGTCTATCCTAACATTATAAAACTCGTTAGAGGTAACGAGTTGTTCTAGTAGACGTAAATATATTCCCATGGTAAAAAACCGTTTCTTTGTGTCATGGCCCAAATGCACATACACTCTGCAAATTAGCTCATAATTTCGACAACTATCAATCGAAAATTGAAACATATGAATTGTAAAACAAAACATGCACAGCCTATTATATATTCCTGTTTGGTACCTCATACAAAAGACAAAAGAATATCAAAAGGAGAAGCGTTGCATGACTGCAAACAAAACTGGTCAGCTTCCCTAGGACACAAATTGTACCCTCTTAGGTTTGCTAATATTTCGGCTGTTCTTCATATTTGGTGGCTCTCTATGCGCCCTTGTTTGGATTTTTTACAAACAGAAAAATTATGATGTTCTTGTGGATTGATGCACATAGCTTTGGTGCTACAATGCTTTTCATCCTCGCATTGTATCAATCTAGCTCTGGACCATCAACAGCAGCAATCCTACCAACCTTTTCTGATTGTTGATGGCTCACTTGGATTGTTGCAGTGGTGCCCTGAGGCAATGTACTGCCAATTCACCCACCACACTTCTCAATTGCAAAAATGCTCATCCCATTTCATGTGAACTAGCAAACTGCAATTTGTTTGTCATGAAATGTGATCAGCAACCCACCAGGGTAAATTATGCAAGAAACCCTCAAACTGATTTTAGATCTTTTGTGAATAATATCAGATGCCTTTGCTAGATTTGATTGCAAAGGGAAGGAAAGGAGCATCAAATTGCCAACGTGGAATCTCACGTATTTCTGAGAGAGTGTTTGGTGTGCCGTTTCTTTTTGCAGCCAACTAGGCAAATGAGTTCTCCTGCAAATCCTGCAAATCCTGCAAACCCTGAACCACAGACAAAAAACAAAAAATGACACAGAAACCATAAGAGTATATCGCTTGGCACATAAGATGCAATGCAAAACCAAACCCAGCCCCACGCCTTGTCAACAACCGAGATGAGGTGAAACTACTGATGCAGAATACATACAGTGATATATCCCACAAAATTCTCCAAAATATCTGAAAAACACAACGATAAGCACTCACCTCAAATTCAAAGGAGGTGGGGAACAAGATTGGCTGAAGATGGCCGGAAAGCTTCCCGCAAACTGGCTGTATCTGCCAAATTGTCAGCATCAGACCTGGCATGCAGGCATGGAACACCAGCAAATTGGTCAAAACCCCCAAGCTTAACATCAGACTTGTAATGCAAGCATGCAGCAGCCATAGACCTCAAAAAAAATGATCTCTATTTTTCCACAATTTTTCTGTGGCCAGGGCTGTCAATGTCAAGATCAGGCAACAGCAGTTATGTGCAGGGCTCAAACATTGCACTTTGAGTAGTGCAACTTTTCTACGAATAGGTGGGAGTAAAAATGTTGCTCTATACATATGGGCATAAATCATACCCCTGACCAGGAGAATCAGAAACGCGGAACTAATCAGAAAGGCATGGACTCCAGCATGGACAGAGTCAAAATTCATCTTTCCAGAAAGAACGGTGCCATGAGTGCCTGTTGACCGCACCCAACTCTGGCATATGCAAAACGTTCCTCTGAGGAATCGACCACCGCAGCAAGCAGCATGCCATGGGATGCACCCAACCATGCCTTTTTCGCGTCACTCATTCTTCAATACTTCATCTTCTGCCATCTCCCCCTTCCAAATATGACCTTTGTTGTGGCCATCTGCGTTTCGGGACATCTAACCTACGTCTCAGCAAATTACACGCCTGTCCATGCCCATCAACGCCCTTGCCATGTGCTGCTCCAATTGCATTACAGTCGGTAGGTCTCAGGGTTCGGACCATAGGATCAGGTTAGCGGATTTAATCTGGTAAACAAGTCAAGCAGAGTAACATGGGTGGCTGCAAAGGATAAGTTGCAATTAAGAGAGTTTCCCAAACAGAGGGCACGACTGGTCTAAGGAGTAACCATGCGATGAACACGATGGCACGTCGAGCTGCTGGTGTACACATGACGACTCTGCCGTTCAAGCTGCACTATTCATCACGCCCAAACAGCGCAGGTGAACGGTTCTCGTTCAAATGCCAAAACGGTTGATCACTGCCCTCGTGCTTGTTCCACCATCACTCGCCAGCCTGCCCCCAAACCCACCCCGAACTGCTCCTCCTGCCGCCTGCCCACTTCGACTGGCGCTGCCATCGCTCAGCGGTCAAGGCCCCGTCACATGTGGTGTGCCAGGACCGACTCCATGCACCCTGTAAAGAGGTCCTTGTGCCTTTCTTGCGCAACAGCACTCCCCAAGATGAGCACATGGTCCCGCACACCACGTGCACCACGCCTACTTCGGAGGCGCCGGCTGAAGCACAGCATGCCCTTAGTTCGTTGCAGGGTGCCCACTGCAGGAGTCTGGCGGAGGCATCAAGCTGCGCCACAGAGGGGCCCCAGGGAGCCCCGCTTGGAGGCCAGTGGCCCCACCCTCATCCCGCACATGTCTTCAGAAGCCCGTACAGAGCAACCTGCTGCTTGAAATTACCCTGGCACACCACCTCCCCGGAGGGGGTGGTCAGCTTAATGGCCCCTTTCAACCGTTTGTTGCGCCAGAGCCAGTACTGCACCCCCGGAGCCTTCGCCGCCATCTCAACCAGCGAGCTGTCCGCGTCCCCCTGCGCCATGTCCAAGTCTGCCTTGAGGTCATCGGGCGACCCGAAGTACACGCGTTTGATACCCCCGTGCTCAAAGAACTGCTGGTAGGCCAACGAGTCCTGGTCGTGTTCATTTGGCCCCTGAATAGGGAAACGGGGTGAAAGCACAACAAGCCTTGGGACAGTGGGTGTGGAAGCAATCTGACATTGGACAACATCATGGCCAAGGGGTCCGGGGTTCAGGTTTGGGTGCAAGACCCCACACCCCTGAAAAAGCATCCGGCACTCTAGATGCAATGGAAAAAACAGCGTCTACCCACCCTGGGTGGGGTTGTGGTGCTCGACGACCCACCGGGAGGGGGGGGGGGGGGGGGGGAAGCTCCCAAATATTGCTGCCCTCACGACCCAATCGACTTCCCGCCACTCACAAAGATGCATGCCGCCGTTGGTCCCAGTCACAAGTCACTTTGCAGCTGATCCAATGTGGTGCTGTCTCCTTTTGGTCACTGCAAGGCAACCACCTTGCGGTGTGCACCACCAATCATGATGGTGCACCTGCAGTGTGTGCCTGCACGTCAACAGTAGTGGAAATACCACGATGCTCCATCCCACATGCCATGCACCGCTCGTGTCTGAGGCACGTCCACTCCAAATGCGGTGCACTTATGGTTGTTGCTCTCTCATCACTGTAGGTGGATGGTGGTGCCCTCGTGGGGGTACTCTGCGACGATTGCTGCATACACGGCGCTACAGTGGGGAAGTCTCCACCGAAAGTTTGGGCAGACCGCCAAGGTATGGCGGCCCGGCCCTCTGGGGTTTTGGAATCATGTGAGGATCAAAGTATGGGCACCCCTTCGTACATCATTCCCTGCACACCGGGGAACATGCCTTTGTTCAATCACCACCAGAGCTGAATGAAGCAGATCTGAACCACACCATGACACCTTGGACCGGCATGTGACAGGTCCAATGCCACAACCAAATGCAACTGTTTTCCTGCCAAATGCTGTGCAATGCAACAAACTTCCTGTCACGTGACGCCAAGTGCTAGCGACACAACTGTAAATCGATGACTGTGCTCCTTTAGCTTTAACCAGTTTGGCTTGCACAGCAGGTGGAGCTGAGCAAATGCTGCAGTCAAGCAGAAGAGAGATTTGATGACTGCACACAAAATGAACAGCCCCACCCCTCAGAGGGAAGGGAACACTTTTCAGCAGTTACATGGCCACCATCTAATCACCAACTAGAGAGGTCCCAGCTGACGGGAGGGGCACAGGGTTTGGTTTGGTTTGGTTTGGGCGGCCATTGGCCTTAGTTGGCGTGCCCCTGCCGTGGCATGATCCTGCTCCGTGCTGCCTTGCACTGGTTCCCCTCCTTTGGTCACCCGCTCCGAAGTAGAATGGTGGTGGATCACAGGACCAACAGGGCACAGCTCCCCCTGAGCAACAAGGAGGCTGCCCTCCTTAATATGACCAGCCTTGGTCCTTTTGTGAGTAACGGGGCTGGGACCCCCCCCAACACCCCCAAGCCCGATGAAGTTGACACGGTACCGCCGCTTGAGCTCCCATAGAGCCGCAGGGTGCCCGAGTATTTGCACTCCGCACTGAAGACTATTGCTGTGTGGCTCCTTCAATGTGCTGGTGCCACGATCCGCCACCGATGGAGGAAAACAGAAACTGTGCCCCCCCCCCCATTCTTTTCCTGGGCAGGCCTCTGCAACTGTCTTGAACATGTGGATACCCAGGGCTGGAGATGAGGGGTGTTGCGGACCAGACATGTCCCCTGCCGACCACCCACGGCCGGAGCACATGGCCACCTCCGTTGTGGGTCAGGGAACTGCACCCATGGCCAAGGGCTGTAGGCCGGCCAACAGACACTGCCCCACACCCGCACAGCCCTGGCAATGCCCTGCACTGCGCTCGAGGCCGCAGCCGCATCCGCACTATCAATGGGGCAGCACGCACGGGCATCCGCCGGTGCGCACCCCCGATGGCAGGCGGTCATGGCGTTTGAGATTTCTCTTGGGCTTGGCGGAAGGACAAACATAGAGAATAGAGATCAAGATCATCTTGAAAATCAACGGGTGAACTTTTTGGCATTTAATCCAATGGATGGACATAGCGTTGCAAAGGGTTATGGTTGGAAACATGGCACTTCAGTTGTTTTGGCTAGCACAACCACCCACCTACCAACCAAGTTTCGTACGGCGGTTGGAGGTGTGAGCATCCGATGTACGTGGGGGGGGGAAGGGGGATCTGAAGGGGGAGAGGAGGAGGAGGAGGAGGAGGAGGACTAGTGTACGGTAATTGGCCGTCCACTGCGCCGAAGGCTGGTCACGGGACGGACGTTCGACTCACCCTCTGCGCTCCACCTCACGCATACTCTCTAGTCCCATGGGTGTGCGACACATTACCCGGGAGACCCTCCGGTATATTGTGCCCCATGTGACTGTTCCCCAGGCGCCCTGATTGAGAGCCTAGTGGAGTTCCGTAGGGCGTCCTTTCACACTCACGTGTCCAGACTACGGCTACAGTGATTCCCCCGGTATCTCAACCAGATTAAGTGTTTATCCTGGGTTGAAGTCGTTGCACTGCATGCATTGCGGTATAGCTCCCTTGATGTGACATAGCAAGACAGGCACTAATCAAATTCATGCAAACCAATTGACATTCCAAGTTGATGTTGTTAGTTGCTGCATCGGAATACGATAGTCTTGATAATCTTGGACTACAGGTATTGCCAATGAGGCGAAGATTGCTCTGAATACTTGCTGCATGACTGCTGCCTGTGATGTAAACTTCCTGTGCCGATCTTGATTGATACATGTCAAGTACTTGCGATGTTCTGGATATCCATACATCATAGACCAATATGTGATACCTGTGAAACACCCTTTTAGTTGCAATGGCTTTGGAGTATCCACAAACGCCACCGAAGGCATACCCACGGGAGTCGCTGGCCAATGTTCCATAAACTCTGTCACATACCATTATAAGACCGGGGAGAGGTCTGGAGACGGCAAAAACATATGAGGTAAACATGCATTCACTCAGTATTGATGAGCTACCTGATACAAAAGTGGTGGGGTGGCCATAAAACTGTGTCTCGTGTCCATGGATTCCACTGTCTATGCAGATTCTATGCAGACTCTCTGGGTTGGTGAGGATGTGTGATGTCATGCCGTACGGATTGCGTGGCACTGCGTAATCCAGGTATACTGGTAACAGTGGTGGACCCTCCATGTGCTGGACCTTGTACCATGTAGTGAGAAGGGATCCCAGAACTTGTGGCATCATTGTGTTGGTGGCTCCATGTTCAGCCGCCTGATGCATGGATCGAGACGAAACTTCCCCTGTCAGATTAATAACACACAGATCATGTGGAATTCTCATGTACTTGACTGGGTTTACTGACAAAACTAGGTGCCCCATGGGCGTAGCAATCAAAGTACCCCAGGGGGTTACACGCTTTTGTGCCATGACGGATTCAAGGATGGAAGATGTACAGGAACCATGTTCGCAAGAAGAGGAGTGGGCAGTCTGCTGGAGCATGTGTGTGGTGATAGGCAACTTGCACAGGGTACACTTGGTGTCTGACAGGTGTTGCATGTGATGTCTCTGTGTGATAGTGTGCAAGTGTACCAACCATAACAGTTCACCGCGCATCACTATATTCGCATATAAGGCATATTGAGTGTGGCTGTGTGCATATGTCACTCCATGTTGTGTGCAGTACATCTCTTGCAACTTACGTTCAATGTACATTGACAGATCATGTTTCTGTGTACCTATCACCGTGAAAAATGCTTGCACTGTGTCTAGATATGTGATCCATCCCACTTGCCGTTGCTGTTTCTGTGTTGTGTTTTTAGCTTCTTGATCCACTGCATCCAAAATTCTGTCCAAAACTGTGCCTCTCCTGTGAGAGTGAATATGCTTGGGTGGAACAAAAGATGTAACTAAAAGACGACATGCTTGCAAAATTTTTTTGATGATGGGAGTGGTGGCCTCATTTTCTACTTGTAATGCTTGAATGTAAGACATCGAATCTGTATATGTCTACCCTCTAAAACACCATTGTCCATGGTCAGCAGGCTGCAAATTCGTTCTGATGCGCAACAAAATCCGGGCAACATACAATTCCACTACGTATGAATGATCCAGAGAGAGGGGGATTACTACTGGGTACAGTGTGTACTAATATGTGTGGGTGCACACAACAGCTATGCACCCTCCACAACGTCTATCTCTTAGGCGTCACAAGTTGCCCGCCCCCCACCTGGCGCTATGACCCACGCAAGTCCATGTTGTAGTGAGGAGAAAAGTATGTGAAAAGGGGTGTTGTTTTGGGGGTATCTATCCCCCCCCGGTGGCAATAGGCAAAATGAAGGTATGTATGTGAAATATATGCCGTTATTTCTATTTCTAGCTACACACAAATTTTCGAAATAAAGATACCAAATCACAAAAATATGGTGGTATTTTACATTTAGACCATTGCATTCCTTTAGTAGGGGGGGGGGGTCTATCTATTATTACTTTTACCCCTTGGTTCCAGGGTTACCACAAAGCCCACGTATACAGCACAAGTAAAAGAACAGCAAAAATATGGGTCATTGAAAAACAAACAAAACTACCCCCAAAGCATATACGTGTATTTCCTTTTTTTATGAACCTGGCCGAAATTTCGGCCAGTTTGTGCCAAAACAATCAAAACACATGGTGTTATTCACCAGACAGGCCCAAGCTGGCCGAAATTTCGGCCAGGTCCTTCAAAACTTGAAATAACGCCACAGAAATGGATACCTTTGAGCTTTTTTGGAAGCTGGCCGAAATTGAGGCCAGCTTTGTTTGATGTTGGTAGCTATGTAATTTGCCCCAAGTGGCCTAGTCGAAGACGAACCTCAAGACAGGCACAGAAATGCGCAAGAGGGCTCCACAGATGTGCTTATGAAGACATGTTTCGAGCCGACTGGCTCCTCATCAGTTCTGAACGGGCAAACAGTAGGCATGTTGTGCACACATATATGGGGGCTTGCACAGACAGTGTAAAATCATGATTCACGTGTAGAGCAACCGGTTAATTCACAGGTGCACAGAAAATCAAAACAATAGAACATAATATCACCGTCACGTGTGTCGCCCCGGCGCGCGGTGAAGGCGCGCGATATACTCCTGATACCAAAATTCAGCAAAAAATCACAGCCTGAAATTTTCGAAAATTTTGGTCCCACCATCCACACCCATCAGGAGTTCAACGTAAATTCAGTAACAACTCTTGTGTTGGCATGTCCACTATATCCACTTGGCGCATAATGCGGCGTTCAAGCGCCAATAAAGATCGGATCTTGGCGCCATGAAAGCGCCTCCGTAGGTCAAGAGAGGGTTGCAAAATGCAAAAAAGGCGCAAAGCAGGCATCACCTGACGAAGGTTATAGCACAGACTTTTGACCGGTTTGCCCCAGTTCACACGTATAACCCCATTGTAGTTCAACTTGAAAACGTGAACCACCTCTCTCGGTGGCCTCATCTTACGATGCATATACATGTGCCGTGAGGACCACGCCAAGGGAAAGGGCGAAAACCAAGAAGATGGATAGCCCAGGCGCAGCAAGGCCAGGCGTAGGCGTCTCAGGCATGCAGTGTAAAATGCACTGTGGGAATTCAAACGTAGGTAGCGTACACATTCCCCATGGATCCATCCCCTTCGAATGTGAACAGGCGTGTCACTGTTAAAGGGGATGTAATTGCACGAGTGTGTCTCCTTAAAATGTACACAGTGAATCAGAACGCAGAAAGAGGAAATGCTGGCCGAAATTTCGGCCACACCAACAAAAAAAGCCGAATATGAGTGTATGAATGGTGATTAGAGCACAGAGCTGGGAGAAATTTCGGCCAGCCCTTAAAAAAATGAAAATGAGTATGGTCATTCAACATCAAACCAAAAAGCTGGCCGAAATTTCGGCCAGAAGCATTAAAAGGTGTATATACACATGGATGTTTCCAATGGAGCCCAAAAGCTGGCCTCAATTTCGGCCAGCTTCAAAAAAACCTCAAACATGATACACTAGATGAAGCGGATACCTAAGGCTAACACATCACCACCTATTTCAATGGATGTCACACAACGCTGGTACCAACATTGCTCACATACGTCAAATAGCATACTCAAACTAGAAATGTAGAATATTCTCACATCGTGCGTATATGGGGTCCTAGAGGGCGGGCAACTTGTGACGCCTAAGTATCTGAGTACCATGACCCATCTGTCATGAAGAGGGGGTCCTGTGGTATATGCATGATGACTAGTAACTGAGTTGTGAGAGGGCGTGCAATTGGGATGGGTTTCGGGGGGAGATCATACTGCCACATAGGAATGGGCCATCCCTTTTGCTTAGCTTTGTGCTGTGTGTGGTATCCCTCTGACATCCATGCATGTATTTGGCTGGCTTCCATGGGATGACTTGCTTCACATACATGGGTATATCATCATCCATTTCCATGATGGACGAAGGAAAGTGTGTCTCTATATCCATGTGGTGCATAAGGATGAGAAAACGTGAGTGGTCTGTGTAATGTACTGGACAAATGCTGGAAAGAGGCTAATCTTAGGCGGCCCTATACGCACGTAGCAAAATTGCCACAGTTCCCAAATGGGTACCACCCCAAAACGGGGGCTGAAAAACCACTTTGAAAAATTGCACAATTGTGCTTTGCAGGGAACACCCCCAAAAACCCGTGAATTATGCAAAATGGCTGTATGTAGGGGGGACAACATGTGCCAGTCAAAAGTCATGTATCCCCTTCAAATGTGGGCACTGCAGTGTCCATCCAAAGAAAAATCCAATTCTTCCAAATCATCCGCTGCTGCATTTCAAACCACACCGTAAAATGCAACCTAAAAAATGAAGCAAGGAGGAGGACAGGCAAACACATGCAAAACTCTGGTTTGCTTTTTGTTACCGCGTCTGCTGACCCAGTCACTGTGATTGTATGCGAAGCGTGACAAATAATGCACCACCAGTGGTGCCGACAAACAACGGAGGTGCCGCCAGTGCAGCCAATGCAATAATTAATGACGGCAACAATGCCTGCAAAAGAAGTGGCGCAGCAAAGGTAAAAAAATGGCGAGTCGCTGAATTTGGGCACTGCAGCGCCCAAAATTACCAAAACATGAAAAAGGGCACCAGTCTCGCACCTGCATAGAGCAGGACGCGCGACAGTGTGCAAATCGAGGCGAAAAAACTACTGACATGGACACAGGCAGCGTCAACCGCACAACGCAGTCTACTTCTTCTTTGGGGGAGCCTTCTTACCCTTGGCCTGACCTACTTTGGCGTGAAACATATTGAGGGGGGTACTGTCCTTGGCCTTTTTGGCTGGCCTTTTGGGGGGATCATCAACCTCATCCCCACTGTCGTCGGAGGACGGCTTCTTCTTGCTGGGGGTGCTCCTCTTCTTGCTGTCACCACCTCCGACCAGCACGATCTCGTCATCCTCCTCTTCCTCCACATCGTCCCCCCCCTCCTCATCTTCCCCTTCCCCAGGCCGCTGCACCACAACTGGCATACAGTCCCTAATCCTTGGCATCCAAGCGTCCCAGTTAACCAAGTAGACACAGTCCATCTCCTGCACATACGCCGCTAGCTGTTCATAGAACTCGTTAAACAAACCCTGGCGCCCAGTGAAACAAGCTGCCAGACAGGGGGACTCAGGAAGGCAAGACAGGAGCTGTGCTGGCAATACAGCCGATGCTGTCAAAAGCAGGAGCCACACTTCATCCTCGGACTGTCTGTCGCGTCGGGGAACAATACCAAGCACACGCAGGAGCCAACCAGCCGCTGCCACACCAATGGTGCTGCCGTATGCACCCTGATCGCAAATGAAAATATTCGGGACCTTCACCCTAAACTTGTCTGGGACACAGAAGCAAATAGTCCTCTCCTCGAACCGATAGGTCGGGTGACCGACTGCCTGATCAAAAAAAGAGGTCATAATATACTGCCAGCCTCCACACTCCTCAGAGTCGCGCAACTGATTAACCAGGAACTTAACGTCGGCCGCCATTCCACCAATAGCCACAGGTACCAACTTCCCAGCAACCTTCAGCACCAGCGGATGGATATCGTCCATTTGTTCCTTCGTACACTCAATGAAGACCTGTTGTCAAAAGCACATTTCATTACAAATGGGCACTGCAGTGCCTAAAGTGACCAACAATGCGAAATCGATCCCATTTTTATGCCTAATGGTTGCATACCGCTTTGTACTCCCTCAATGCAATCGTATACGGGATAGCCTTGCCAGGAACCAACGCAATTGCCTCTGCCCGAGCTCCGGTTGCTTCAGTCCCATCCTGCGGCTTGTTGAGCCAGATAGTTGTTAGTTTCTCCCCATCAGTCGCTGTCACTACAGTTTCCTTGACAGGCCTCGCCAGCGCAATCCTCAGGTCAGCCCATTCCTCATCCTGCCACAGCGGTGCTTTTTGGATGGTGTCCCAGCTTGGTAAGGGATTTTCGGCACTCCAGGTCCATTTCCCCAGTGACAATTTGGCGGCCCTCGGCGACTTTGCAAGCAGTTTGCGGACTCTTTCCATTTCATGCACGTTCACTGTTAGAACAGGAGACCACTGGTACCACTGGGATCGAAACAGCCTTACGTCGTGGGTCCGGGGGGGGGGAGGGTCAACAGCGATCGCGCCAGACCCTGCCGCCGCATAAACATACGTCGAGAAGGATGGATGAGCGTGTTGTCCGGGTGAAGGTACAGCATCTCCCACAAGCGGTCCCGCTTCAACAGTCTGGCCTTCGCATGTAGTCCTGCGATCTTGGCCCCATCTCCAGCCATGTACAGCAGTATTTCATCCATCTGGTCGCCATGCAGTCCCGTCAACGGCCGCAGAGTGTAGGGGTTGAGCACTGCAGTGCAAAAATTAGGCTCGCATCGAATTTGGGCACTGCAGTTCCCATGAACACCGAAAGACGACAAAAACAGGTACTCAGAGGACATAATACCTTCACCGGCAGTCTTCTAAAAGGTGTCAATAAACTCAGCCACGCGGCCACCAGATATCTGCAGTAATGAAACCAGCGGTCTCCAATTCTTCCAGATTGAGTCCTGGCAGGAATACAGTGTTGGACAGGCCACAGGTACGCAAAGGACTGACAACGGTGGTCTCATCGTGCATCTCTCATACCACAGATGTTTTCTCACCCAGCCGGCCACACTTCCGCAGAGCCACCAGCAGCATCTCTTTCGCTTTGCCCTTCTGCACTTCAGTCCAAATTCGAGCGGCCACTTGTCCCATACTCAGCTTGCTCACTGAGTGTTGTACCGCATTGTGATCGCCTCCAATAATCTCTCTGATGTCAACAGGACAGTCGTGTCTGATCTCCTGGCAGTAGACGTGTTGTAACCAGTCCGGCAGTGCCCGTGAGTTCGCACAGTATTCTCGGTGAAGTCTTTGGAGTGCCGTCAGGATATGAGCCCCGCCCAAGCAGTAGGGAATTTCAGCTGATAGAAAAATGCACCACAGGGAGATGGGAGATGGGAGATATCAGCGAGATGGGCACTGCAGTGCCCAAACGACCAGAATGTGTGAAAATTACGACGCGTGTGTGACAGGATGGTAGTGTACCTTCGTTTCGCCATATGAGAATGTTTGAGATAGGCCGGCAGGGTGGATTTGTCCTCAGGCTTGCGATCCGCGATAGTACTGAGTCCTCGTCCCTCTCTCTGGTCTGCCCACGCGTGAGGTCGGTGTCAAACTTTATCTTGGTCAGCTGTATCTTGACCAGTTCCTTTTTGATCCACGTTGTCCGGAACGTTTCCGTTGCCCGGTCTGTCCCCGTCCGCTTCACTGGAGCCTGCCCCGACTGCGCCCGTGTCTTCTCTGCTGTGTGAACGGCTTGCGATGCGGTCTGCTGCTCATCCCCTTCCGGCAATTCGGTATCCGAAGGCATAGCTTAGCAAAGGGGCTAACAATAGTCACACGGCACACTAAAAAAGGCCACAGGGCTGCAAATTGTTGATTTACAGGCTGCTAATGTTGATGACTACTGGCAGCGCTCGACGATTGAACACAGATGGCAGAAATAGCATCACAGTCGGATGCACCTGGTAAAAATCGAGGGTCAAACTCATTCAGCTCCGAAAGGAAAGCCACGGGGGCATCGGAATCATCACTGTGAACAGACACTGCTTCTGGAGGGGGGGGGTCCGGGTCCCATCCATCATCACCCACAAAATCAGCAGCCCTCAGGTCTGGATCTCCGGCTGCCCCACCAGCGGGGGGGGGGGGGTCCTCATCACTGTCACTGTCGCCATCAGCATTGGGGGGGGCGGGTATCCGGGTGGGGTCCCTTTGCGCAAAGGCGCGTGCTGGCCGGCGTCGCTTGTACCGGTCTGGTGTATTACATGCGCGTAACATGTCCTGTGCCTGTGCTACTGTTGTGTCCATAACACTTGGAGGACGTTGTGGCACGTGTCTACCCAGCTCTGTCATCACGTCAGCATCAATTTTAACAGGTTTAACAAGTGTCTGCAATGTCTTGGCACATAGATCTCGGTAATGCTCTGCAGTGAGCACCGTATCTAGTGCGCAAGGAAAATCCATTTTGGCAGGATCCCACCTGTCTTGCACGATACTCGACTTCTGACTGGACCAGACCAGGGGGGGTATAACACCAACATCAAATCGCGCCATCAATCTGGTGAAACGACGATCAACCAGTTGTGGCAGTCCCTTGGGAACATTAACGTACTGCAGGTCCTTTGGGGTCTAGTCTGCAACGGGAGTGAGTATAAACAGGTCATGCACCTGTTGCAACGTACAGTTCCCAGGGTGTTGTGCCATTAAGTGCACAACACGGCTTAACAGGGCCTCACACGGTTCCTCACTGTGTGCCACCCCAGGTAAGCGGGCAAACCACTGGGACCACAACAGCCTAGCAACAACAATGGTGCGCACATATTCAACCTTGTCCTCATAACCTAGGGTGAGCCTCAGAAGGACGTGTAGGCAACGGCTCAACAATGGCCCTGCGGCGTGCTGCTCTCCCTGTGCAGACCAATGACAATCCCTCACTTGCGACCCAATAATAAACAAGGCTGGAATGTAACCATACAGCAGTGTTACCAACCCTTGCACCTGTGTAAGAAGTGTGCTGTGATTAGCGTTACCCGGTCGGTGCAAACCCCTTAGAGTCTGTAACTTTTGTTCCAAAGGTTGGCGCCACTTATGGGCCAAGTGCAAGAGCACCAGAATCATACGCTCCATATAGATGAGTTTAGGAAAGTTGGGCACTGCAGTGCCCAAATTGAGTGAACCATAGGAAAAATAGGTAAATAAAGGGAAGAATCTTCTGTAGCACAGGGTTACACAATATTTATATGGGTGCCATGTGCCATACACTACCGGGGTACGTGTAATGAACAGGGGCACGTTGTACCGAGCATAGCTGATGCTGTAAACGAGCTTAAGGACACGGTAGTGAATATTTTCGTCGACCAACAATGGAAGACGGTGTTGTGTGTGCTGCTGCACCTCCTGGAGCCCGTGAATAATAGAGACAAGGTCGGGGGTAGCGGACACAGTTAGGTCTGTGAGAAAAAAGGGGGTCCAAGCTGGGCTGGTAACATTAGCCCGTCGTATGTCCAAGGGACAACGAACATGTTGAAGGCGGATGGGGTCGTCCATCAACCCTTGCAAGCCATCAATGAAGTTTTTATGGCTCTGCACCAACAAGTCTGCAGTGTACCCAATCCTCTGCCGCAAGACCGAGAGGCTAGGAAAAGACGGCATAACGTCAACAGGTCGTTTCAAGAGTATGATAGCACCAGCTGTACAATTAAGGGACCGGTTCTCATTACCAGGCACAGGCCGGAAGTTACGTCTATAAAAATTATCAAACCATAGAACAGCGGGTTTACCTTCCAAGGTCTGCCAAAGACTGGTGCACGCAGTTGCTCCTTGAACTGCAAAGGAGGGTACATGGTAAGAACATTGACCCATATGAGCCAAACACCTACGTTGCACACGACTCTTGGGTTGAACACCTACAGCCCTCTTGGCACGTGGACGACACCTCTTGTGTAGAACAGACCATATATTAAAAATCTCTTGCTCAGCAACACGGAACCATTGGTCCGGCAGACAATTAACGGTCCGCCTGTCCCTTTGTTGGATGTATTCACCAACGGACCGCCTACTTCTCCACTCCAACCGGAGATCTAACACCCACGTACAAAACGCATCGGCACCCTTATCCACACCCACAGCCTCAGATAGATCCTCCTTTGAAGCATATACCTTCGAACTAAGGAACTGCCGGAAGGGAGCCGCATCCATGGACAAAAGTCCTGTTCGCAGGCAGCAAAGGTAAGGGGACAAAGAAAACAGAGACACTATCACAAAACAAACCTGATGCGGCATAGACCAAAAGCAGCTAGCGAAGATCCAAACAATGTATCCCCCAATGGACGTGGAACGTTCCAAAGCCTGGGTACACTCCAAGGTGGCAGTCAGACAACCGGCAATATATTTCCAATGAGCAGAGGATGCGTACCAACGTCCGATGATTCATAAGTCCTTTGTCAGGTGTTACGCAATGGGAACCAATAGGAGTGAAATACGGAGTTTTAAATTTTTTGGACACTGCAGTGCCCAAAAGTACTGGAAGTCCATTTTCAAGTGCACATTTGGACAGGAATGGAAATGATTGGGCAAGGTACATTGTTCGTGGCCTTCCGAGTATAATACCGCGGTGCGATAACCCATGGATAACGGGTATGCCAAGTTTTGATGCATGCTGCTGCAATATGACATCACCTGTGGAGATGACTACAGAGGTGTACTGAAGAACCCACTGAAAAAAGCCATTTCAAATTTTTGGGCACTGCAGTGCCCAAAAATTTTAAATGATACAATTTTCAGCCCGGAATAGGGGGTGTATACGTACACCTCTGGAAGCAACAAAAGGCGAGGTTGTTGTATCCCACGATGAAAATCCACGTGGGGTTGGCCGAAAAAATGATATGCTTTTTTGGGGGGCAAAAAACGGATGTTGAAATCGCCATGAATCGTGCCTTTTAGCAACGAAGTCTACGTGCGTAAAGGGCCGCCTAAGCTAATGGGCACAGGACATGTGTTCACTAAAGTTCTTTCGAGCTCGCCACAGGCTCCATAGGACCGAATATCTGACCACTCGGTTTGTATGACTGACTTGCTTGATATAGTTCAGTAAAAAATGCTGTAACATGACTATTGTAGTGGGTTGTATGCCTGTCCATCCAGCCTCCAAAGGCTGCAAAAATAATGCAGATGGGACAGGATCCCAATTGGCTGTGGCACGGAGTGCTGATGCTGCTGGGTGATCTGACAGACACATAGATCCTCATCCCCCCAGCCATGGTGCGCACCACCCGCTGATGCATTGTACATCAAAATGGGGTAGTTTGCTGGTAACTTGATGTATCTCAATACTATACTGGCTCTGCGGGATATATTCATCATTTTTATGAAGTCATTGGTGTGAAAAACGTGTTGCATGGCATGTCTGCCCAATAGCCGAATGTACATTTTTCGGTCTGCCACCATTGAGTGCAAAGAATCGCAAGCAAGCACAAGCACATCGACAGCAAATGGAAACTCTCTCACAGGAAGTTCAGAAATGGAGGAACAAGGCTTTACTCCTGTCCACAACCAAGGATGATCATACCATCACGAATCTCGCTTCTACCATGCCTCATTTGGTTTCACTCTTCCATAAATCACATGAATGGAAAGGTCCCCCTCCAGATGCAGTGTCTCAATACATAGATCGGTACCTCCCACCCCATGTAACCCCAGTCCCCCCCATGCACAAGCATTACTTAACCATGCTGCCGATTTTGGCAACCTTTTTAGCAATCACCGGCAGAGTGAAAGACTTACAACCACTACTGACGGCTTTGGACAAGCAAGAACCAAGGGTGGAAGGTATTCTCAGCATGTTTGAAGCAATTTCTCACTCGTGTTCTGTGTGCATCACATGTCATCCCCCCTTCCCAATTTGCCCTCCATGGTTGTGCATCAGCCATAGACACGCTTCGGGTCATACATAACCACATCTTGGACAGATGGTTTGCAGATTTGCTTGTTTGTATGGTACCTGATGATGTCCGCAATGCCTTTGGATTAGTACAACACGATACTCTGGAAGCTGTACTTCGCTTACTTCACTTCCCCCCTCACCTTATAAGTATTCTCATGAATGCTGCCACAAGTGCAACTCTACACATGGGCGGGAAAAATGGAATAGCTGAAGCCCTGGCAAAATTCAAAGCAAGTATACCACAGGGGTGCCCCGTGTCAGCACTCTTATTTTGCATCCTTTTGGAGCCGAGGATTCGCATGGTCTTACATGATATTCCTAAACCACAATCAAAATGTGGAGATTTTGTACATGTAGCTTACATGGATGATACCACATATCTCCTGGATCAAGTAACAAACATTCAACAACTTTTGTTGAATCTGTATCACACAGCTATACTGACCCATCTTCACACATCCACAGTGAACTTTTTGGTAGCCGTAACACACCGTCAGGGTTTGCAAGTCATTTTTGATAGACCACACATTTTAGTAGGAGGAGGTACAGCTCCACTCGTTTTGCACGCGCTCAAATTCTGCTCGAGAGACCGAATCAGTATCAGCAAATAAGTTCATTGCATGAACACAGCCAATGATCTCGATCGGTTTCAACGATCACGTACGATCTCGTGCATCACAACTCCAACATACGCACTCATGATACCAGATAATGCACATCCAATGTCATCGGATCACATTGACTTGCTTTCTCGGCCATTAACAAATCTTTCGCTCATTTCATCGGTGGATGATGAATCACTCTCAGCTTCGAGATCACGTCCAGCTAAAAAAGAATGGAGTTCATCAGCTGCTCTCTGGCATTTTCAATTGAGATTGATGGTATCTATCCTTTGAATTTGTGGAGAGTCCTGAGATGCAGCAGAGCTACATGATCAGCAAGCCATGACAGAATATGCAAACTTAGCTGGTGATGATCCTCTGCTGTCGAATTCGATGTGGTGTTCGCCGGGAGCAACTTTGGTAGAGCCATGATGTGCTCTAGAATCGGTTTGTGACCATGCTTTTGCCATTCTACCCATACTTTCTGCTGATGCTGCGGACAGTAATCTCTGATTGGGTCATACAGATGCTCTTTCATCACAGCTGCCGTGACTTTATTCATGTCAGCATCCGGTGGTTTGAGATGTCTCTGCAAGAAATTTTTGATGTCTTTGTTCGCAATTGCACGATACGTGGGATCCCATTGATGAACAAGTTGTTGTATTTCCACTGGTTGCTGCTGCACATAGTAAAGAAGCGCTGGCGACTTCATGATGGCTAGTGGGACGTAGTCCAGAGAGGTCTTCTCGGTGTCCATTTGGATATCCGCAGACGCTGTGAGGAGCATCCCATATGGTGTGAGAGTTTTGGAGATGCCTGCTACAAATAATCTTCCCATGTGCTGTCAGCCATCTCAGTGCATCGCAAACAAATTTGGCAGGCTTGTCGAACGCGGAGGGTATGGACATTTGTGCTTCACTTATGACTGATGCTGGCAACTCATCTCGAAGGGTTGAGAAGAGACCTCGATGTCGTGGATCCGACGACTCTCTAAGCGATGAGAGAAAGTGTGTTTCATTCTGCCATGGGCTGTGAGATATGACATTTGCAAGAGAGCTTGCCCGGAAAGCTGGGCCACTGCCAAAGATAACAATGTCTTGCCATGAAGCTGGGTTCTTGCTGTTGAAGAAAGTGTTCATAAAGATGATGCATGTGTCACGATGATGAGAACAATTGAATTCTTTGCTGCTTGGCATTCTTAGTTCTTTGTGTTGTCTTGATTTGCTTACACCCCATATACTTTCGTGCTCTCCTGCCTTGTTCTTTGCGTGATCTGTGTTATCCACAGACCTATGAAGTAAAATATGTACGATTTATGTCTATCCCTGGTATGGTTCTGAACTATCCATAGCCAATCCCTCCCTGAGTCACGATGTCATGACGACACGCCGACAGTGGCTTGCTGAGAGCTAGCAGCTCCTAAGATGGGTTTTCGGCCTCGCATTGCAGTGGTCGTGCGGCAAGCTGCTGCCCAGAAGACGCTGGTTCGAATCCCTCAAGGGGAATACGAGGAGGAGATGCGGCTCCGTCGGCCGGCGGTGCCGGTGGCGGGGGGCACTGATGCAGGTGTGTTGTGCCTGGTGCCTTGTTTTTCTGCGTGCTCTGATATCTGGATTGGACAATAGCAAAAAACTACGAGGACGAGACACGCCACCCATCCATCGGCGGTGCCGGTGGTGGAGGGGGATGCTGAAGGGGGCGGTGGCGGGGACCTCGCCAACAGGCCCCTGGACGGACGGACGAACCGGGGTTCGAACCCCCAACGACGACGAGCGCCACCCATGGCGCATACCACTAGACCGTCCATGCCTCTTATGCTATTTGGAGCAAAACTTGTTCTTTATTTATTATGACATGTGCTGGCAACTCATCTCGAAGGGTTGAGAAGAGACCTCGATGTCCTGGATCCCACGACTCTCTAAGCGATGAAAGAAAGTCTGTTTCAAAGGAAGCTTCTGCCATGGGCTGTGAGATATGACACTTGAGAGAGCTTGCCCGTGAAGCTGGGTTCTTGCTGGTGAAGAAAGTGTTCATAAAGATGATGCATGTGTCACGATGATGAGAACAATTGAATTCTTTGCTGCTTGGCATTCTTAGTTCTTTGTGTTGTCTTGATTTGCTTACAACCTGGATACTTTCGTGCTCTCCTGCCTTGTTCTTTGCGTGATCTGTGTTATCCACAGACCTGTGAAGTAAAATATGTACGATTTAAACTTGACATGTGGACAGGTTTGGTATGGGGTGGAGAATACTACCCCGGCTTTATGCACAGGCATGGTGGTGTTACGCCATGCTTGGTATTACCGTGTGACTTTGGTTGTTGTCCATTCTGTACTGTGGGTCTCTTCCTCCGTCACAGGGTAATGGTGTTGCCTGTGTAGCCGTCTTTGCTGCCATCTGTAGAGAGGGGGGGGGGGGGTAGGCTGGGACCCCCCTCCCCTCCCAGGGTCCCCCTATGGTCCCCGCCTAAGGCGTCAAAGCAAAATTTTGGCTGTCAGCCTACAACATTGGAAGGGGAGGAGGGTTGGAGCCTCCTCCTGCGGTGTACAGCCGTTCTACTACATCACTGCGTGGCCTCTCCACCCTCTGTGGCCTCTCCACCCTCTGTATCGGCTTTTCCCACAAGCCAAGAATTGCCCTGCCACGTAAATTGGGGGGGGGGGGGGGGCTCGACGAAACTTGGTCCGCCGATTTGCGGCCAATCAGCGTCGATCCGGACCCCGGGTCCTTTTTCAACGATTTCCTTCCAAACGGGACCCCAAACCCACGCGGGGGCCCCAGCAGGACGCACAGTACGGTCCATACCCGAGGGGTCCAGCCCTCCCAGGGGGCGGTGAACTTGGAGAGCATGTTCTGCAGCACCAACTGGTGGGTCCACTGCCCCTGACAGCGCACCTCCCCCGACGGGTGGTACAGGACCACCAGCCCCTTGTTCCCCGCCAGCTTCCAGCACCACCGCTCCTCGTCCTCCGCACATGTGATGACCGAGGACTCCGCCGGGGTCACCGTAAGCCGCTCGGCCTCGATGTTGTTGTCGTCCAGCGCAAAGTTCAGCTTCAACGGGCCATCGTTCCACTGCCGCCGCATGCCCCCTGACTCAAACTGCTGCCGCAGCACGTCCACGTCCCAGGCCTGCACACACGGGCGCACTGGTGAGGGAGTCACTCTCCCCCCATCAGCAAGTCGGGTTCCCACACAGGCTATTGCTTAGGGACCCCGAGGGGGGGGGGGGGGTTGTTTGGGGCCCTAGCAAGCCACGGCCGACCCACCCCCCCCCCTTCAGAAAAACTTTCCTGAGGCAAAAAATGTAATTTATCAAAGGGGCCGGAAATTTGAGGCTGATTGTAGGTACACAAACTTGTTTTGGGCGTCTGACCCACCCTCTCTCCTTAAGCAATAGCCTGGTCCCACAAGATTCAAATCAAACCAAAACGCCACGCTGCCCCCAACAGAAGACTCGGATGACGGGCACAATCCGTTGTCGGATGCAATTCAGTGCGCAGTGGTTGGGTTGCTTCGATACGTCTCTACCAAGTCCAGATGACAGCCTGTGTGCAGATGACATGGCGCGGTGTCGGTAGTTGCCACACCATCCGTGAGGTGGACAAAGGAGTCTCAGTGCGTTTGGTTCGCCGACTTTTTTGTTTGGTTGTGGTTGCAGCAGCTTGGCCCATGCGCTGGCGGTGGAACAGAGGCAACCCTCCGTGTGCCAATGGAATGGCTCCGTGCAGATCGTCTCGGCTGGACCCGACTGGAGCATCTGAATACCGGCTCCTCCTTTCAACTGCCTGGCAGAATGAGGACTGTCTACCGGGGGCCATCCTCCAACAACGCCCAGTCTCGCACTACCTGCTCCTCTGCTTCGGCTTCTCTCTTGCTTCTTTCCTCGTCCGCCGCCGCCGCCGCCTGACAGGACAGCACAGCCAAGCAGTGAGCATGGGCATCCCCCTGGCATCCGGGACCTTGTTCCTCGGGCAGTTTCGCTCCCGGGTACTAGTGGCGTGCACGTACACTTCTCCCTCCCCTTTACTGAGCCCCATCAGCACTCAGAAGCGCTGGTCCTGAAAAAAGATCTTGGGAAGCTTCATTCCCCATCTAATGTCATGCAAATGTCATTTTCCCACATGGACATGGCTGTACGGCAGAAAGTCAAAGACTGCGCAAGTAGCAACCATAGATCCCCACAAACGGATGCACCCAAAACAGGGGTAAGCACATGCTCACCAGTGAACGGATGTGTGTGGAAGCCATGCTGGGCCCCCCAGCCTTACCTATAAACCAGTAGAAGGGGGTTGCCCTCTCAAGCAGAATATGGGTTTGAGCAGAAATACCCCCCCCTGTCCATCCCCCCCCCCCCCCCAAGGGATGACGGTTCCCCCCCAATCCCTTGGGGGGACTGTCACCACACAACACTAACTTGAATTCTAGTATTCCCAACATAAATTTCTCTTCAGCGCCTTTGGCGCCTGTGATTTCCTATTGATTTCTTATTGTTCATGGGCCAAGTGACGCCACCCCCCACCCCTTGGGGGGGTGTGACCTAATTAAAAAACAGACAAATGCAAACCAGAGGTAATGCACTCCACAGTCATGGGGGGGGGGGGGCTGGACAAAGGGGGGGTGAGGGTACCTCTCAAAAGCACTACCTGGCCCCTCTTCCTCCTCTGGACCGGCTCACAAACATGTGATTTCACATCCCTGGCCACACCAGCTGTGGCCAGACACACAACACTCACATGGTCAGATGGTCCTTGTGCTGAGACAAGGCCATGCTAGCACAAGGCCTTTGGGGGGAGGAGGGGGGGGGTCACGAAGGCACAGTGGGTGTGCCCATTGGCACTTCCGGGGACTAGGGGGGGATACTAAGCTCCAAGAGGGACAAAACGGATGGATGCACGTGTTGCTTTTGCAAGCACCACAAGTTGCACATTTGGAGGTTTGCTGGTAGATCCTTGACAACTTGAGACCACCTGTCATTTCGAGAATTTTGAGTATGCCCCCCTGATGTATGTATGAAAAAATAGGGCGGGTGTTGCCCAAGATGCAGGTACCCAGAATGCCTCCACATACAATGACCCTTTCTTTCTGACATACGGTTTTTTGCACATGGCGGTTTCTCCCACCTGGGTCACATTTAAGACCATTCAATGCGGTGCCGAATAAGCTACATAAATATGAATGACAAACCGCTTGTAGCCATTCCTGATTACTGCTGTGGGTGCCTGTGGACCTGGGTGTGTTGCAAGAAGGGCCAGGGCTGAACCGTGTGTGGGGTGTGTGTGGGATAAATGGAATGGAATGCAAATGGAATTCAAACACATACCTTGTCAACCCAGGGATCATTTGAATGCACCAGTGTGGGCAATGAAACGTGTTCCAGAACATGCTAACAAAACCCACATGTTCTTGTGGTAGCTTTATGATGGTGTCTGGTGCAACACCTGCTGCGGACGTCCCATGGACTGAAACACGCCCACACTCCCAGACATGCCAGCAGCACCACGCCACTCCCTCATCTCCTTGATCTATGCATATCCTTCCATTTTGTGTTGGCCCTGCACTGCCCCCTCCCCCCCTCCTCCGGTCTGCAAAACCATGCACGTTGGAGTCGCCATGCACTAACACAATGCCTTTTGCTTTGCGTGGCATTGAGCATTGTGGAGCTGCGCCTGCCAGCAGAAATACCATTCTTTTCTGGAGTGGCCAGAAACCTCAATAAATTGACATGTTTGGGGCTGGGGTGGCGTGCGTATGGGGGGGGGGGGGGGATGAAGGCTGGGGGAGTGCGCTGGTTGGTACTTCCGGACCTGTGGGGAAAAATATTTTCAATGGGTGAGAGTGGCACGGTTGTCCCTCTGCTCACAATTGCTGCTGCAGACCCTTGGCGTCCCTCCCATGCCGGCACCGGCTATGCTCCACACAGGGTCTGCCCCAAGACAGTGAAGTTTGGAGGGTGCTCACCAGCAGCGATGTGGGAAAGGTAACACAGGACTAAAGGGTTCTGGATCACCAAGTGTTGAACATCAGCAGTATGCAGCATTTTCAAGCATCTTCGCTGGTGGGGGGAAACTTTCGCCCTCCAAATCAAATTTTGCCTTTTTGGCCTCTCTTTCGTATTTGCGGCATTTTTCCTCCTCTTCCCGCCTCTTCCTTGCCTCCGAATCTCACTCCCTTATGGCCGCTTCCACTCTTCTTTTCTGCACTGCCGCCTCCTTTTCCCAGGCGGCCTTTTCGTTCCTTCCTTTCTCTTCATTTGCCTTCACGACCGCCCTTTCCAACTCCAGTTCTTGGCGATCTAGGTTGTTTTTCCTTTCTTGTAAATTGAATCGGAGCTCCCTCTGGTCTAAGAAGCACTCCTTGTCAAGATCATTTGCAAGGTTCCTCCTCTCTTGCTTTTCTTTTTCCATCGATAAAATTTTCTCCCCCATTCTCTTCACGGTTTCTTTGAGTTTTTGGTTCTCGTTCTTGTTCTTGCTCTTGTTCTTGTTCTTGTTCTTGTAAAACTCAAATCAATGCGTACACCCGGAAGTACCAACCGGCACACTTACTCAGATTTTATGGCACCCCCCGCAAAAAATAGTTCCCCTACCCCCCTGCCGTTGCAAGAGCAACGCCCTTGTCAGAGCAACAGTAGGTGTTGTTTCCGAGACTTTTGGAAGGGCGTCTAGCGAAGTGACGTGAGCCATTGGGGCAGGTCCTTCCCTCGCGCCGTGTACATGAAGGGGGAGGCATAAGGAGGTGGCACGCCGGCACTGCTGGGCCCTGTCTCTGCGCTAACCTCTGTGCGCACAGCATGCAGGACCTTAATCGGCTAGTTTGTTTCCGAGACTTTTGGAACTGTGCCCTATTTTGCCCTTTAACAATATCCCCCTTTGTGAGAGGAACAGTGGGGGTTGGTTCCATCAAAGTTTGGGACGCAGTGACGTTCTTGCAAGGGGGGTTGGGGCAGGGGGGGGGGGGATTCTCGGAAATCGGATATCATGCTTAAAACCCCCTGCAGAGCCAAATTTAAAAAAGGGGGGGGTTTTAAGGGGGTTTTTCGCTGCGCGGGGGTATTGTCCGCGGGAAGGGTACCCCGGCCCCCCAAACCCCCCCCAATGAAATACATAGTGTTGGGCACCTCCGAACAGTTGGGTATGTGGCCCAGGTGTGATCCGACAATTCGCACCGCCCCTACCGACGTCTATGGTAGGGTTTCATTGGCTTGGGTATTTCCGGCCGTGGGTACCAGAAACCTCGGGACTGTGGGTCTCCGAGGCGGTCATGGGGTTCGAAATACACCATGGGGTTAGAATTGCAGCATGGGGGTTGAAACACATCAAGGTCGGTCATGGGGTTCGGAGTGCATCATGGGGTTAGAAATACACCATGGGGTGAGAAATGCGTCAAGGGGAGGGCATAAAAGAAGGGGTGTGTGTGACTATACTGGTCGACCGACACAACTCGGGAGGCCCTTAAGGCTATGGCGGGCCAGGCCTCCCTCCCCGCACCATTGTGTGGGCCTTCCACTCCTAGTGTGCATGCTACTACAAGGGAAGGAGAGGGAGAGCGAGGAGGTGTAGGGGGTGGGGGACGTGTGTGCATGTAGCTCCGCCTACTTCTTCCGCCCTGACGTCTTCACCTTGCAACGCTTCTTAGCACTTTGCTTGGGAGTGGTGATGGGCCGCTTTGTGCCCTTGCCGGGCACAACTTTCTTTTTGGGGAGAACTTCCACCCCGGAAGAAGAGGTAGAAGAGGAGGAAGATGAGGAAGAAGAGGAGCTATTACCGTCTTCGGAAGTTGCGGAACTCTCGTTACCGCTAGGCGAATCATGATCTGCGGAAGACCCAGATTCCACAGAGCTTGCATCCTCCTCCGGTTTCCACTCCCAATCGGAGCGGCCAAGAGAGGCTTCAGAGAAGGATGCACTCTCGTTGTCGGCCACCTTTGCCACTTTCAAGGTGATCTTGGGCTTCATCACCATGGGGATTTTTTGGCTCGCCCCTTTTTTTTCTCATCGTCCTGGCTGACTGCAACCCATTCCGTCAGATCAACGGTGTTTGGTGCCACGGTTGGATGGCACCATGCCAGGTGAGTTTTGATGTTCAAAACCCACGGGGTGCCACTGCACCCGGGAATAGGACATTCACGTGCCAAGTACACTCAAAACGAGAGGGACTTCGGATTGCTCACCTTGCGCATTGGTGGCCCACGGCTCTTGCATGCCGCAAACCATGCAGGGTGCCCCAAGTAGGGACCAAGTGCTCCCCAAGCACAAACATCGACCAATTGCTTATGGGAAGACGATAACGACAGAAGACATGTTGGCCGTCTTGCCAAGCAAATTGCCTTTTTGTGCATACTCCATTTGTGTGGACGAGGTGGCGGTTGAGGGGGACATTGTACCATCATTGGTTAGGGTCCATCCCCGGTGCTTTATGGATTTTGCATGGAGCATGCAGGTGTTCCTGAAATTCAAAGTGAAAGTGATTTGCTTGCCCTTCGCCGGCAGCCACAAGCTGGTACCATCCACCGGGTGTCGGTCTGTGCCGTTTGGCTCATTGTCCCCATGCATCGTGAGGTATCCTACCGTGACACATCTCGGATTGCATTTAGTGCCATTCACCGTTTTTGTGTGTTCTTTCGCTTCAAATCACGGCAACAGTCAATAAGGGGGGCCAGAATCAGAAGTGGCCCACAAGTGGGCAAGGTGGCTACATAACCCTTGCCGCCTTGGGGATCCCCACCGCTTCAGAGCGGGGGCCAGAATCAGAAGTGGCCCACAGGTGGGCAAGGTGGCTACATAACCCCTGCCGCCTGGGGGATCCCCACCGCTTCAGAGTGGGGGGCAGAATCAGAAGTGGCCCACAGGTGGGCAAGGTGGCTACATTACCCCTGCCGCCTGGGGGATCCCCACCGCTTCAGAGCGGGGGGCAGTATTAGAGGTGGCCCACAAGTGGGCAAGGTGGCTACATAACCCCTGCCGCCTGGGGGATCCCCAACGCTTCAGAGCGGGGGCCAGAATCAGAAGTGGCCCACAAGTGGGCAAGGTGGCTACATAACCCCTACCGCCTGGGGGATCCCCACCGCTTCAGAGTGGGGGGCAGAATCATAAGTGGCCCACAGGTGGGCAAGGTGGCTACATTACCCCTGCCGCCTGGGGGATCCCCACCGCTTCAGAGCGGGGGGCAGTATTAGAGGTGGCCCACAAGTGGGCAAGGTGGCTACATAACCCCTGCCGCCTGGGGGGTCCCCACCGCTTTAAAGCAGGGGGCAGAATCAGAAGTGGCAGCCGCCAGAAATGGAAAATCTTATTTTTGGGGGCCGTGCAACAAAGCGTGGATTTTAGAGTGGGGGGACAACATCAAAAGTGGCTGAATTGGGGGGAAGGACGAATCTTTGGATGTGCAGTCCAAAAGAATACCACCAAAAAAAAAATTTGCAGAAATGGTGTGTCTGCATCGAAAAACACCCTTAAAACCCCCCACAGACCATTTTTAAAAAAGGGGGGGGTTTTCCAAAACCCCCCCACGCTATCGGATTTCTCAGAAACCCCCCCCCCCCTTGGGTTGGGGGGTAGCTACTGGGTACCAAAGAGTGACATCAGGTGGATTCTCGAGATTTTGTGGGTCCGGCCCCTTCATACAAGCCGAACCACCCTCCCCAAGGACTGCAGTGCCAAGCAGTGCCGTCTAGTGGCGCAACACGCACAACACGTCCCAACACAACACACCACACCACACCACACCACACCACACCAAAACGCAACGCAACACACCACACCACACCAAACCACACCACACCTCAACACAACAAGAAAGCAAACAAGGAATATTGCAACAAAACAAAACATGCACAAGGACTCGAACTCGGCACAATCGAACTGTGGCGCACGCATGTTACCACTCAACTAACCTACACATGAAGCAATTCGCGTGCTTCTATACACACTATTGTCATTTTAGAGACAAAAATGTCGAACTCAAACCAAAAGTCCGGCTCCTGTTGTGGCATCTGCCCCATGTCGAACTCAAGCCAAACGTCCGGCTCCTGCTGTGGCATCTGCCCTATGTTGAACTCAAACCAAACGTCCGGCTCCTTCTGTGATCTGCCCTATGTCGAACTCAAACCAAACGTCCGGCTCCTTCTGTGACATGTGCCCTGTTTGTGGCAATGCCCACATGAAAAAAGGGCAATGTCGCGATTGCCACCCGAAACATTTTAACAAAAATGCCAAACAGGTATTGTGGGGGAGGGCTCCGGTCAAGGTTGGTGTCAATCTATGGATGCATTTTGGCTATTCCTTTCCTACAGAGCAAAACCAACGACAAGATGCCGAACAAGGAAAATGTACATGGGGTGGGGGGTTGGGGGTTGGGGGCATGCGAAGGGGTACGCCAGTTGGTACTTCTGGATGCACGCACGCATTCGCCTTTTTGAGGAGGGAGTCCTCCACGCGTGGATGAGGGGGTTGGTTGCCCACCCATTGGGATGGGGGTGAAGAGGGAGGGTCCAAAAAAACTGCAAGAGGTGGGCAACCTGTTGGGCTACCTAACCGCCGGGGGAAAATTATTTTTGCTGTGTAAGAGTGGGACAGTTGTTCTGCTACTCACAGGTGCTGCTTCTGCCCCTTGGGGTCCCTCCCACGCCGGCCCTGGCACACCCCACACAAGACAGTGAAGTTTGGAGGGTGCTCACTGCCACATCCAATGTGGGCAATGCACCACAGGGCCCAGGGGGTTCCGGATCACCAAATGTTACCAATTGGCAGTGCGCAGCATGTTCAGGCATTTTGCCAGTTGGTTCAGGGGCTCACTGGGCGCGCAGTGTGCAGTGGGTGGGAAGTGAGCGCAAGTTTGGGGGCTCAGAGCTGCACTGAAGGCCATGTTTCTCTCAACAAGGTGTCAGTGCTCCCCCCAAAACACACTGCCTGGGCCCCACCGCGGGGCCTCGGTGGGAGAAACCAGATCGCTCTCCCTCGGATTCCGCAATGAGCTTTCTGTTTCTGGTCTTCCTTGACCCGAAATGCACCCAGCCCACAGCTGCAGACAACGTGCGCAATTGACGGGCACATACCTTGAGATCTTCGAGAGCTTGCTGCAGAAAAGCGAGCATGGGTGAATGGCATCAAACTGGGCCCCTGGAGACCCTGAGCTCACTGCAGCCCCACGCCGTACTCACTGTGTCTCGCTCGCGTCGGGGCTGTTATCCGATACCACCGCTGTACCACCGTGTGGGGCTGCACCGCGGCCTCTGAGCCGCCCCCTCTCACTCACCCAATCACAACGGTTGGCCCCCGTCGGTGCTGCTCCCAGTGAAGCCCACGCAGGGTCCGCAGACGCCATTTCCTGTTTTCTGGGCGGGGGGGGGGGGGGGGGGCTCTTTGGCCCTGCTCCGCCAGTGCATCCGCCCCGTCGTGGCGCACCAGCCGCAGACGAGGAGGTGCGACCCACAAGCGCTGCCGTACCCGCCGCCGGGGCTCCTTTTAATTAGGGGGGGGGGGGGGTCCAGCCCCCGGTGGTGCTGAGTTTTTTGAGGCGCCAAAGATAATTTTTGATTGGCCAAAGGACCGGAAGCCATCTTTTAAGGGGAATGAAGCGCCGGATACGGAGCTTCCGTGTACCCCCGGGACACAGGTCTACGATCATTGCTCTTCAGAACAGTACCGAATGCTGCCTTGAGTTCACAGCTCAATGCAGCTATCGAATGCTTCATGGGCTGTCTGGTCAGCTCATCCCCCTCCCTCGGCATCGGTTAGCCAACGTGTACTCCAACAACTGCGGGCGCTTGGGAGAGCGAATATTGGGCCCAAAGTCGTCCTCAGACGACTCATCATCTGTGATGCTGGACCCCCCTGACACATCAGAACCCATTTACACATCGGGCATCTCTTCAAGCCCCAGTTCTGATGTACTTTGGCCTGCTGCAGCCAGATTTTGCCCCCTGCAGCCTCTTTTAAGAGGGGGGAGTCCATGGGGGTGGGTGGGTGGGTGGTGCAGAGTTGTTTAGCGGAGCCCTACCTGCCGCCTCCTTCACGACACGATGACCCCTCCCCCGATGATGGCTGCCAATCGTGGCAGCGCCCCGGAGGGGCCCATCCCACAATGCCGCCCCTTGCGTGCCACTGGCCCGGCCCCACTTCGCAGACCTGTCTGCTTCAATGAGCCCCACACCAACGAAACCAATACCAGAGAAAATGAGGGTAGACCCCATGCCTCGACAAGGTCCTGCGTACGCACTACACCCAGGCACGCAGGTCCCCGGGGCTGGGCACCGCCGCACTTGACGGGGCCGTGGCGGCACAAAGGCGGGAGCTCCCCCTCCCCCTCCCCCTCCCCTTGCGCTCACACGGGCCAGATTCTGGTTCAAAGGGGGCAAAAGTGCGGGAACGCAGGGTCGGTTTGTTTGGACAAGCCCATGTTAGCGCAACGGGCGCGCAATCATCATTCAAACTTCATCAGTTCGTGTGTTCGAGGAGATACGCTACGTACAATCAAGATCAAACACAAAGCCTTCATCCGTTATCAGTCTGGTACACATCTACACTCAAACTCCGATGAGCTGGCGTGTTTGACGTTGAAAACTTGTTCGGCAGATGTACTGCCTGCAGGCAACATAGCGTAAGGGGGCGGGGGATGTGGCCGAAGGCGCCCGTGCAAATGCTTGCGACTCCGTTACAGGGTCAACGCTCACCGTAGTATCCGGACCTGGGGCTCGGGGCAGCAGCAAAGACTTGGCGGGGGCAAAGCAGTTCAGGACCGAACAAGGCCCAAGACACACTTTCTTTTCATCATCGGTGAGCGACTGTTTCGCAATGTCCTGCAAATTTTTCACGTATGCCTCCTCCCGAGGGGCATAGTGCCGGGCTTCCTTTGCCAGCACCTCGTCTTCGATGTCGTCGATTTCACGTCTCCTCTTGCCGGGCGGGTTCCACTCCATTGCACAGGCGCGCCTGAGAGAAGGCGGGTTCATGCTGCGATGCACGATGGCCTGTCCGTTGTTGTTCCTGTGCATCCAGTGCCACAGTGTGTGTCTGATGATGATGAATAGAATACTATCCCTCTCTCTCCCTCTCTCTCTCTCTCTGTCTCTCTCTCTCTCTCTCTGCCTGTCTCTCTCTCTGTCTGTCTGTCTGTCTGTCTGGCAGCCGTGAGGTGCAGTGCAAGACTAAAAGCCAAATGTTCAGCAGGACAACCACTGCAATCCGAACAACTGCCAGCCATCCTCTGATAGAGATACTTGATACTCCACGGGACCAGCAGTGCGGCTGGACCTATGGGCTGCTGGCAGGCATGGCACGCGAGACGGCGGCAGACGGGGTGTAAGTGCTTGAGAACATTACGCACCGGGGGGACCACAAAAACAGCAATTGCAACACCTTCAGGGGCTCAGTGTTCGATTTCGCGTGTGTTTGTTATGGACCTTGGGGTCCATAACATGCTGCTTCGGAACGCCATTCGCAATTACAAGGCCTTCGAAGTCAAGACTCAAAGGGACAGTTTCATGATCGCGCTGCATGACCCTGTGTCTACCGTGAGTTGTCGTTTTGAGATTCAACAGAGGCTTTTGGAGGTTGATTGGCATCCCAATTTACTAAAACTCGCCAGTTGCTGTTAGGACAGAGCCGAGGTATGTTTTCCAAACAGGCGGTTGGGGGACACTTTGTGATGGGAATGGTGTGGCAAGCTTGACCTCCTGCCAGAATTTGCTGTGTCTTGGGGTGACTGTAGGGAGTGCTTGTGTGGTTTATGCATCCCACATCATTGAGCTTGCGATTTTTGCCCTTCGGGTTGGAGTTCACCCTGGTGTAAACCCATTGCTTTTCGTGGTCTTTACAAATCTGTCATTAACACTCAGAGGGCGCCAAACATACCCTCTTTGAACGAAAATTGTGTTCTGCCCTCACGGTTGCAGCGCAGGTTTGTTCACCAAGTCTGGCGAAACGGATTTACGAGTTTTAATGTGCTTCATGTGGAATTCCGGATCATGGCGTGGGGAATGTCTGCGCTACAGTTTTCGCGAACTAGAGCCAACCCTTTGCAGCACTGCACGACCCACATCCAATCGACCCCAAGCTGTAAGCCCCAGCAACTTTCTACATCTCAACAATTCGCAGCAACCCCCAATCACATTCCCAAAAAAAAACCTTTCTGACCTGCATCAAATTTCTACCTCGACTACGGGATTGCTGAAGGTGAGGTCGACTCCTAACCCTGGGGGGTGTTGGGTAGGTGGGCGGGTCAGAGAGTTTGGGCTCTGAAAACACAGTGAATTTCACACAGTGGGGGGCTCTCCAGTAGACGCTAAAAGATGTGTGGTGCAACATCCTACTGTCCACTATCCACTACCCATTGATGCGTGCCACGCGGGCAAACCATGGAAAAAACAAGGCAAATGCATGATATATGCATCCACAAAACCCGAACCTACACTTGGAGCAACACAGTTGCCAAAACCAGTGATGACCGGCACGGTATCCTGTTGCCAGGCCGTACGTTGAGAGACTGGCACTGTCACAAGGACCAGAAGTTCCCAACCCAGCCGCGGCCGACAATGTTACCGAGGAAAAACGGGGTGGAAGGAAATATGGTGGGGGAATGGGGGAAAATGGGGACGCCACCGTGTCGTACCATTGTGATTTTTTACCGTGTTCCATTTGGGTTCCAACCAAACTTTATTGGAATCAACAACAGGGGTTGAGACCTGGGACAGATGCATTTGGATTCTGCACGTGTGCATGCATGACTTGCTCTCCATTCAACTTACGGACATGTTGGACCATTTGGCGCTGCAATGTTCGAGTGCTGTGCTGCACTCGTGCACACAGAAACCAGACAGTGGAAAATGATTCGACCATCGAATTGGTGCCACAAGCTTAAAAGCGCACTTCTTGTAGATGACAAAGAGGTATCATACAACACCCCCCCCCCTTTGGGTGACGACACGGGTGGATACGACTCCCCCCCCCAATAGAAGTGGGCCGAAGGCCCCTTGGGGGGCCATGAGGCAACGGAAACTGGGTTCGCATACGCCCCCGTGTCACGGGCGCATGGTCATAACCACATTGTTCAATGTCATGCTTGCTGCACTGCAGCGTAGACCAGTTCTGTACCACACCAGGTGGTTGCTGACTGTGCATTGGCTCTGCTCCTCTGAACAGTGAGGTCAGCTCGCACCCACCACCCACCCACCCACAGTGCCGGTTAGACTCTAACCCTTGCCCTGCAGGTCGTGCCCTGCCTTGCACTCATTCCCTGACACGTAAGGACGTGTCGTGCTCATGCCTCAGGGGCGCAAAGGCGCCTGTGATGGCGCAAAGGCGTCTAAACACTTCAGCATGTGCTCCTGCTGTCAGGTGTCTCAACAGTTCATTGTTGTATCGTGTGTGGCGCCTACCTTTTCCGCTCGCCTCCATTCATGCGCATGCTATCCACTTGTCCTTGCCTACTGTCATCCATCTGCCTCACGTGGGCCACACTCTCGCAGCCCCAGTCATGCTTCGGCCTTTCAACACGTGACGACGTGTCGAGCCTGTGGCTCAGGGGCGCTACGGCGCCCTGTTTTTTCCACCACTTGACTGTTCCGTGCTGTCTTGGCGTCCCATACACCCTGGTCAGCTCGAACCCACCACCCTCCCTTTGCGCCGGTTAGCCCCCGTCTCTTGCTCTGTGGGTCTCTCTCCTACTCTCTCCCTCCCAATCTCTCTTGGGGGGGGGGGGGGTTCAGGGAGGGGCGATGGGGGGGGGGGGGGTCAGGAGGGTCGGTTGGGGGGGGGGGGTCCAGGTGGGGCAATTTGGGGTGGTGCGGCGGGGGGGGGGGGGGGGACAGGCTCCCGTTACCTCCCCTTGCCCTCCCTCTGGGGTGAGAGCTAGGGCTAGGGTTAGGGTCACCGAGCTGGTGGAACCAGTCTTGGTTTTATAACCCTTTTTAGTGTCTAGGGTGGACCTACCAGGTTTAGCAGCAAGCAAGCAAGCAAGCAAGCAAGCAAGCAAGCAAGCAGCAAGCAAGCAAGCAAGCAGCACGCGCGAAATGGGTAAAAATCAGAACTCCGTTGTGGTGCTTCAAATTCAGATGAAATTTTGGTGGATGATACCTATGGGTGTGAAGTACAATCACACAAAGTTTGAGCAAGAAACTCAACGGTGGCGGCCGGGAACGGGGTCCGCAAGTGGCGGACCTCAGTTTCAAAAACTGCAGTTTAGGGCCAAAAACAGCCATTTTTGGGCCAAAAAAGCCTTGGAACCTATTCAAAACGGCCAAATGAAGGGAAACGGTGGGTGCACTCCACGTGCGGCTTGACTTCCCCGTGTCAACGAGCTCTTTGCAGCCCTCTAACTCCATGATATGTCCCGGAAACGGCCCAAAAAGGCCCCCAGAAGCCCCAAATGCTGACAGCCACAAACCAAGAATAGGCCATACCTTTGGCTACATGGCTCAAAATGCGATTCCGAGGGCACCTACTCCACCCGCAACCCCCCACTTTTTGTGGTTTCCACCCCTCAGAATTGCCCAAACGGACGCCTAGACCCCAATACCTAGGCCCACTAGGCTGCAGCAAGCTGCAAGCTCAAGCCCAAACAGGTGGGTGCCCAAATGGGTCAACAGGCTCCAGTAGGGGCAAAAAGATGACTTTTCTCAAAAATGATCCTAGACCATGTGCGACGCTCAAACAAGTGTTTTTGGACCGTTTTGAGGTTGTGGTGGCCCATTTTGGTCCTCCAAACACCCCAAAATGCCTTGAAAATGGGCTGTTTTGGGGCCAAAAATGGGTCAAAAATGGGTCTAAAACGCATTTTTCCACACCTCATCCTGGACCATTTGGGGTGCACCAACGGGTGAAATGGGCCCATTTTGAGCCCATTTTGGGGCATTTTGGCACCTCACAAGTCCAAAAAGCCTTGAAAGTGGGCCTTGTGGTGATGGGGTTCACTTGCAAGCTGATTTCACTTTGTCAAGAGCCATCAATGTGTGAATCATTCTTGATGTCCCTCACCAGTCATAGTTGATGTTCCCTCCCCCACCAGCTCGGTCCCAATATTCAGTCTTGATTAGGGTCACCAAGCTGGTGGAACCAGTCTTGGTTTTATAACCCTTTTTAGTGTCTAGGGTGGACCTACCAGGTTTAGCAGCAAGCAAGCAGCAGCACACGCGAAATGGGGAAAAATCGGAACTCCCTCGTGGTGCTTCGGATTTGGTTGAAATTTTGGTGGATGATACCTATGGGTGTGAGGGACAACCACACAAAGTTTGAGCAAGAAACTCAACGGTGGCGGCCGGGAACAGTTGTCGCAAGTGGCGGACCTCGGTTTCAAAAAGTGCAATTTAGGGCCAAAAACGGCCATTTTTGGGCCAAAAAAGCCCTAGAACCCATTCAAAACGGCCAAACGAAGGGAAAGGGTGGGTACACTCTATGTGCGGCTTGACTTTCCCGTGTGAACGAGCCCTTTGCGGCCCTCTAACTCCACCATAGGTCCCAGAAACGGCCCAAAAAGGCCCCCAGAAGCCCCAAATTTTGTGTAGACTGGCTGGCAACAGCCACAAACCAAGAACAGGCCATATCTTTGGCTACATGGCTCAAAATGCGATTCCGAGGGCACCTACTCCACCCGCAACCCCCCACTTTTTGTGGTTTCCACCCCTCAGAATTGCCTAAACGGACGCCTAGACCCCAATACCTAGGCCCGGTAGGCTGCGGCAAGCTGCAAGCTCAAACCGAAATAGGTGGGTGCCCAAATGGCTCAACAGGGTCCAGTAGGGGCAAAAAGATGACTTTTCTCAAAAATGATCCTAGACCATGTGCGATGCTACAACAAGTGTTTTTGGACCGTTTCGAGCTTGTGGTGGCCCATTTTCATCCTTAGAAAATCCCAAAATGCCTTGAAAATGGGCTGTTTTGGGACCAAAAATGGGTCAAAAATGGGTCAAAAACGCATTTTTCCAAAAATCATCCTAGACCATTTGGGGTGCACCAACAGGTGAAATGAGCCCATTTTGAGCCCATTTTGGCCATTTTGGGGCATTTTGGCCCCTCAGAAGTTCAAAAAGCCTTGAAGTGGGCCTCGTGGTGATGGGGTCCACTTGCAAGCTGATTCCACTCTGTCAACGGCCTTCAATGTGTCATAGGTGTCCGTCACCATTCATATCTAATGTTCCCTCCCCCACCAGCTCGGTCCCAATATTCAGTCTTGATTAGGGTTAGGGTCACCGAGCTGGTGGAACCAGTCTTGGTTTTATAACCCTTTTTAGTGTCTAGGGTGGACCTACCAGGTTTAGCAGCAAGCAAGCAAGCAGCAAGCAAGCAAGCAAGCAGCAAGCAAGCAGCACGCGCGAAATGGGCCAAAATCAGAACTCCGTTGTGGTGCTTCAAATTGAGGTGAAATTTTGGTGGATGATACCTATGGGTGTGAAGTACAATCACACAAAGTTTGAGCAAGAAACTCAACGGTGGCGGCCGGGAACGGGGTCCGCAAGTGGCGGGCCTCAGTTTCAAAAACTGCAGTTTAGGGCCAAAAACAGCCATTTTTGGGCCAAAAAAGCCTTGGAACCTATTCAAAACGGCCAAATGAAGGGAAACGGTGGGTGCACTCCACGTGCGGCTTGACTTCCCCGTGTCAACGAGTTCTTTGCAGCCCTCTAACTCCATGATATGTCCCGGAAACGGCCCAAAAAGGCCCCCAGAAGCCCCAAATGCTGACAGCCACAAACCAAGAATAGGCCATATCTTTGGCTACATGGCTCAAAATGCGATTCCGAGGGCACCTACTCCACCCGCAACCCCCCACTTTTTGTGGTTTCCACCCCTCAGAATTGCCCAAATGGACGCCTAGACCCCCGTACCTAGGCCCACTAGGTTGCGGCAAGCTGCAAGCTCAAGCCCAAACATATGGGTGCCCAAATGGCTCAACAGGGTCCAGTAGGGGCAAAAAGATGAGTTTGCTCAAAAATGATCCTAGACCATGTGCGGCGCTAAAACAAGTGTTTTTGGACTGTTTCGAGCTTGTGGTGGCCCATTTTGGTCCTCAGAAAATCCCAAAATGCCTTGAAAATGGGCTGTTTTGGGGCCAAAAATGGGTCAAAAATGGGTCTAAAACGCATTTTTCCAAACCTCATCCTTTGTGTTTTTTGATTGTACTTTCTTGAAACAAGACGGCACCGGCCCTCGCTTTTTGAAATCCAAAAGCAGTTTTGCTCTCCAAGATCCCAATTGCGGCACACACGAAGCTACGGTCACAAAACCCTCAAAGTGTCAATCATGGAAGAGAGTACCAGGTTTCGGCAAAACATTTTGCCCTCATCAGCTCTGAAGAAACATAATTACAGCAAGTTTGCATTAGTATAAAAATGACAATTCTAATGCAAAAATCGACAGCAAACAATCGAAATTAATTATTCATGGAATCAGAATGCTGTGCACGCGCGCGCTGAAATAGCGGCGATGGTGCTGCTCGCTGTACATTCAATAGCAAGCTTGCTAGTGTAGAACCTGGTTCCTCATTCGGACACACTTCATCATTCTTACCACTCAAGGTAGACCACAAACGGGAGGCCCATTTCGCCCTTAGGGGGGGGGGCAGGTTTCTGAGTGACAAACATCTGCAAATTGGGGACAATACACTTCCTCTAGCTTCGTCTTGAGCATCCCCACAGGCTGATTGGATAGCATCGCGACTTTGTGCAGGGCTTTGTGGTGCAGGACAGCCACTTCCATCTCCTCTGCGTTGTCGCCCACTGCTTCTGCCGCCTCCACTGCTGAGGTCCCTTCCACAGTCCCCGTTGCGGCAGGGCCCTGAACATCAGCCCCCGTGAGCACATTCTTGTTGGCAGCAAGGTTCCAAAAGGGGCTCTGGCCGCGTGTGGCGGGGGTCGAGCATAGTGATGCAATACGGCTCTGCAAATATTCCGGGTCGGCCCCTTGCACCGTCTCATGCAGGGCCCCGTCTTTGTAGATCAGGAAAGTTGGCAAAGAGTTGATGCCCAGTCGCTCGCATACGTCTGGCACCTCATCGTAATCGACCTTGTAGAACTGCATCTGTGGGTACTGGGAATCAAAGGCCTGAATTTTGGGGAGTGCTCCAGGCGCCCGATCACAGAAGTCCCAGAGGCATTGATGACAGAACTGTATGGGGCGCGCAGGACATGGGTCACAGAACCCTGTTGCTTAGGCCGTTTCCCTACATAGCGATGGCGTTGGTCCCAAGTGATTGGGAACCTCTCCCACAGGTGTTTAGGGTACCTCAGGCGCACAAGGGACAGTTGCAGACGACGAAGCACTGCCTGGTAGTACGGCCGGTGTGAACATCTCCTGAGATGGCGGATGCACTCTCCGGTGATCCATCCAGTTTTCGTGCTTCGGGGGACATTACTGTTCCAGGGCACATAGGCACAGCTGTGGGTTTCTTTGAAATACGTGTGATGATGCAGCGGGGAAAGTGAGATAACATACACGTCCAGAAAGCTGAACCGGCCAGTCGAATTCGTACACATCAGATCCCAAGGCAAATGGGGGGGGTATGTGCGCTTAAGCCATGCGTGCACCCAACCCCACAAGGACAGGGGGTAGCAAATACAGCCATCATCCAAGAAACGGTACACTACCACTGTGGGCGGCAGAGGTGTTGCTCTTTCGTAGGCGCGGGCAATTAGGTTGCCCCATGCGGGGGCGGCATTTGTTCCCATTGAGAACCCCACCAGCTGGCGGAAGACGCCTCCACGGTGACCCCATGGGGCAAGAAAGACGTTGTGGCTGAGAATGATCGCCAGGAAAAACGAAACTAGGTATAGCTCACTGGTATATGGAACTTCAAGCCAGGGAAAGTACGAACTCCAGGCATCAAACTGTCCCCTGGTGAGGGGGGTGAAAAGCCACAGAGCGAATTCTTTCTCTAGGGGGGATAGGCACGTATCGGTCGCGGGTGATGAATGGATTACCGCTGCCCAGTGTTTGGTTGCATGGGCCACATCTTCCCATAGCACATTGGTGTAATACGCAGAGAAATCCCACAGAGTTGCACACAGTGGTTCATTGGACATTGCAGACCACACCCCTGACATGTGCTGTGGGCGCTCTGTATCTGTAGTGTCAATTAGCGGGGATGAGAGGAAAGGGTGTGTGTTAGAGGCTCGGTCGATCCGTAAACACATGTTACCCACAACTGCCGCAAGGATGGAAATCTGTGTAGTTGCCCAGTTCACCAACGCAGTAATGGGGCGGCTTGGCCAACGGCCATCAACGATACTCATACGTTTATGGCTCTTGACCAACAGTCTAAACTTCGGCAAAGTGGGACAGGAGGCAGAGTCAACGAAGGCTTGAATGGGCTTAGACAGCACGGTAGGGCATGTTTGCATGAAGATGTCAAAGAGCGATCCTTGCCATTGGCGTCCTTCTTTCAACCAAAAATCAATAGAGGTTTTTGAAGTGTCACCGAGCTTGTGGTAGATCTTATCTCCTTTCGGTGACTTGTCACGAAGGTGGGCTTCTTGCTCCGAGAGGTAGGCATCCACCGTCATGGGGACATACGATCCGTCTTTGTCGGACGGCACCACCACATGTGTTTCATGCCATTCATCAAGGAGAAAGTGATGCCATTGGACCCCACGCGTGGTATAGTCTTCCCGTTCAAACACACCAAGCGTTTGAAAACAATCATGCTTCGCACGCTGGATAGCTTGCTCTATGGTCAGATAGGGAATTTTGTTGTACACGTCGGAAAATGGAAACCTGGTACTCTGCTCCATGATTGACACTTTGAGGGTTTTGTGAACGTAGCTCCGTGTGTGCTGCAATTGGGATCTTGGAGAGCAAAACTGCTTTTGGATTTCAAAAAGCGAGGGCCGGTGCCGTCTTGTTTCAAGAAAGTACAATCAAAAAACACAAACCCCCGTACCTAGGCCCACTAGGTTGCGGCAAGCTGCAAGCTCAAGCCCAAACAGGTGGGTGCCCAAATGGCTCAACAGGGTCCAGTAGGGGCAAAAAGATGACTTTGCTCAAAAATGATCCTAGACCATGTGCGATGCTAAAACAAGTGTTTTTGGACCGTTTCGAGCTTGTGGTGGCCCATTTTGGTCGTCCGAAAATCCCAAAATGCCTTGAAAATGGGCTGTTTTGGGGCCAAAAATGGGTCAAAAATGGGTCAAAACCACATTTTTCCAAACCTCATCCTAGACCATTTGGGGTGCACCAACGGGTGAAATGGGCCCATTTTGAGCCCATTTTGGGGCATTTTGGCCCCTCACAAGTCCAAAAAGCTTTGAAAGTGGGCCTTGTGGTGATGGGGTTCACTTGCAAGCCGATTTCACTTTGTCAAGAGCCATCAATGTGTGAATCATTCTTGATGTCCCTCACCAGTCATAGTTGATGTTCCCTCCCCCACCAGCTCGGTCCCAATATTCAGTCTTGATTAGGGTCATGGGTAGGGTTAGGTGTAGGGTTAGGAGCAGGCTGAGGGTTGGGGTGGGTGTTAGAGTCAAGGTTGGGTTCAAGTATAGCCTTGGGGTGCTCCACCTCCTGGGCGGGGAGGGATGCTACGTTGGCAAGGGGAATGAAAAAAAATTTTCGGGCGCCTTCGGCGCCACCATATGTATGTCCGGTAGCTATTGACCCTTGGTAACTAAGTGGGCCCGGAGGGCAGGGAGGGGGGGGGGGGGGGTCGCGTACCCAAACCGAGGAGACGGCCCACCCGTGGGTGACAAATATTCCATTACAGGTGTGCCCATACTTCATGGTCGTGAAGACGGGACAAAGTGGGCAACACTGAGGAAAGAGGCCATGTGTTTCATCTGACCAATCCTCTTCCAAACTCTCCCCCCATTTCCCCCATATTTTTCAAATCGCACCCCCTTGTTCCTGAGGTCACAGCCCATTATACCCACCTGCTGCATCCCATTCCCCACCGAAACTACCTTGCCCCGCCGCTTTAGGGGTGGTTTCTCACCATTTTTCCGCAGAATTTTCCAAAACTTCCCGACCTTCACCGAGTGCCACCCATTTTTCCTCATTGGGCACATATCCAGATGGTGTTCCCGTAATGTTCCAGCAGTGGGAACTTCTGGTCCTCGCTGTGACCACGCTGGTAGACGGACACTGCATGATGTTGGGAGCATTGAGAACATGAGACTCACTCTCTGAATCCAACAGTTCAACATGGATTGCTGTTCCCCTGGACCAACAAACTCGCTGTCAGTCTTTGGTCTGCCGGGCAGCCTGTGCCACAAAACCTGTGCATTGCTGCATGGCATACCTGTCACTGCAATGAATCAATTCAGCCAAGGGGTGCCAGAAGAGGTGTGCACAGATGGCGGGGCAAAAGAAGACGACCTGATGCAGAAATGTGTGTACGTTTCGCGACCACACCTGAATGCGCATACAGATCCGCATGGACGAAGCAATTGATGCATACCATGTGTGTGCTGCAAAAATTCTATCTCCGTTTCACTGAAAACATTGCACTGCAACCCAAAGGGCTCTTTTGACATAAAGCACAGTGAAGTTCCAGGGGTCTCTGCCACAACAGAGGCAGTTCTGTACTTATCTGAAGTCATTTGGCATCGCTGGTACATCCTCTGATTTGGCATATCTCTCGGGGACGGCTGCAATTGTGCCAATATGGAGCGTTTTCGGGGTTCGGAGCCATTGTCGCCTCATTTGTGTCCACTGAGTGTCCCGTAGGTAGCGAGCGGTATGTGGGGTACATTCGGAAAGCCCTTGAAAACGGCTTTTCAAAGATGCATGGGTTAGGGGCGGTCAGGAACCATATTTTCTCAAAAATTGGCCACTATCGTTGTCAGTTTGGTTTTTTTTGCCTGCTCTGGTCAGGTTTCAGACAGACTGCACCGCATGCCTACCCCCATTACCGGGTGCTAAGCTGCTTTTCAAACTGCACCCGCCTCCAAGCAAGAAAATGACTGCTCTACATCATGAGAGGTATGTGGAATGGCCGAAATGCGACATGCCGTGCCATAGATTGTAGGGAGGTCCTCAGCAATGCCCTCCAACCATGCAAGGATGTCAAACTGATGTGTCCTTCCATTCCCCAGTGTCAACCAATGCACATTGGAGGTCAGGTGGAAAAATGAGAGGAAAGGCATCAATGTGGCTTGGCAAGGCACTCATCAGGTTGGATCAAGCATTCTGGCTTGTTTTGAGAACCCCATGTGCCTGCTCACATACTTCCAAACCTTGGCATGTGCATCATCTAGAAACCCCAGACTCCCTCTCTTGAGTTGTCTAGCTGAAACCATTCAATCCATTGCTTCGCGTCTTATAGGGTTCAGCCATTCTTGGGGCCTTGCCGCTGTCTGTGCATAAACTCAGCACGTTGGAGGGCCTGGGTCATCACTTGGTTGAGTTTGTAAAACCATCTGCCCCGCCTGGGCCCTGCGGGCCTTGGTTGTTTGTGCCTGCTTGTGATCTCGGCTCTGTGTGGGGCCCTTGCCTTGTTTGTTTGCCTTCCAAAAATAATTCAATAATATTCACTCTTTTTGGCTGTGCGCCCTATCTCTTGTGGGTGCCAGCTTCCCAAACACTTTCTTTCTCTTTTGGTGCTGGCTACTTTTTCCTTTGTTGACTATCCCGATTAGTCATCACACATTGCGCCCATGTGTCAGGTCCCTCTTCAGGCTTTCTGGGTGCTCCTATTTGGCAGATAGGGTTCCACTACTAACTTTTGTGCATCCAGACACACGTGCGCGCACGTAGCCAAAATCAGGTCCAGCCACTGGCCATTTCAGCCAAACATGGGTATGTCCCTGTGGGTAACCCAATTAATCCATACCCCGCCCCCCCTTGTATACGCTACACAATTATCACGGTCCCTGCGCCTACTGTAGCTTGGACAAGGGCGTGGCTTGCGCGCGACACATACAACTGCCGACACACACGTGCGCAGGCCACATGTGCTGAAATTGGCAATTCAGGACCTATGGGATGCATCAGACTTAAAAAAAAAAAAATCCTGGTGCACCAGCAGGGGGCCGTGCTGAAATTGGCAAATGTGATGACAAACCCATGTCTTATGTGGCCGCATTACATTTCGTACGTAATTAAATTACGTACACAATTATTACAGTCCCTACGCCTACTTGGCTTGGACAAGTGCGTAGCTTATACAGGGGGTGGGGGGGTACTTTTAAAACCCTCTTTTTCCAACCTTTTTCACCAGCTGATTCCACCCAGATCCCAGTGAAAACCCTCTTTTTCCTACCTTTTCCCCCATTTTCCCACGTCTTTCATCAAGGTGAAGGTCACCTGGATTTGCCAAAAATCTGACTCGTCGCCTGGATTTGCAAAAATTTTGACCGTTCACCTGCAGTTGCCAAAACAGTGACATCGCCTGGATTTGCCAAAAATTTGACCGGTTCCCTTGAGTTGCCAAACCTTCGACCGGTCGCCTGGGTTTTCCACAACCTAACCGGTCGCCTGGATTTGACCGGTCGCCTGGGTCTGCCCAAAATTGGCCCAGTCGCTTGGATTTGCCAAAAATTTCACCGTTGTTTAGCCAAAATTTTGGCTGGTCGCCTGGATATTTCAAAATTTTGACCGGTTGCCTGGATTTGCCATAAATTTGTCTGGTTGCTTGGATTTGCCAAAAACTGCACAGGTTGCTTGGATTTGCCAAATAGTTCAACTGGTCGCCTGGATGTCTCAAAATTTTGACTGGTCATCCGGGTTGACCAGAAATTTGAGCGGTCACTTGGATTTGCTAAAAATTTGCCTGGATTTGCCAAAAAATTGGCCGGGTGCCTGGAATCGCCAAACAGTTGACCAGTCGCGTGGATTTGCCAAAAATTGGAACAGTTGCCTGGCTTTGCCAAAAGTTTGACCAGTCGCGTTGATTTGCCAAAAGTTTGACTGGTAGACTGGATTCACCAAAATTTTGACCAGCTGCTTGGATTCGACAAAATTTGCCCAGTTGCTTGCATTTTGGTTGCCCGGATTTGCCAAAATATTAACTGGTCGCCACGATTTGCCAAAACCTTGACTGGTCACCTGGATTTGTGAAAAAAATTGACCGGTCACACGGATTTGCCAAAATTTTGACAATTCGCCACCATTGTCAAAATTTTGCCTGGCCGCCTGGATTTGGATTTGGACATTGGAAAGGTCGCCTCCACAAGGTTGTCTTCAGCAAAGGGTGATGAGTTTGATCGACCATGATGTCCCAAAATATGCAGGATTGACCCCACATTAGATGCGTGAAAATATTTCGTAGCTTGTGTGTGCCAGGCAAAGATGTCTTGCAAGGAGAAGGTGGCAACCAGAATCCCAACACATCTCATGTGGGCCTTCCGCCACACTCTGGGATGGATTTGACAATCATCCCAAGACTGATGTGTGTGTGCGTGGGCGGGCTGGCGGGCAGGCGGGCCGGCGGGCGTGCATGCGTCGTGTGTGTGTGTGTGCACCCGCCTCCCCTGCCCATAGTGTGAGCCACCCTAGAGCCCACCAGGGCCCAGCGCCTCAGCTCACACAGGGCTTGCAGACCCAGCCCCTCCATTCTGCATTTGAGCGGCCAAGACCACGAATCCAATGTGTACGCCTTGTCCACACCCCAGAACTTCACCGCGCACACTGCAACGTTTAGGGCTTTTTTGGACCAAACTGTCAGACGGAGAGAGCGGCAAATGCGAAGAACACACTGATCACAAACGCAGTTTGTGGTTTTTTGATGCAGCAACACATTGCATACCAGTGGTGGAGGAAGCCCTTCATAGTCACACAAACATGCAGCCAAAGGGCACACAGTGTTGACACATGCGCCCCCAACACTGTTGGACACGCTCCCAAGCGCTGTCCAACATATCCAACAGGAACCAATGCCAGATTTCTTGAGGTAAAAAGTCGGGGGGGGGGGGGGGGGCATATGTCTCTCGATTATGGTTGTTGCCCGGTCATGGTCAAAGTCAGCAGCGGAATGCAACAGCCGGAAATAGAGAGCCCAACTGCCATTGGCCAACCACAAATGCCTTCCCCCAACCTCCAACCTGCCTGTGATCGGCCGGCCTGACCCGTGTCTGCCAACCACCGCAGGCTGCATGTGCAGTGGTTGGTGGCAGGAAACAGGGCACATCGTGCAGGATGAAGGGCGGGGCGGTCCTGCAGGACACAATGCTCTTGCTTTCCTCTGTTGCGGTGTTCAGTCCACAGCACCCCATTGCTGTCCTGCGGGGTTGTCCGCCGCTCTCAGGATCCGCGCCGGCCTTCAATAGCTGCTCGATGCGGTGTGGCATGGCCAGTTGGCAGGCGAAGTGTAGCGAGGTCCATTTGAACGGGTTGCAAGGGGGATACCACTCCCTCATCTGAGGGTTGAATGATGTCCAAGACGTCCAGAAATTCCGCTGTGGTGAACGGTGCAACATCCGCCCCGGCCTCAACAAGAACCCGCACTACATTCAAATGTCCCTCGAAGCTTGCAACCCAAACAGGGGAGACCCCTTCGGGGCGGGGGGTGTCTGCATGGGCCCCTGCTTCGTCCACCAGATGCCTCAAAATGTGCAGGTGGCCCATTTGGCTCCCCACCCAAACGGGAGATTCCAGTCGCTGGTTTCCCACATTTGAGTCCACCCCTGGCTTTTGGCACAAGGTACTTAACAATATCCAGGGACCCTTTCTTGCAGGCTGCCCACAATGGCGTGCCTCCCGCATTGTCACCGCCGCGCGGATCGAGTAGTCCAGCCTTTGCAATCAAGTGCTGCACTGTGCTGAAGCGTCCCCCATGACTGGCGGCCCACACAAGGGACCGGCCCTTTGCGTCAGAAGTTGCCGGGTCGAACCCTGGCCGGCCGGTCAGATAGGCAACCGCAGCTCATGGCTGGTGATATGCTTGCCCCCCCTGCCCCCCCCCCCCCCACACACCTGCCTACTATCTTCGACCCAAAGGGACAGTAGCCCAAGGACTGTGGTGACAGCTATGATCCAAAAGAGTGGTGGCCGGGATGATTTGCATGGGTCGTTCCCCATTATGGAAGAGGGGGATTGTTGGGGGCTGTGGTGTGTGTGGGCTGACGTCAGGTTTTGAAGAATTAACCAGCATGATCCTGACCTCATGCCAGTCTTACTCAGTTCTTTTTTTCTTTTTTGGTTCAGACCAAGACGAGCTGGCGTACCCTGTTCATCATATGGTACTTGAGACAACGTCTCGGAATCGAGGCTCAGAGCCGTCCGGTGCTACGATGATCCCACATTTGACTGTGGTAGCGGATCTGACACGTAATGAGGATTAGCTGAGTCTGAAACCAGGTTCTGCAGTGGGAGACTGCCACGCCCGTAGGCTTCCCAGTGTGCATGAGGCACAATGACTGTAGGCTGAAAAAGACAGCGGTGTGAAGATTGAAGGCTGAGATGAAACAGCCGGTTGCATTGCATACAACACCAGTACCAGAGAGGGGGGGGCTGGACGACATTCAGGCATAGCTGGTCACTATTCACTTTCAGTCCATATTCATGCCAGACTTACTCAGTTCTGTGTTCTCGAAGTTTTTTGCCTTGCTGCCACTGCAGCGCAAACCAGCGTGTGTGTGCGTTGGAGGGGGGGGAGGACCCACCCCGTTCCCCCCTTTCGGCTGGGCGGAATAGGCAAGTGGAGCTCATCGGTCCATGATGCCGTGCCTACGTCGCATCCTTTGGGTCACCAAACTTGTGCACACGCGCACTCTCCCGCCGCATCAACCCCGCAAACTTGGGCGGCGGCGCGATCTCCGCGCGCACCCACACCGCCCCATCCGCATCACGAAAAACGCGAGTGCATCCCTCCATTGGCCCTTCCGCCGCCGGCACCTCCACCCCTTGCCCCCGTCCTTCTTCCGTGTTGTAGTACGGGTGCGGGATGAGCACCTTCGAACTGCACAAGAACAGGCCCTGGCCCCGAAACGACATGGCAGCCTCACCACCGCCGTCGTACCGGTGGTCCCCCACGATGGCGGCCCCCAACACCTCCGACGAGTGGCGGCGCAGCTGATGGGTCCGCCCGGTCCGGGGGCGGAACTCCACCCACGTGAGCGTCCCATCGCGGGCCTTCAGCGAGGGCCCGGCCGACAGCACCCGCCCGAACGTGACGGCGTGTTTGCCGTCCATGTCGCGCTCAATGCGGTGCCAGGGCCCGGGGGGCACGGCGTCCGGGGACGGGCTGGGGCTGGGGCTGTGTGCGGGGTCAGCGCCAGAGAGGGCGTTGCAATCCGATCCCTGGGGCTCCGGGTCCGGGGCAGCGCGCGCGTCCGCCGCAACCCCCGCCATGCCCTCCTCCCACTGGGGCACGCCGTTGAGCACCGCCTGGTACGTCTTTTGCACGTGCCGCTGCACGAAGCTGCGGCTCAGCTCCAGCAGCGCAGGTTTGGTCTTGGCGACCAGCAGCAGCCCCGACGTCGCGCGGTCCAGCCGGTGCACCGGCACGGGCCGCCGCAGCAGCTGCACGGTCCCCGGGCGGGGGGGGCGCAGCACGAAGGGCAGCGCGGAGCGGACGGTCAGCGTCCCGTGCCCCCCCTTGCGGTGGGAGTAGGTGACGACGCCGGCAGGTTTGTTGACGATGGCGAAGTGGTCGTCCTCGTAGACCACCGGCAGCGGGAACGGGGGCTTGGAGCGGGTCAGCGAGGGGTAGAACGCCCCCCCCATGCGGACCTGCTTGCCCAGACAGTCCCCCGGGCGCACGCGGTCGGCGGCACGGGCAATGACCGCGTGCGCGCACCAGCCGTGCGGCTCCACGTGCCCCAGTGCCTCACCCCCGTGCCCCTCGCCTCCCGCCCCTTCCTCCACCGGCCCCGCGCCTGCACTCGCCCCGTCCCCTCGTGCGGCCGCCAGGCTACTGCGCAGCAGCAGGACGCTCCCCTTTCGACACGCCTTGCGGGCGCGGGACAGCGTGGGGAACTGCCGGGGGTCCAGCACCGTGAGGGCCAGGGGCAGGGGGCAGTCCGTCGGGGTGCTGAGGTGCGGCCGGGCACGGGCGTCGAAGACGGGCCCCCCGAGCCCTTCCGCGGGGACAGCGTAGGCCTGGACGACGCGGAAGCCGGGGGTCTTTCCGTGGGGAAGCGCAGCGATGGCGTCCTCCGAGTAGTGGTCGGCGAGGCCCATGGCAAGGCCGCGGGAGTCCGGGGCCGGACGGGGGGCCGAGTCAGGGGCGCCGCCATCATCCGAGCCCCCGCTGCTGGGGCTGGGGCTCGTGTCGGCCCGTGCGCATCGATCGATGAGGTCTGCGGGATCCGCTTGAGGCGCAGTGGGGTCACACGTTTGTGCATCCGGTTGCTGTGCGTGCGCCAGCATTGCCCACGCTGGTGCCCACGACATGCGTCGTATCCGCGACTGCATGGCCGCCAGCACCGCCGCCATCAGGACAAGGGCAGCAAGAGGACGCCACGACACGGGCTCTGAGCGCCCCATTTCAGCCTCCCAGTGCCCCTTGAATGGCTGAACGCCACTGCCCAGTCTTGGAGGCCGCCGGGTGTGGTAGGGCCGAGTGCGTGGGGCAGGCATGGCGCTGGTGCCATGGTCCAAGCGTTGTTGGCTGTGGTGAGAGATTGCACTGTCCTTTTGGGGAAGGTGTCGATGAGGTGGGCCAAGTACAGGGCTTGGCTGGCCAAAGGCACTGGAGTCGGCGCTCGCTGGCCTTGAGTGCTTGGGGGAATCAGCTTTGGTGTATGCTCCTTCACCCTTATAGTGGCCCCGCATCCAGGCGTCTGCATGTCTTGTAGACAATATTGGGCGCGGCAGCATGCGCCCCGTAGGGGACTGCAATAGGGTGGTCCATGAAGCAGGGGAAGAACACAGAGCAGACAATCCCAATACAGCCACTAGCCCCAGGGCAAGAGAGACTGCTTGGAGGCAATGCCCCTGGTGTGGCCTGCGCGGCAGCAGAGCGGATGCATCCTCCTGGCAGGTACCCCAGGGTGTGTAGGATTGATGCATTCCTGGGGTTGAGACAGATGCTGATGGGCACTGAGGGCACAGCACAGGGGAACAAATGAAAAAGAAACCAGACACTCAGAAAACTGGCACCATGGACTGTAACACGAGATAACAATTTGGCAAACATCGATCAGGGCAATGGACCCCCATATCGAGGTGGGAGAAGTACAACAAACTCAAGCACTGTGCGGTGGATTGAGGCCGGGATGTTGCAAAATGACAAGTATGTGCTATCTATGCACCGCACCAAAAGAACAGCTGGTGAGTTGTCTCGGGTGTTTGTCAGATGATATTTCATCAATCATACACTTCAAGGGATCCACATTCAAAAAATACTTCTACAGAACAAAAAAAGAGTCGGTGTGGTGGCGAGTGGATAATGGCCCACACGTCCTGTGCGGTGGGCCTCCTCACCCACAATCCAGTGGTATGAGGCTGCCCCAGACCTGGCTGTAGCCACCGTAGGCTTCATCTTCGCCGGTGCCCAGGTCCTTATGGTTCTCTTGAAGCTAGTTGAAAAACGGCTCATTTTCACCTTGAAATGGACCACTGCATAGCACCGCGGTGTGAGAGACGCCTCGTTGAACACCCATTTGCAATTATTTGACAGCCCAAACGCTGTGGAAGAAAAACGGCCCTTGTTAGAGACGCCTGCTTGGCACACTGGCATTTGCCCTGAACTTCGACCTGGGCCCTCTTGTGAGGGGGGGGGGGGGGGGCGCAAAGGCTGTGTGGCGACTGGAAGATTCGCTCGAGCCACAAGACCCGTCCCGTTGGAGAACATTGTATTTTTGGATATACGCTTCATCAGATTGCACAAATTGATCTCCACTGTACATTTCAAGACATTCGTGTTGTTATATCCCGTGGGGATCAAATCATCCTCAATGCATCAAACTGGCATGCTTGAAAAGAAAAGTGATCTGTTTTCTAAGAATATGGTCTCATGCACAATATTTCCAGATCTGTACAAATTATCTTATTAGTGCCGAAACAATATCCGCATTTGGCTTTTACCCCATTGCCAGTTTCTTGGCATGACTGTGATCAATACATGAAACAATGGGAAAGACCTGAAACACAGGACATTGTACATATTGTACGTGCACCTCATCAATTCTGCCTTCCCGATCTGGTTTTCTTCTGTTGTACATACAGTTCAATCTCCGGTCAACTCTGAGTCCTCTCATGCGGGGGATAGGGGGCGACCCCAGGAGGGGTTCCTGGTGGGGTTGCCATGGGTTGGTGGGCCTGCCACATCCCCCTTCAGATGCGGATTTCCGGGCCCCCACAGCCCAATTTGGCTTCTGGGCTCCCACAGCCCACTTCGAATGCAGATTTCGAAACCCCTGCAGCCCAATGCGAGGACATGGTGATGTTTGGGGCAGTCCCCTTGGGGGCAGGTGCACCCCGCCTGAGACTGGGGGGCGGGTGCAAGTGTGGGGCGGCCCCCTCCCAAATTGGGGAGGGGGGGGGGGGCAGGTGCAAGTGTGGGGCGCCTCTCCGAACTGGGGGGTGTAGGTGTGGGGCGGCCCCTCCCCTGAATGAGGGACATATTGGATTGCCGGGCCTCTGTAGTCAGCTAGCCCCTCACAACCATCCAGCCGCCCAGCTCGAAAAGGAAGGTAGGGATGAAAAATCAACCTCAACAATCTTTGGTTGACCACAACATCAACATCAAACACCCCCTTGCTGAAAATCCGGAGGGCACTGTCAAAGCAATCTACTGACGCAGATCGTCCACCTACAACAAATTTGGAGGTTCCATCTACGGAGACGCTTCCATGTCAACCCATTTTTCTGGGGGGGTCTAGAAAATCTCCTCATGGTTTCTGACAAATGCGACACCAGCATCAACACTATGCCCAATTCCCCATTCTGGAATCTGGGACTAGCAACCCAGAATCAGCAGATGTGATCCCCAAAGACGACTGCCCAAACCCTGTGCTTATCATGCCCCCACCAAATCCTGCCACCCTGCAGGTGCTGGAACCGTACCCTTTGGCCACCCATCTAGGTTATGGGGGGCCATACATGTACAATCAGACCCAAATCTTGACGAGGTGGGGACGACTATGCCTCCCATTGGTGAAAATCACCCCAATGTTGGTGAACACAGAGAGGAATATGACCACAGAGGCGACTGCACATGTCACATGAAGCATGGCTTTTGTTTGGGACCAAAATTCTTAGCATTATTCTGGCTGTCGCCCAGAACCGTGCCCAGAATTTCGGATAGTACATGCAATTGCAAATGCTTAGAACACCCCGAGGGGTGGGGGAAAATTGGAAACAATTTTAGGGCCAATTCATCTCCATTGGTAGTGCCAACACCTTGGGCACCACTGAAACCCTTGCACAACGGTCCAGTTTGTCGGGCTGCAGGAAATATTGAAAACCTCACAAGTGACCACCTTAGAGGCAACCAATGCCCAAGGAACCAATCCGAGGCCAACCCCTTTTGATGGTCCGGGCTGTTTACCGTCGGAAAAATCATGCCAAGCTCTTGTCAGGGGGTGCTTGACCTCGGCGGAAGCGGCCATTCCCCCCACCAGTGCCCAAACCCCTGTATGCGCCTGAACCTTGCACAATTCTCGGCAAGCAGAGCTTTTCTTCGCCCATGGTCCCTGTCCCAGAGTCATGCCTACCAGTCGATGTGCCACCCGTGTGGACCTACCACCCCCCACCTCCAGCCGCGCCAGCTCATGCTGAACTGCCAATGAACGAAAATGTGGGGGATGGAAGATACTTGGGATGGGGTCAGGCTCAGGTGTGGGAGAGGGGGGCTCAGTCTCAGGTGTGGGAGCAGCTTGGCCACGAACATTGTCATCATTTGAACTGCTATGTTCTTCGTCTTCGTTGTATGTTCACATTGAACCACACAGAAATGATCTCGTATGCAATCAAAAGGCTAGCCCTTTTTGACGTTAAGCTCCTTATGCTTTATTGCTTGCAAATGCAAAACACTCTGACAGACGTTGCACACAGTGGTAACAGTTTAGGAATCCTGATGTATCCAACGAGCCCCCCTACCCTCTTTCTTTTCCTTGCTCCTATTCACAATGTCCACAGGAAAAGCGACCAGTGCAAACCAAATCGACCACAACACAGAACGGGGGGAGCGGCTTCTATCTTTGTATACGAAGCTGAGCATTGCTTGGGGGTTTTCAGATATGCAACTGGCCCAGCAGTGGCTAATCATGGTGAAAAACACCTTTTTACCCATCCTATGTGGTCCCCAAAATAACTTTGGGGAAATCACTTTAGACCCCAGATAACCCTACCCTAGCATGCGCACACAGTTGCCCAGAGGCTGAATAAGGTGTTTTCAAAGTCTTCCGGCACTGCAACTGCAAGTCATCATTATTCATCATCATAAGGCCCACGAAAGCAAAGTGGGGCATTCAAAGCTACCAAACCGAAAGCAGTCCAATCCTGAAATTCTGGGCCACTGTTGGTGCCGGCCAGTTTGGGTCAAACGCGGACACCAAAAATGTCAAAAATGGCCCAACATTGCTTGTTTTCTCAGTAGAGGTCATATGACTTTACTGCACCTCCATCTGTGGACCCATGCATAGCCGGCTGTTTGATTTTTTACTCAAACCTTCCGTGATTCAACGTCATACTCTAACGTGGCATTCACCAAAATTTGGGCGGAATCCGAGCCAGCAGTGTGGATGGGCCCTTTTGAACCAACTTGCTCGCCGATTGCTGGTTGCTTGCTTCTGCCTGCTTGCCAGAACCACCTTTTCTACCTCAGACCCTCAACAGGGTGTAAACGCTTGCTGTTTACAACAGCTCAGTGACCGCAACCTTATCCCACAGCAAATCACTTCCTTCCCTGTACACTGTCTGTATCTAGTCTCAGCAGAGTATGTCAGCTTCCTGCCTCGGTCCACTGTGCACCCTCCAAAGATTGTTTGAGTTTCTCTATCACATTGGTGGTGGTGCTCGGCGAAGGCTCTGCAGCAGCATCTCACACCATTGTTCACATGATGACTGATGTCACCAAAGGAGAGAGAAGGGAAGCGAAGCGAAGGGAACGAGACTTAGCCTTCATCTTGCACATGGCAGCACAGCGGAAAGCCGCCGGAGCGTCTCGAAATAATGAGATCTTTGAATATTGCTACTGGTACAACCGGCGGTATAAATCACCGAGACAGGGAAAAGGTAATGGTTTTTTTCATGTTGTGCATTCCTTTTTTTTGGAGGTTGGAACTGGTGGGTTCACTCAATGAACCAACCATCCATAGCCTTCTATCCAATTCATCACAGTTGGTGAATGTAGCCTCAAGAGCCAAGCATCTTGCATGGTGTTTTGATTGACGAGGTGATGGAAAATCTGAGCACTGCAGCAGGACGACAGAGCTCCTCGCCAAATGACAAAGTACCAACCAAAGTATTTGCGCTGTCAAGATTTCAAATTGCATTTCCTGCAAATCATTGGCTGCACGTGCCTAAACGAGCAGTTGGTGACGGGAGCCTCGCCCCGATGAACGCTGAGAGGCTATCACCACTCAATCGCACAAGAATCTGTGCATTCCGAGAACTGGAACAGGTGGTACGCCGTGCGCCACATTATGTCCTCCATCTGCTCGGGACCCAGCTCCTGCAATTGGAACATCACCAGCGTTTGCACGGCCTTCCGATACTCGAGAGCCATGGATGTGGGGGTATTCCCCCCGATCGTCACAAATGGCCAATCGCTCCCCCACATCAACCGATAAGATCCAAACGCCTTCAGCAGTTGCTGAAGGCGCAGCTTCAGGTCCTCATGCGGCCAAGGCTCCCCAGAGACACGGAATAGGGCAGACACTTTCACGTACACTTGAGGGTACTGAGCCAGGGCCAGCAGCTTCTCCCACGCCTCCTCATCGTTGACGCCAGCATCTCCCAGCAGGCCCCCAGTGGCAGGCTGCCTGAAGAATCCCCAGTGGTCGATGACCACGGTGGTGTCGGGCGAGGACTTCATGAGGGCTTCAATGGCAGGCGCCTGTGCGGTGAATCCGGAGAAACACATGATTCCAACCGGCAGCACCAATTCACCCGCCTTCTCAAACAATGCCTTTCCTACGGGGCTATCTAAGCCATCAGGAAATAACGCCGGGTTAAAGCGAACAGCTACAAATCCTTGCTCTGCCAACCTCTCGAGCTCGGCCACAGCCTCGGGCACAGGCAGTGTTGGGTTGGCCAGGCACATGCCTCGAAGTAGCTCCGGGCACTTAGATATGGCATCCAGTACGTAGCTGTGGTCATATTTATGGTTCGCTGGTTGGACCACCAGGGCTCCAGACACCCCAGCGCTTTCCAGGGAGCGGATGAGGGTTTCGTATGTCCCGGTGGACTGCAGCTCGGGGGGAGGGTCCACCACCCATTGATACGGCGCCTGTCCATCAGACCATATGTGCAAATGGGAATCAATGATTTTCTCCAGAGCAAACACTGCAAAGCGAATCTTCTGCGCATCCGTGTCACAAAATGGGATGAAAGTGGCACTCATGGGGCCTTCAAACACATCGAAAACGCCAGGCTGACCCACTGGTACCCCATGAGCAAACAACTGCACTCGCCGCGGCGCCAGCGTGGAATTGACCCACGAAGCACGGGGTCCAATCAGACGGCGGAAAACAACGCCCCAAGCGGCAACCAAGGCGAGTGCACTCAAGGCCATGAGGCCAGAAGGGAACATGGAAGAGATGCCCTGTCCTGCGGCTTGGCCAAAGGGGACATTTCTGGAGGCCACACCCCCAACTTGCGATTCGTGGTGGAGTCTCTTTCCGGAATCCAAAGGAGGACTTGAACGATGCAGTTCGTGGCGAAGAGGGGCAGGACGACCAATGTGTCTGCCGACACGCTGGAGACTTTGTGGAGCATTTACAATGGTGTGTCTTGGGGCTTCCGAGGACGAAGGGGCGAACCATCTCAAAGTCGTCGCACAGGCCACTGTCATTGCCAGCGCGGTCCAAACAAGTCCCCTATTTCGCATTGTGCCTCGCTGCGAAATCTCCTCTTGGGCAATGGTGTGATACGTGTTGGAAAAAGACATCATCGAAGAAAACCCACACTCAGCACGCGATCATCACAGCCTGAGTCACAAAGAAAAATTGTACAGTTGCATTGCTGTCGGTTGGCAGCGTAACACAGGACAGCAGCACATTCCGTGGACCTCTCCGAAGCCTCGTCCCTGTGCACTGTGTAGATTTTGCTGATGGCCTGCGTGTTGTACCCAATAGCCAATCAGCCTGTTGCCCCGTGCTGCAGAGTACTAAAGTGGCTGTGTGTGATTTTTCACGAGGCGCTAAAGGAAACGTCCCCAGTCACCGTTGCACGGTAGTTCCTTGCAAATAGAGTGCGGACACGGAAGGGGGGCTTGGAATGTGAAGAACTGCCACAGAGCCACAGAGCTGGAGTGCCAACTTGTGCTTGTGGTGGGAGTGCAAACCGAATCTGTGGTCCCAGTGAGGCTCGAACTCACGACCTTGGGCTTATTAGACCCACGCTCTAACCAACTGAGCTATGAGACCTTGCTGCTGCGAGTGCTGCACTGAAACATCGTGATGCGCAACGGTGACCAACCCAGTTCTCGTTGACGTTGTCCATGCCAGGAGTGCGCAACCTGGGCGCCTGGCCTGGGGAGACAGCCCTCCGTTCGGCCATGCGCAGATTCACAACGTGTGCATGTGCATTTGCCAGCCGAGAGTCTCTGCCGGTGCGCCTGGGCGCAAATGGTGCGTTGAGGGTGCGGTCATAAGGTGGCCACACAAAGGATGTGGAGATACTCCGCATATATACCGCAAGACCCGTGACTCAGGCCGCCGGCCACCAAGCAGCTTCTGTGCGGGGGACACACGCTGATCGCCTTGTTTGCTTTTAATCCACCCGATCGCTGCACACGCACCAAAAGGGTGGGTGCCTTAAGAACATGAAAAGAAAGGGAGAGAGGGCCCACCCGGGTTTGAACCAGGGACCACTCGGATTGCAGCCGAATGCTCTACCACTGAGCTATAGACCCTTCTGACCATGTCATGAAAACTTTTCCCAAGTGATTTCAGGCAGTGTCAGGCACGGGTGTGTGTTCCGAAACCAGCCCACTGCTTTTAATCCACCCGATCGCTGCACACGCACCAAAAGGGTGGGTGCCTTAAGAACATGAAAAGAAAGGGAGAGAGGGCCCACCCGGGTTTGAACCAGGGACCACTCGGATTGCAGCCGAATGCTCTACCACTGAGCTATAGACCCTTCTGGCCATGTCATGAAAACTTTTCCCAACGGACTTCAGGCAGTGTCAGGCACGGGTGTGTGTTCCGAAACCAGCCCACTGAGCAGTTCTTGCCGGCAACCAAAACCATTCCATGCGGATTTCAACAGCTTTCAATCACCTTTTGTGATTCCATCAACCCCACAGGTGAGTGAGTGACCAACGTTCTGGTGACGAAGTAAAGCTCCTCTCTGTCACAACACATATTGGGCGGAAAGACCTCGTTCGCTGCCGCGAACATAAAAATGGGGCACCAGCAAGTCGAGTGACCTGATTCAGACCTGGTTCAGCCATTGGTTGGCATCACCTTCCAACGTTTCACCAGAAATCTTGGTGTGCAGGCAACGACGAAGGCTGTTTTCGTGACTCAAGGTTCATGTCTTATTTACACAGAGATGCTTGAAATCCAAAGGGTTTACGACAGTGTGCAGTCCACTACCCCAGCACCTTCGGGTGCGACTGAACTTCCTTGAGATTTTCCAAGCAAACCACAGCAGGCTACCAAGCTTGACTGCTGGAGTGCTGCTTAAATCGTGTTCACACGAGTGTGGTCAGCGTGGGTCGCAGTTCCTTCTTCCTCTGATTCTCATGATGCAGGAGGTATGTTTCTTTCCTGGTGTTTCCCCAACAATACACTCCTCAAACATGCAGGAAGGCGTTTTATTATCGGCCACCACGAATAACGTGATACTGTTGGAGGGTGCACTGCGCCAGTTGAACGAAAGGTCTGTGCCGTGAAAGAATGACCGACCGGTGAGAGTGCTGGATTTCAACAGTCAGCTTTCTTCACACCTAAAGTTGTGTGAAGCAGTCTTTTCAAGTGATTACATGCCTGGGCGTTCGATCATGTGCGCCTCGTCCGGTGCAATTGTACAAGGAAGAGCAAGCAACGTGTAGCCTGTTGCATGTTCGAGGAGTTGCATATTTGCCCACCTTGCGAAAGTTTCAAAAAAGGCACATGCATCTGGCTGACGAAGATGAGATGGGCACGCGGCAGAAAGCCGGAATAAGAGGAATCTCACCTATATTGGTGTTTTGCATGTCGGAATATGCTATGCCGGCGGTGGTTCCAAACAGACATGGTGCATTTTGTGGAAACGAGATGTGAGAATGCTTAGTGCTAAGTGCTTAGACTTGGACACAGTGCAACCCCTTGGTGCTCCGCCTTCCTCTCCCCGTACCCCTGTGCTTCACTCCAGAGTTCATGTTCACTAGAGTGCGCAATGCAAAATGGTATTCGGTAATATACGAAATGGCAAGAATTAGGGCTAGATTATGGCATTCTGTGTGCGAAAAAGCTGCGAAATTGCTTGTCGCGACCGAATGACTCCCCCACATGCCAGGGGCAGAAGAGAAGGCGAAGGCCACAACACGGGTCTGGACACTCAGATGGTGAAATCGCGTGCGGCGCGCCATTTTGAGGGCTTAAATTGGGATTTGGAACTTTTCGCCTTTAGACCTGCCGAGACGATGGATGAATGCACTTTGAACCTGGTGGCACACAGGAAGAGAGGTAGAGAAAGGCTTGGGGACCCTGAGCTCAGTGTGAGGCGACAAGCTGCTCCACGAGAATGCCAATAAGAGGGCAAAACTTGAAAAACTTGCCAAGGACCAACAGCTCCTGCAGCACTTGCAAGCGGTGGGTTTGGTGCCCCAAGTCCAAGGGAAGGTAACCAAAGCAGTTCTAACACACTATCAAGCAGTACAATGCCTCTGGAGGCAAACTGAAGGTGACAGGCAACAAGCAGGAGCTCAGAGAGCGCCTGGAGGCTGTACTGCACAGCGGTCAGTGAGAGGTGTTTTTGCTGCCCTTTTTGTGCCTGTTTTATGCCTTGTTCTTGTGTGTGCCACTTGGAGCCTTTGGAAGGAGGTTGCCCACCAAGAGGGGAAATGGACGAGTGGGTGTCCAAGACCAAGTGAAAACTCGCCCGGGCAACCTCCTCACACCCCGTGGTGTCAACACACTATCCGGATTTACCCACGAAAAGGGGGCGTTTGGGGGGGGGGTTGGTATTTCACCACTCGACTGGACACTTGACCACTTGAGTTCAAATCAATTTCGAGAAACTGGGTGCATATGCTGTTGTTACGCACAAATGCAGCATCCGCAGTCACCCGCCTGTTCCAAAAGCGATGAAAAAACAGACGTACTTTGATTCTCAACTTGTTCATCCTCATAATATCATTGATTGATTATCATGATGCCACCGTATACATACCACCAAGTGTTGGAGCATGAATGTACCTGTGGCGGGGCCTTCGTTGCACATTGCTCATGTCTGATGTCACACCGAGCCGATGTATTGGTTTTTTATCAACTCCAAAAAAAATTGTTGAGTGACTTTGGTGTTTGATCCCGAAGACGGTTCACGGTGCTACAAAATCGTCCCACTGTTTACTTGATAAGGATCCATGGAGAGTGGGGGGAGAGTGGCCTCCTCCAATTTGCGCACAATCTAACACCCCATCTCCCGTTGCGCGTCTTTTTGCTCATGTAGTTGTGCGCCATGCCTCCTAAGAAGAAGCAGAAGACGTGCGAGCCTCAATGGGAATCTCAAGATGGCGACGATTGGAATGCGTACCCGGCAGAGGATAGCGCTATGTTGGAAAAGGAATACCAAAATTTGATGGCTTCAAAATCTAAGGCCAAAAAGCTGTTTAGCACCACCAAGTTGTCATTCAATAAAGGTGTGTCACCTTCTTGTGCTTTCGATTCAAATTGAGCAAACAAGAAGAGCGATGGGGATGGGGAAGAATGGGGGCTAAATGAAGAATTTTCGTTGCGTTCCCAGCCCTTTGTTGGTAAAGCAGCATAGGCAACAAGTGTAGTACACAATTTCGACAATGAGATGCTATTGCACGTTTCTGGTCACGCGACATGGGAGGTTCGAAGTGATGGAGAAAACCTAAGCGTGGCCGGGGCTTTAGCATGGGCGAATGCATGCACCTGTACTCGACGTGCACACTTGCTGAAGTCGCAGAATTCAAGTCAAAACGTTGAGATCTCCGTTGACGAATCAAAGAGACCTTGAGCAGTAACTGAGATGGGTTGGGCAACATTTTGAATTCCACGCCCTTCTATTTATGAGACCCTCGACCCTCTCAACTCTCCTGGTTGTGAAGACTAGGCGGGTACGGGGCACGCAAGATCCATTAAAAAAAAAACCCTCTAGAATGATTGATGGTGTTGATGGTCAGTCTTTATGAGACGGTTCCTTGCCCAAGTACGTTGGTGTTTGGTGGACTTCTTTTGCGAGCATGGGTGGGAATGTACGGAGGGGAGGGGGAGGGTTGGTTTCCATTTTTTAAACCGACTCGGGTGCGCAACCTTCTTAGGGTATGACACGCAATATGAATTCGATTTTGGTGCGATGACTCAAAAGAATTGCGATTCAAAAACCGTTCGAAAAATTCGCCGGGTCGCAAGCGACGACGATGCCGATGCCGGGAACGATGCGAGTAAGGATTCGAGTAGTAGTACCGATAAAGATTACCAATGGTCGTGGAAGGATGACAACGGATTGTTTGCCCCGTTCTATGACGAAGACAATGATTTCATCGAAAAGGCTTATCAAAATGATAAGGTTCACCCCCTTTGCACAACTTCCGCACCACTCATGTTGGGAACCTTGATCGTTGAATGATTCGGCGTAGGTCTAGTTCCTTGGGGCTTTGAAGCTTGTGCCTTGTGCCTTGGGATAGCTAACCTTCGACGGCCGAATGACCGGACGATGCACGTGTGTATCAGAATGAGTAAGAGCACTGACGAAGCAACAGGTGAACAAGCAACAAGCCGTGATTTTCGGAAAGGATGAGAAGAGTGGTGTTAGCACCAATTTCTCATTTTTCTTGCAAGGCTGGTCTACATCAGCGACAAGGCGAGGGCACCAATTTGAGCGGGGTTGCGATGATAACAGGTTGTTTCGGTTGAGAGACAATGCAAGAAGAACCAGGGCAGCCACTAGTGGAGCATGCATGGAATATGATGCATACATAGTGACAAGGTGATGATGTTACATGTATCATACAAAACAAATGGCAGATTGGTTCAAGGAACTGTGCGAAGCAAGGATTAGAGTTGTGGGCGATTAGGTTTTTCAAGGTTGCGCTTTGCTTTCATGCTTCAACATTTGTGAGGAGTTTGTTACGTGGTATTGCGCTCTAGCCACCCAATGTAGCCGTGTTGTGGGGCCAAGTCTATGGCAATGCTAAGAAATTCATCCAAGCATTATTTTGCTTGATTTCTAGATTGGAAACAATGGGTTGTACCCTAGCTTGCAACGCCCATTGTCTGTAACGCTCAATGTATTGGGCACAACGAGGCTAATTTTGTATTTAATCAACTCAACAAAGCAGACGACACGTGATCTTCAGTGGTCAGTGGCAATAGCATGAGCGTGCACAAAGGGGTCCCAACAAAAAGCGTGCCAAGCGTCACTAGGTGAGTAAAAGGGTTGTTCATGACACAGTCAGCGCATTTGGCTTTCACTTAGCACTTGGAAACTTACCTGCGGTTTGCACCAACCCAACACAACACTGAAGGCTTTTCTATGTTCATTTGATTTTTTGGTGCATTGGTCATTGCATTGGACATGCACAACATGGTCCTACAGTGCAAGGTGCACCACTCTCTATGCATTTGTGAAGGATAGTAGGGGGGCATGGAATCATTGCTAATTGCATGCAACCAAAACAAAATGATTAAAATCAACGGTACACACCACGAATGCGAACACATGATTGATGACCAATGCATGACATGGTGGATTGAATACTACATGATGTGGTCGTGTGGACTTCAAGAACGAGACAATGTAGGCTGCTCACCCACTTCGCACAGTGGTTTTGTAATTCCCAGGACCCCTTCATGGAAGGTTTTCAAACAACTAAGCAAACTCCCACGTGGTTACCCAAGTGGGTGCACAACTTTCCATGCGAGTCAGTCAATGTAAACCATGCACACCAACTTGCATTTGATTTTTAGGGGTTTTGTTGGTTGTTGGTTGGTTGCGCATGGGGCGAGCGGTGGGTGGGGGTTGGGGGGGGCCTCAAGGGTAGTCGGATACGCCAACTTCCCCAATTTGTCTAAGCATCACACCCATCCAATCACACACGGCTTCTTTTCTTTGGAAGTTCTGCACCTTGCATTTTTCTCAATGTATCCGTGGTGCAATTTCAAACTTGATGTTGAACACTTGTTTCCTCCATCCATGGCCAACGGGTCCTAGGGGCATGGCAAGCGCTTGAACACCGTTTGCTAACATCATACTCCGCATGACGCATGCTTCATGACGCGAATTTCAAATGAACTGTAATCTGTAGATACTTTGTGCCCCAAGTAGACGCAGTCTGCTATTTGTCGACAGTGTCAGCATGTCGTAGACGCGAAGTGGCAATATTTGGGAAGGGGGCCTCCTGCAAACGTCGTTTACCTGTGCACGTGGGCATGTCTCTTGAGTGAGCGAAGCGAGCGAAGAAGGTTCATAGGAGCAGGGCTTGAGCGAGGAAGACGCATGGGGGTAGGGTGGGGTGGGGGAGGGGTGGGGTTGGGGGTCGGGTTTGCGCAATTTGTTGGCACACCTAGCCTGATTTGCACCTTGAATAACGAGGCAGTTTGAGCCAAACACTCCACTCTCAGCAAGAGGCTCACGTGAAAATTGTTGTTTCTTATCCTCCTCTCCACGTGTCTGCAATATCCCCTTGCCTCACGAACCACATGCTCCCACCATAGCGCATGGGCTGGCATGTATGACGCAGATGTAGCTTAGCATGACCACGCAAGGCGTGAGCTGCAACCGAATGAATGAATGCCTTGCAATCGAAGTTGCGGAAGAGAATTTCACACTGATTACTCATGAAACCATAGGGTGATGGGCATTACGTAACATGCTCCCCCAAGTCTATCCACACGAAACCAACTGCCCAAAATATCACCACCGGGCACTAGCGGTCACCAGCCATAGAAAACATAGCTACAGCTCTTGTGCGCCTTCCTCGCTCGCTTCTTTGCTCGCTCAAGAGACACGCCCTGGTGCACAAAACAACATTAGCGGACCCTTTTCTAGGAGGGGGCCCTCGGCTCCTTTCCCAAATATGTGCATCTACAACATGCCGAGAGTGTCTACAATGAGTAGACCGCATCTACTACAGTGTCAATCCCACCCCACCCGGGCGCCTCGGTAGTAGCATATGGCATCTTTCATGCAACCTCGTTACATCATATGATGTGGTGTACTGGGTTTTATGCATGACGTCACCAACCAACTACTACTGAGCATGAACCTCATTATTGACCCGTTGACTAGGCAAGGTGAGCTACTGATTGAATACAATGGCTCCTCCCTAGCTTGGTAGTAGGCCAATATCTAGGCCGGACGGGCCCACCGATGGCTACACGCACAATAGGAAAAGAATCATGGAGACACATATTATCAAAATATTGGGAGGGGCATTGGCCAAAGATGTCCATGTGCACAGGTAAACGACGCGAGCGGACCTTGATCGAGGAAGTGGGCCGAAGGCTCCCCTTCCCACATATTGTCACTTAAAGTCCACAACATGCTGATAGTGTCTGCAATTAGGGGCAGACAAAGTCTACAGACTACAGACCGCCCTGCCCGTGTGTCAAACCCCCTGGTGCCACCCCCCCCCCCCCCTCGTGCGCCTCTCGTCTGTGCCCCCCCTGCCAAACAACCTGTCCCACAACCAAGCACAACACACACAGCATGCACCACCACAATCTTCCAAATCCATACAGCCTCACAATTGAAATGGGCAATGGGCCATGATGCCAACAGAACAGTTGCCTTTGGCCTGTGCAGATTTGAACTACTACTCGACAACACACAATGCAAAGGTACAGGATAGCTCAATGATGTGCACGACACACCAATTACCACCCTGTTACACGACACCAATTATTCTCGAGGGACCGTTCAGATAACACATGAATATGGTCATCACACGGCCTCCCAACTCGTCCAATTGTTGGCTGGGAGGATGTAAACTCTAGGTTGTAACCCTATTGGTGGGCTTATTTTCGACCTTGTACATCCACACCATGCACATCTTTTGCAAAATTACTAGAATTCTGGAGTCATGTCATGAAGAGTGCTTGTAGCAAAGACGATGAAAGTCAACACTGGGAATCATGTCATTGTTTCAGTTTGGTGATTTGAGAATTCCGCATTGGTTTTTTGTAATTGTGTTGCCCACTTTGCTGGCGTCGGTGGATGAAAGTTGCCATGTCCTTTTTTCGCATCCAGTTTGGGGTGACACCGGAATTAATTGCCCAACAAGCATCCTTGTTGTGTCATTTCAGACGGCAATCTTTAAGACCACAGGCTTGTCCTTCAACGCTAAACACAAGACCCCATACGAGTTTGATTTCGCAAAGATGACACAATTTAACACGGGTATGTTGTTGTGTCATGCAAGGCGTCAACATCGCCAGAGGACATAGGTTGTATCTTGCGTCTCATCTCTTAGTTAAGATATTGCTGGCTCCTTTGGGTTGTGGGCCATGCCATGGGGGCTTGAACGAATTTTTTAATCAACTGGCATGGCTGAGGGAGGCAATTTTGTGAAAACGTCACAGAATAGAAACAGGCAGAAATCCACGGGAAATATCGCAGCAGATTTCCAAGCATTCCCACTCCAGCGCGCTGTTAGATCCAACGCTTGTAGGGCATGCTGGTGGGATCAATGTGGCTGTTGCAAGTGATCTAGTCCTATTGTCCATAGGCACCTGATGAGAGGAGATAGTAGGTTGTTTCAGGGAACCAAGCCATTGTTTCTGTAAGTTCCTTCAGACACCTCAGGGGGGGGGGGGTTGAGGTCCGCAATTTTTCGCAATTTTCCGCAATTTTTCCGCAATTGCTGTCGGCCTGTCCACTTGGCGTGCTTGTTGGTGCCCTTTGCCTTTGTGAACAACTGTTGCAGAACAATATACTTCAATGTTTTCCTGCCCCCAAAAAGAGTGACATTATGCTTCAATTTCATGGTGATATTGAGGGCCGCTTGTCGCTGACGATTCGATCTGTTTCAACATTCTGAGGCTCCTGTGCAGAATTGTTGCTCCTTGAGGCTTCGGGAGGTTCAGTTTGGTGTGGTTACAACACCACAATTTTCCCGCAATTTCCCCGCAATTTCCCCGCAATTTTCCCGCAATTTTCCCGCAATTTCCCACAATTTGTTGCAGTTGGATTGAACCCTCCCTGACCGCAATTCCCCCCCCTCCCTGGACACCTCCAGCGACCCCCACAAAGGTGCGCCATATTGCCGCATTCGAGTGTTGCAGATCAGGCCATTGCTTCGTTGGAAGACTCCTTGGGGGAGTAGGGGAGGGCTGAAGGTGGGTGAAGAGGTAGATGGGTGGGTTTGACCCACTTTTTGGCCACTTCCCCTGGCCATAGCCATGGAAGAAAATGACGATGAAGCCTCACTGTCCAAGCTGAACAGATAGCATCCTCTACAACAACTGCAGGCAACACCTGGGTTTCTGTGGTAACCATTCCCAATCCTCCACCATCCAAGACCCCAAAACAGCGGACCCTTCCTTCCCAAAACCACAGCCAACAAAACCCCCTAGGTGGGTCAGCCAACAACCCCCCGTCCCCCCCAGGGTTCTTTTTTCCAACTCGGCACCACTGGGGGGGGGTCCCCACAGCACCCATCCACCCAACTACCCACAACATGAATGTCGTGCGGATGGAGAGACCAATAACAAACATGGCCCCCCAGCCACAGCCCCATCACAAGCCCCAGCCGGTGAGGGCCGAACAGCCAACGGTCCCGCACAACAGAGGAAAGGAAGGACCAAGTCGCGGACATGCCAAACGCACTGCCGGGGAACTGGTATCAGGTGCAAGGTGCTGGGAGTGCGGTACCCCAGGTCCACCACGGAGGAAATCAAGCAGGCTTACAAGCAGCTCAGTGTCAAGGTGCACCTAGACAAAAACACACACCATAGGGAGAAGGCTGAGGGACTCTTCAAACAAATAGGGAAGGCCAAGGATGGGCTGTTAGACACAGAGGCCCGAAGAAGGCACGATGCCGACATACAAAGAGGAGACAGGTGCCAACAACGGGAGGTGCGCTAGGGCCATAGGGGAGCAGCGACATACGGCCCCGGACAGGAGGGCAGAAGGCTAGGGGAGCCAAACACGTTGACGATGTAACAACGCTTTGCGTACGTGACCGTGGATTTCATGGAAGTGCAGTACACGAGTATAGTACGGGCCCGTGAGTGGCAGCTAGCCGACACACCGATTCCAGCATGACCAAGGGGGAGGTGTGGTACTTCATATGCCCAGGGCTAACAATTCCGGTGGTCCGGGTGCGCATCGTGGCAGTAGGAGTGTACACCCCGCAGTGTAGCTGCCACCCACATGGGGTGTGCTACACACACAACGTAGTGCAACACCCGGGCACACAGAGTTGACAGGAGTGCACAAATGAGATTTGCGTGCAATCCTCATTGGTTGGCCCCGGGTGCTCAGACCCTAACCCGCCTACGGGTGTGTGGCAGCATCCAAGTGCTTCGGAGGTTAACGGGATTTGGCCCCCATGGAAGGGTGTGGCCGTGGCCCGTGTAGCCGTGGCCGCCATTCTTTGTTGATGCAGCGCTACACACAGCGCAACGCGGCACGCCAGAGCCGACAGAGGCGCACAATAGAAATGAGCAGCACAATACACACTAGAACAGCCCATCCACGCTTAACCACCGCCGCCAACAAACAAGGCACAGACACATAGTATCATCAGAGGCCCACAACCCCACACCCCAACGCCAACACTGCACCCACTGCACACGACAACCAAGGCCACACAAACACACACAACACAGAAGGGATGCTTCCCAATGCATTCCCTGGAGCCAACACCTTCCCAACCACACCGCAAAGAGAAGGCAACCCAAACCTAAGTAAGGGGTAGCCCCTGGGGGGGGTTGGCAGCCGGCTACGCGGTTGACCATTGGGCAGTGACCTAAAACATGTACTGCCCACGAGTAGCTAAGTTCTGTCACCAAGGACCTTGGGCACGCTTATGAGACACATCGTCCAAACCATTGGCGGTCACTGCACACAACCAACCAGGGGGTGGACTCACACGAGTCCCTAGCTCTGAGGCTTGGACAGCCCGGTGTGAAGTCCTCAAATGGTGAGCCCCTCAGCAGCCCAAAATCCACAAGAGCAACAATGCACCACCCTCACTACAAAACAACCCCAACACACACCAGTCGGTTTGCAGATTTGGAGACATGTGTAGAAGTGCCAGGTGCCCCTTGTGCCACCCAAATGACAGTACGACAACCCAACAGCCACAACTGGAGGCAGGGAGCGACATGCTGCCCCCCCCGCAGCGCACACCGGCAGCGGTGAGTGCGCTAGCACAAGAAAAAAGAGCACCAGATTGGGAGGAACACACACACCACGCTGCAGATTTGGAGACATGTGTAGAAGTGCCAGGTGCCCCTTGTGCCACCCAAATGACAGTACGACAACCCAACAGCCACAACTGGAGGCAGGGAGCGACATGCTGCCCCCCCCGCAGCGCACACCGGCAGCGGTGAGTGCGCTAGCACAAGAAAAAAGAGCACCAGATTGGGAGGAACACACACACAACGCAACTGGGAACAAGGCCGCCCCACACATGGTGGTGAGGTGAGCCCCAATAGGACAGAGAGCAATGCACAGGAGGACCACAAGGTGCGAACACCGCAGCAACCACCAAATGTAGTGGACGTCAAGCAGGCCACGAGCAACCTGCCCCCCCCCCCCTCCCTCCACGAGGTGCCTGCGAACACAAGGGCGGGGGTTGCTCCCCCCGCGCCGGGAGGTGCCCGCCATGGGGTGGCAACAGGGCCGTGACTAGGCAACCGCGTGCAGGACAGTCAATATCGTGCGGAGACGTGCAATCCTCGTTGGGGGGGGGCAGGCAAGTGGGATACGAGTGGGTGCGCACAAGGGGCACCCACGAGCGCCAACAGACAGGGGGAGGAGCAACGCAGACACACAGAATGCTAGAGCCACACCATGAGGGACGAGGGCGAGTGCAGCAGAGAAGGAGGAGGGGGGCAGTGAGGCGCGGGAGGCAACCAGGAGAACAGGGGACTAGAACGTAGGAGATGGGAGAGCATGCGCATGGGGGGTAGCGACAACACAGGGGATGGCCTAGCCAGCCAGCCCCGTCGCTACCGGGTGCCAAGGCAACCCCTGCTCAACCAGCATCAGGTGGGGGGTGTCTCCCGCAGCCCAGATGGGCCGTTTGCGCAGCAGGAGGGGGTGCCCACCATGGGCAGACCAGCCGTGAGGGGGAAAGGGATGACAAGGGCCCCCCAGCCCACACCCCACACCAACACCTGCAACCCACCCAGGGGCGCCCAGGTCCCCCCAACCCCACCCGTGGTCCCCCCAGCCCGACCCAGTGTACCCCTACACCGCCATTGCGCACGACAGGAAAATTGGCCGTTGAGGAGACCGATTGACCCCACAGGGGGGCAACCAGGAGATCGGACTCCCAGTGGGCCAGTCGGGCCCATGAGGAGTTACGTAAAATGGTGAGTGCGCGCATGTGATGGGACACCCAGAGGGCCAACCCTGGGGCCCCTGCAGCGCAACATCTTTGTCCGTCCACGCTCAGGGGAACCTGCACCCAGTGGACCACCACTGGGGCCCCTGATGCGTTCTGTGGAGCCACCAGTGCGCGCAGGGGATCAGGCACCCAGGGAACCAACCCTGGGGCCCCTGCGGCACAGCGCCGTTGTTCGTTTGCGCCCAGGGGATCCCTTGCCCAGTGGGCCACCGCTGGGGCCCATGCTGAGCAGGGCACCTGGGGCTCACGCACACGGAAACACAGAGAGGCTGTTGTGGATGGCCTGAAGACGGTGTGTGGACAGCAAAAACAGTCAAACGACCCCCACAACAACCAACACAACCTCAATATGCTAACTACTGGGCGCCGCTGACGCGCACACGGCACAAGATGCCACATCCAGCACAGCCCCAGCACACCAACCACTGGGCTCCGCAAACGCGGAAACAACACCAGCAGGAGCACCGGCCGCAGCGGCAGACAGAAAGCAGCAACCCGACGCAACATGCGGAGGGAAGAACGGGTGATTGTTCAGGGCCCCGTAAAGAAACAACAACCAGACGGAATGTCACATAGGGCAGTCCCACAGCACCCACCCACCCACCCACCTGGAACCCCCCCCCCCCCCAATTTAAGGGATTGGGTCAAATTTTCTTCTGGGCCTTCGGCCGATCAAATCTTTTCTGTGGCGCCTTTGGCGCCAATTTGCTTAGACCAAAACCGCCCTAAAAACTCAGCACCCCTTGGGGGGGGGGTGGACCCACCCACCCCCACCCACTCCCCGCTAAAAGGAGCCCTGTCCTTGACCAATGGCCTGTTGCAGATGCTGGTGGTGCTTGGTTCCAGCTGAGCCTGTAATACACCGAAGCTCCATGACCATGTACTGGCGTCGCACTTTTGTCCTTGTTCCCTATCCCAGAAAGGCACCTATGCCCCATGCTCTTTCAATCTGTTGTTGAGTCTGTGGTGCTGACAACAGTGCTCCTTCGTACGCTTTCCGCTGTCCCGTTGGGATTTGGTTTTTGGCATTTATGTTTGTTTGTGTGACCAAGCGTTTCTGCTTGGATCAAGAAAGCATACGGACGATGATATTTCCTTTCCCTTCTGCACCACTGCCTACAGCCATGTTTGTGCGGCATGCTACAGCTTTTGGGTGTTGAGGACTTCAACTTGCTGCAGTCAGCACCAATAGTCTGCTCTCCTCAGCGCCATAGGACAGGGTATGACGCTCAGTAGGGTTGTGGTTGCATAGATGATCGATATGGTGATTCGAATTCCCTCCCCTGTCTGACCACAGAGCTGACATTGACAAGCATGACTTCCTTGTTTCTGTTGTTGGCCTGACAAGTTGTCAACACAAGTGCCTGCCTGCCCTGTTCAGCCACAGTCAAGTGGTTCGCCCAGTCTCCCTCACACTGTGTGATGTAATGTGATGTGACGTGATGTGATGTGATGTGATGTGATGTGATGTGATGTGATGTGATGTGACGTGATGTGATGTGATGTGATGTGATGTGATGTGATGTGATGTGATGTGATGTGATGTGATGTGATGTGATGTGATGTGATGTGATGTGATGTGATGTGATGTGATGTGATGTGATGTGATGTGATGTGATGTGATGTGATGTGATGTGATGTGATGTGATGTGACGTGATGTGATGTGATGTGATGTGATGTGATGTGATGTGATGTGATGTGATGTGATGTGATGTGATGTGATGTGATGTGATGTGATGTGATGTGATGTGATGTGATGTGATGTGATGTGATGTGATGTGATGTGATGTGATGTGATGTGATGTGATGCGATGCGATGCGATGTGAGGTGAGGTGAGGTGAGGTGAGGTGAGGTGAGGTGAGGTGAGGTGAGGTGATGTGATGCGATGCGATGTGATGCGATGCGATGCGATGCGATGCGATGCGATGCGATGCGATGCGATGTGATGCGATGCGATGCGATGTGATGTGATGTGATGCGATGCGATGCGATGCGATGCGATGCGATGCGATGTGGTGTGATGCATGTGTGGTGAAGCCACTGCAGGTATGCTTGTTCTGCGCACCCGTCAGTCAGACCTGGTTCACAGCAGTTCCAATTTGTGCTGTGGATGCCTGTTTCGTAGTGCATGCGTGTCTGTGTGTTCATGGATGCAACTCCTCTGGGCCCGGTGTGTGCATGGCAGCATTGGTTTTGGGCTGCATTTGGGTGGTTTCCAAGGGGGGCAAGGGGCAGTGCCTGGTCTCTGCGTGTTTCAACCAGAGAGTGGCAACACCCGGACCCTGCAACGTGGAGCCAAAGCCAAAGCCTGGGACACCACGGGCTACGGAATCAAGGACAAAAGGTGTCGTCCAGATTCTTTGCAGCTCCTGGCAACGATTACAGGCGGGGGCAGGGGTGATAGGGAGCAGGGACGGGTGCAGGGGGCAATCGATATCGCATGTTCGAGTGACTGTTGGGCGTGTGCCATGCCCGCAGGGTCCTTCGGGGCGCTACAACATACTGTGTTTTGGCATCCACCATCGGAGTTATGTGTCTACGGACCCTTATCAGGGCCAGACTCTCGTCCATGGGGCGGCTGGTGGGAATATGATGAGAGGGGGGGGGGGGGGGGCAAAACGGGGATTTGTCTTCGTCTGTCTTCTTCGCAGTGCTGGTCCCTTTAAGCGAACGAAAGAATTGACGTTCGCCATCGAAAGGCAAGGCGATGCACAAAACCGCCCCATGCGCGCGGCAGTGGCCCTCGGCTGTGGGGGCGATGCTGAAGACACACACCGATCACACATCTGGCGCACACGCAGCAGAGGGATCCCAATACGGATCGCGCCAGCCTCGGGGCTGGGGGGTGGGGGTCGGGGGGCTGGCTATCCGTGGACATGTCCCAAGGTACACAATTCCGCGGTTGGCTGTCACCGTGTGGACATGGATGCAGTGGATGAGCGCTGGTCCCTATCCTTGGATACCGGACGGGACAATGGGGGGAAGGGGGGAGGGGGCAGCCAAGGTGGACCAGCCCTCCCCCCCCCCTTCTTATTTGCATCACTGACACACCGTGTGTTTGCGAGGAGGCGGTCCCCCGCCTCAACGCATTTACGCCAATTGTTGGAGTTGTGGGCTGGGGGTGTTCGGGGGGGCAGGGGCGGTCTAAGGCCTCAGTCATGCAACGGTGTTGGGGTTTGAGGCCCCAGTCTCTGGTGGTCAGGGGGTGGCCAGCAAGGCCTAAGCCGGGGCAGCCAAGATGCCCTACATCCGTCAACAGGATGCGGAGGCGGGCAGGGGAGCAGGTCACCGATGGCGGTATTCAAGATCGCCTCGCGGCGGTATTTGTGACCCCCCCCATTTTTTTTTGCAAGAGTTCCGCTCGCATTCAGACCCTTTTTTGATGGAACGGCGCTGAGTGAGTCAGGTACGGTGTGCTGCCCCTTTGGGTGGAGGGATAGAACAAGGGGGCGTGCGCTGTGGTCGGGTTGGGCAGGGGAATGCAGCTCTCTGCAGCCCGGCGGCCGGGCACCGGCCCCCCCGACCACGCGTGGAGGGCAATCGACGGCGGCTGCAGAGCACCGGCGTCACTTCCAGGCCAACAGGAATTGGGCGATCGGGGGGGCGCGCGGCCGCGGTGGGCCCCATGGGACCGAGGCGGCGAAGCAGCGGAGGGCCGGTCCCCGGGACACGGGATACCCCACAGCCCTCGCCAATCCTCGACAAACGCCAACCAGTCCTCACCAAGAGGACCCGTGTCAGCCCTCGATAGCGCTCCACAATCCTCCAACCGCCACGACCGTCACGAAACCAGCCTATTGCCAAAGGAGAACCCGGTGTGGGTCAGAGGCCACAAAAAACTTTGTGTACCTAAAAATCGGCCTCATATTTCCGGCCCCTTTAATACATTTCATTTTTTGCCTCAGGAAAGTTTTGCTGATGTGGATGGGGGGGGGGGTGGGTAGGCCGGGGCTGGCCAGGGCCCCAAACAACCCCCGCCCCCCCCGGGGGTCCTTAAGCAATAGCCTGCACGAAACCCTCGCCCATCCACCTCCGCACGCCCTCCGTCCATCCTCTACGCCCTCCCACAAATACCCACAACGCTTTGAGGCCCCATGCACAGCGGGTGTCGGCCCCGGAGAATGCAATGCCACTACGGTCGCCCGCCTGTCCCACACTCGGGGCTGCTGATCACCGCCTCGTGTCATGTGCCTCATACAGTACGCCTCCAGTAGCGGCAGCGGCAGCGGCAGCGTCGGGAGCAGACAGCGGCGGAAAGTCTGACCTTAGTCCTCCCGACTACTGGACTCCGAGAAAGGCTGACGTGGACCTCGTGCCCATAGATTTGAAGTCGAAGGAGGCCACGGATGTGCTCAAGAGTTTCCATGCCACAATCAAGCGCAAGGTTTGCACACAGTTAAGGCCAGCACACGGTCTGTGCAACTGGGGCCTTCATTCTGTGACAGCTTGGTTTGGCCTCGCCCAGTTCGGAGAGATATTGATGAATGGACACCGGCAGAGGATGGGATGGCATGGTGTTGGAGGCCATCGTGCTGGGTTCTGTGTGTGGTTTGTGTTGGGACGGTACAGATCGCAGCCGAAGGCTGGGTGCAGCAGCAGCTGCTTTGCCTGCCAATGCACAGCGTCCATGAATGCAGAGGAGTAAGCAGCAGCAGCAGCAGCAGCAGGCAACCAAACCAGCAAGCAAGCAAGGTCAAAAAACGTGTCTGTGAATCGATCCTTTGTGCTGTGCCGAGTTGAGCGGCGCGTGCATTCAGCAGACATTTGGCACGTCCGGGCCATGCAGTTGCCTCACCCAGCGCTGCATTGAGTGGGGAGGGAGCTTCAGGGGCACCTGCCGTGTGGCACCTGCGGCGCGCCCTGTGACACACCTGCGGCGTGCAACCGGAATAATTCCGCTCGTAATATGGACGTGCGCATCATGTGTGGATGTGCCGGTCGTCGTCTTTATGTGCGGCCGTAGCCTCTCCTTTGTAGAGAGTAGTATTGTTAGCAAATCCATGTACGCACACACCTGGATACCGTTTTTGTGGACGAGTACTCCAGGCTACTGAATAGTGGTTTTTCCTTCTGGTTGTTGGATTTAGTGTTTCTGAGTTCTAAGGGACTTATTCTAAGCCTGCGGTACGCGCAGCACGCCCTGTGGCGTGCCTGTGGTGCGCGATGGGAGCCTCCGCAGATGAAATACACCAGCTATACCCTACATTAGTAGGTGTACAAATACTCCAGGACATGGCTCAGAGCGAGAGAGGTAAAGACGGTGGCACAGAAGGAGGGCACGAGTGCAGCAAAGTATGAGCGATATTCCAAGCAACGAGAGATCCAGGAAGGTAACATCATGTGGAAAGCACCAAGCTAAGTGAGTCAAAAAGGACTCTGTGGTGAATTTGGCATTTGGCACACACGAGAACTGACGGTGTCCACAACAAACACCTGTGTTATCATCAAGCTGCCATCAAATGGCCATCGTGCATGACTCATTCCATCTTTGGGCAACTGACTGTCACCTCCACTCCTCCTCAGCTCTGCCCTGCCTGGCTGGTATTTGTTGTGGTAAACGATCACAGTGGTGACAATTAGTTGATCCTCGAAATGGTGTAATGGCTCATCCCTGTCCCACCAACAGAGGTGGCATAGGAAACCGCAACTTGCGAACATACGCAATGCCTCACAGAGTTGGTGGCACCTCTGATTCTTGCACATATCAGGATGTGCCTCCGCCCTTGCCCGCGCATGCGTGCGCTCCTACCAAATTGTGGTGTGCCACCTCACCACACTAGAGGTGCCTATGACGTGCAATGCGACTCACCCCCAGGGCAAATTCTTCAGTTTGGCAGTGGCGACACACTTGGTGGCCAGTGTCGAGCAGATGCTCCTAGCTCCAGTCCCCGCGGTGCCGCACCCACCCTGGCCCGTACGCTGTGTGCGGCTGTGACGGTAGGGCTGGTCGCGGCATGCCCGGCGCATCCTGGGGATCGGATCTCAGTTCTCCTTGCCCAGGTTGCCATGGTGCGGCACCTGCCCTGCTCGGTACGCTGGCGCTAAGGGCCTCCACCCTGACAGAACTGAGTGTGGACCTGCCATGTAAGTAATGCCGTGTGTGTTGTTTTGTCACACAGTGCTCACGGTGGTATTGAAGCGAGCACTGTGCTCCACATGCAGTTTAGCCCTAGCTCTTTTGCATGGTGGGTGTATTGTATTAGCTCAAACATGGCTTTTTTTTGAGGTGGTGTGGTGTAGCAGGACAAGGGGAGGATGCAGAAGTCAGGGTGCACAAGATTAGGGCATGGAGGAAATGTTGATGCTGAAGGGGAAGGTACCAACCACGTTACTAAGAGACATCTGATCCTGCAGCACAACACTAGGGCTTCCACAGCGAGGGCGGACCAGGACCAAGGTGTCCTTCTTAACACGCCGTGGATGAGTTCCTCGGCTCTCCAAATGAGGAAATGGTTCTCCAAACGAGTGAGATGGAGTTCTGTTGGGGCGACTCTGAAGTTAGGTTGCAGTGGAGATTTCAGGGGACTTGTTGCTGCCCAATGAGTGTCTCGTAGGGATGGGTATATTACACCTTTCTGAAATTTGCAAGAAAGGCGTTGCGGGCATATTCAGGGTCATGGGGGCGGGACCATATGTTTGAAAACTCGAGGGGGCAAGATGGATGGTCGCAGATTTTTCTGCTGTCTTGGTTCTCCCTGCACTCATGCAGCAGCACAATTGGAACGCGCACCCACCATTGCACCAACATGTTAGTGAATTGAGTCGAAAGCGAAAGCCGTCTGTCTGAGGTAGTTCCAAATGCAGAATCAAAAAATCCGATCCATCTTTCGACTCCTCAGTATGCCTGGGACATTTCAAGTGTGATCCCTTCGTCTCCAGCGCTTTTCAGCCTCTCTGAAATCTGCCTGTAACTGCGAACCAGTGCCTGCGCCTCATGCCGAATTTCTCCAAAATGTTCTGGAGCTGCAGGGTGGGATTTCCTGTTTTGAATTCTGCACAAGCTTACCTCGTTCCATTTTAGGTGAATCAATATGCTTGAGATATGCCCCCCACAAGATTGGAAAGTCATGTGCTATCTGCAGCTCCGTTTCCAGATTGTGATCCATTTTGCCCATGTTGTGCACGCCAGCGAAAGATGACCTTGCCGCCCCACCCACAACTGTCCAATTTCTCTATGAAAAGCCCTGTTTATGCACATTTGAGAAAGTCCACACATGGTGTCAATTTCACAAAAAGTTGGGAAAAAGAGCATTTTTGCTCTGAATTGGAATATAACAGATGCCCAAGACAAGTGTGCTTTCCTGGTCATTTAGATTGCATTGAAAGAGGCAACACCCTTTCATCCATGCCTGTGCTCTCCAGGTCACAGTGCACTCTTTGACCCGCATCCAAAATCACGCATTATGGCCATTCTATGCGTTGACCCGTAAGTCTCTGGCAGACAAATACAAAGGGGACCCGAATGAGAAGATGCTTTTCCACGGAGCCCGAGTGCGGGCTAACATGGACGCCATCACGAATTTCGGGTATGTCTACTGCAACAGCCAGGCCACCAGGGCAGGAATCAGGTGCATGCCCTGAGTCTCCGATGTGATGTTTGCCCCACGGGAGAGCTTACCGGGCGCCGCAGGGCAAGGGTGATTAGCTTTGGGGTAATTGGCACCGCATTGATTTCCCCTCAATTTTGGCTACGTATGACGACGGTCGTCACCCTCCAGCCTGCGCCAGACTTCAACAACAGTTCGAAACGAAGAGTTCGGTTGAGCGTATGTACATCTGTCCATCTAGACTGTATGGGCAACAGGGGCATTCTCAGGCTTCTTTGAGGGTAGACCATTTCGCAGTTTCCTCATTGCCCCGAGTCCTGGTATTCCAGTGTCTTTTGTTTCACCTTAGGCTGATATTCTCGGATGCATACATATTCCTTTGGCTACGGGGTTACACCAGGGTTTGAGGGATTGGTTCACAAAGGGTACAATTTACCCTGTTCCACAATAATTACCCCAATTGCGCGCCGCAGGGCGCGCTGCAGGTGCCACAGGCGCCGCGGGATACGCACCCCCCACTGCCGAAGGTAGCCTCTATCACTGGAGAGGGCCTCAGCTTGGGAGCGGGGGTTGTAAATGTGCGTCAGTCAGTTGCATCAGTTTCCGGTAGCCATACGGGTGCATAATAATTGTGCAGGGTGCATAGTCTCATCGATTTCCGGTAGGGCCTTGGAACTGGTTGAGGTCGCCCGCAACAATCTTGACACGCGCGCCAGGTAGAGTGAAGGGGCAACGATGTGTTTGTTTCCATCCAGCCCACCAGGAAACAAGAGGAGCCATCCAGAGCCTACCATGAAATAACAGCAAGGATTCCTGGAGGTGGCGAAATTTTCCCCTTTGGAAAGTCCCAGCGGAATTGTCCCCAGGCAAACCTTCCCCCAGCCCTGTACATGTCACGCGTAATGAGGCCTGCCAGGGAGGGTAGGGTTTTCGCAGGCAACCATTGGTGACCTTACAGGCGTTGTAGGCGTTTCATGGGTGTTTGCCAACGTTGTGATATGTTTTGCAGCCATGGCCTGTGTGGATGCGTCTGTTTCTTTTTTGGCAAGGCCCGCTTCACTGTGGTGGATTGAGCTGGGACGAAGAGGCATGGGGGTTTGGGGGGGGGCACCGGCCAGCACTTACAGCCACAGCCACAGCGGTGGATTTCTCAACCTGCAGGTGGAGTGGTTGTGCAGCATGCCGCAGCCAGGGCTGCCAGCCAAGACATGAGGCTCCAGGGACTCTGCGGTTTGTGGAGGCAGTTGGGCCTCCCAAGCGCACCTCAGCATTCGGTAGTGACCAATGGGGCCTGGCAAGCGCTCAGCGCGGGGGTGTGCCCTGGACCAGCGATGCGTTGGCAGGGAGGGCGCCCAGAGCGGGGGTGTCAGGAGCGGTTAGGAAGGCGGTTGGCAGGGGTTGGCAAGACATTCCGGAGCGGTTATTGTCGGTTACAAATGCTGTTCATGGGAGAGGGGGGGCAGTCCACCGGGGGATGGGGCTCAGATTGATGAATGAGGACCGATGGTTCACGTTGTGCTAGTTAAACGAGCCCCCAGAACTGTTTGCATTGGGGAACCTCATCTGTCACAGAGAAAGGCGCCTATGACAATGTTGTGCTCTGACTTTGTTGCTCTGCAGCCTTGTGCCTTTGTGGCAAGGGTTAGCATTCCACATCTGCATCTCACGGCGGGGGGGGGGGAGCGGTTGGCCGGCACGCCTGGCCCCTTAGAGGGTGAGCAGAACAAGCTCCTGGGGTTCATGGTCCGCCATGTCTCATGGAACGTTCAGAGGTTGTCCCTCCCCAAGACATGCAAACATGCGCAGACAGCGTAGCAGGCAGGCCATCCGCCTGGGCATTAGGTCTGTGGCCTTTGGCAGACAGGCTGTTGCTTGAGGGGAACCCCCCCCCCCCCCTGGGAGTGGGTGGGTGGGGGGGTCACAGGCCAAAAAAAGTTTGTGTACCGAAAATCGGCTTCAAATTTCCGGCCCCTTTAATAAATTTCATTTTTTGCCTCAGGAAAAATTTTCTGATGTGCGTGGGTGGGTGGGTCGGCCCGGGCTGGCCAGGGCCCCAAACTACCCCCCCCCCCCCCCCACTGCCCCGGGGGTCCTTAAGCAATAGCCTGATGGCAGAGCCACACAGGAAGTTAGTAGCTGTCCCCAAGGGTCGTGTCCTAAGAATCCTGACATTCCCCGCCACATCTACTGTCATTAGTAAACTCGGGTTGAGGCTGGGAGTACATTGTCCTCACTTCCACAGCGTTCCCAAGGTGCCATGTCCGGCCTGGGTACCCGACCTTTCGTGTCTGCAAGCCCCGTGTAGGACCTACGAAGGGTGCCTACGCACTTTGGTGTGGCTAAGGCCTCTGGGGAGGGCACGCGAGGCGACAGCAAGGGCGCACTAGGTCCCTGTGTCCTTTCTCAAAACCGGCAGAAGGGTGCAATATCGTCCAAAGTTTTGTGTTGCCAAGACTGTGCACATGCGTTCTTGGTTTGGCGGCATTGCTATGTGTCGTTTCATGTTGCTTCCGCCTGCTGCACGTCATTCTGGTGCACCTTGAGTGGCACTGGGAGTTCCGGTTCACCTACCTTCTCCCCCTTGTCCGTGTGGCTTTACACACGTACTGAAGCCTGGGTACATTCGGCCTTCAGGGCGCCCAGCCTGCGCCCAGCCACTGTCTCCCTGACGGCAGGTGCCGACTTCAATTTGTAACCGACAGTAACCGCTTGCAACCGCTCTGGCAACCTCCTCCAACCCCCTGTCGAACCGCCTCTGGGGCGGCCTATGAGGTCCCTTTCCTTCGAATGTATCCTTGCCCCCCCCCCCCCCCCCGCCTGACCGCCCACGCACACTCCCCCAGAAATCACCTCAACCCAACAGCAGGTTGAGCAAAAGGCATGGCAGTGGATACCTGTTGTATTACACGGTGATGAACCAGCCTTTCAGGACCCCCCCACACCGCCCGGCAGGTGGTGGTGGTGGGGGGGGGGGAGGGGGGGCAACATGGTCCCGTTTGGGCCTCCAGCCGCAGAGTGGAAGGGACTGAGATGGAGCGGGTTGTGCAGAAAGTGTGCGTGGGTTTCTGTTGGGCATCTGTTCCACAAGGACCAAGGCCCCAGCCCGGCCCTTCAAATTCACAGGTTCGACATGCGGGTGGCCGCCACCGGACTGTACGGGGTCGGGATCTACTTCGCGGTCAACGCCAGTTACTCGGATTCTGGCTACGTATTCCAAAACACCGACAAATCCAAAGAGATGTTCATTTGTCGCGTCACGTGTGGTAAACACGTCCCTGGGAACAGTGCACTGCGCCGACCTCCTCCAAAGGTGTGCCAAGTTCCCCGTGTGTGGCTCGCAACGGTGGACCACACGCCGTGCCAGAGGATGGTTGTGTCGCATGGAGAGCCATGGAAATTGCGCAGGCCGCGAGCTCCTTGCCCGGCTGCTTTACGGTAATGCCTTTGAAGCACTGGGCCAACGTCAACGGCAGCCACTAATGCAAATCTACTGCGGGTGCAACTGCGAACGCGTTGCACACCACCCCAACCACCGCTTCAACCGCCGCTTCAAACCCGTTGTGGGTCACAGCTTGAGCACGCAATGCCATGAAGGAACATCTGAGATGTGCAGGGTTCGTGTGCCCGTATCCCGCAGGAGCGGCACCGCTCACTTGGGGCGCGTCCACCCCATTTTGCTGCGCGTCGAGGCCAGCGAGCTCGTTTATGGGCGTGTCTGCCGAACAACGCATTTGGGGGGCGCGTCCATGGGGGCCGGCGAACTCCTTTTGGGTGCGTCCGGCCTGCGGGGCGTCGTTTGGGGCGCATTCAGGTGACTGGGGTGGTTTGGGGCCGTTGTGGGTTGGTTTGGCCCACATGTATAGTGGGGGCTGGCAGGTCTTGATGACTTCGTAGGAATACAGAGCCCTCACCTGTGGCATGCACATCTGTGCCATGCCTCGTCTGCTTTCCTGCACACGTCCATGGTCCCGCTCATAGTGGGAACGTCATCATTGGCAGCAGTAAGAATGTAACCCTTACATGCAACCTCCAGACGAACTGCGCCACTCGCTTCCACAGTCGTCTGCCCATTATGTGGGTGGTCTGGAAACGGACACAATTCGAAACCAACCGTCGGCAGATTGCCCTCGCAGCCCAACCCGCAACTGCCCCGCAGCCGGCACTGCCCCAACCCTAGAATGCAGAGGGGTGGAAACGAGGGGTAGTGAATTGGGTTGCGTCGTTCTCTCCGCTGCAAGCTGGTCAACCACATGGTCCAAAGGATGATTGCATAGGACCCACTGTGGGAGGCTACCGCAGAGCGCTGCTCACGACGGGATGGCCCATGATACCTCTGACCTGCACTCCAAACTCCTTTGATGTCATCTTGCCCACTCCTCCAACAGGACCCGAAAGTCCCGACAGGTGAGCTGTATGATTCTGTGACCGATACTGGCAAGACTCCGATCATGCATATTGTCTTCAACAATGCACAAGCCTATCCGGAGTACATCCTCAAATACACCTAATCCAAAGCCTATTGCCAATTGATTGCATTTGGCCCGCAAATAAGTGCTCTTCCACCCTGAACCCCAATCCTGTTGGGGTGCTGAAGCGAATTTCAGAAGAACCACTGAAATGTGAAATGTGGTGAATTGAAAGGTGTTCAATTGCAACGTTTACCTGTTTGTTGAGAATCCTGCATTCTCCCTTGTTCGCGAGGGTCATCATTGATTAAAAAAGGTATGCATTCAGATATCCTGATCCTGTGATGCATCCTTTTGTTTGTCACTGTGAGCCCGTGGTGTTTTTGTTTTTGGTGTTGCAAACACTTAATCTGTCCGTTGAGAACTTGATTTTGGGGTGGAGATTCATTCAGTTCCCCGAAACAACAGATCAGGATTGACGATGTCAGAAACTATATGGGCTATGGCAGGTATGGTTGTTCAATATTGTTAGACTTGGAGATTGGAAATTGCTGGGAAGTATGCAGTTTGATGAAGCAATTTACTTCTCATTGCCACAAGTATGGTGGTTGGCAAGATAATGGGCGATGAATTCGCAATGCAGGTAGCTGCAGAGCCCTCTCAACATGTTGTAACCCTTTGGGATTGCAACACAGATGCAGAGGCCATCGTTGTCGCCATCAGCAGCATGCCATCTGGCAAACAAATGTTTGTTTGTTTCCTCTCAAAACCCAGGGTTCAGTGCTCGCAGATTGTGTAGATTGATTGTGTACGGTCAATCGACCTGCTGAGCATTCCTGAGAAATTTCCTTCAGCCTGTGCAGTTGCTGCTGCTCTTTGGTCTCTGTGATCAGCTTGAAGCATTGAGGTACAATTTGTTCTCCTACACAGCAGCTCACGAAAGTTTGCCTTTTTTTTTTTGCACGTGAAAGGTCTCCCTTCTGAGTTCCATCAAAGTGTGCGCGAAAGTTTGCTCGACCGTTGCCTTTTCGCTTTTAGTTTTGTTGCCAGAAATGATTCCAGCTTTGTGGCATAGGGCTGAAATAGAAGCACCTTCTATGACCTCGGACTACCCATCCTTGGTCAAAACTCCATCTTTGTTGCAACTTGTAAATTTTGAAGGAAGGTACATCCATCATGAAGATGAAAGTGCCTTCTTCAAAAATTTCAGCACTGTTGGCCAGAAAGTGTGGGTGAGATGTGGTCGCAAACATGTAGCTAGGAAAAGAGGCTGGACACACCAACACATCAATGCAATAGTGTGTTCCATTTTTTTTGAGAACTCAGTGCCTCCATGCAAAATTTGCCCAGTTTATTGGTAGAAGAACCCTATTGCTTACGCTGCTGGTCTTTTTCATAGAGTTGGCTGTATATGGGCAAGAACTGAACATTGTTGTAAGAAAGATGATGACTGAGCCTCTAATAGAGTGATAGTTTTAAAACAGCAAAATGGAGAACACCTACAATAAAAGGAGTCATCACAGAGACGTCAGCTTCGGCGTTGGGCTCAAATTCAGCTTGGGACAGCGCCACTTACTGAGGTCATCAGTCGCTGCCAGCAACGGCAGATGCAACAGAAAGAATGCACAAGTGTCCTCTAATGGTACAGTGTGGCTGCTCCAGGGAGAATATGACTAAAAGAAATTGCAGGCTACAAAATTTCCAAAAATTTTAAGAATATGTGCAGCCCAGGAAATTTGAGCACATTCCATGCAAACAATGTCAAAAACAATTTGTAACACCGCTCCCGATCCTTTGCCCCGACCGCCCCCCAAAGAATGTGTTCCACCTATGTTTTTGTGCCGATGCTACCCTGTTTCAAAATGTTTCAACAGTATGGTTTTGGGTCCAATCTAGAAGGTTTTCCATCAACACCTTGTCTGTCACATATTCCTTTGTGCCCTGCATGCAACCTTGCTTTTCGAATATCCAACAACTTCAAACACATGTACATTTTGTCTTTATTTGGGTGTGCTTTTCAACAATGCCCATTTTGCGCGTGTGCCATATTCCTCTAAAGGTGGCAATGCTTGGTACCACAACACCTTTTGGAAATTCAGTACATAGTCTCCCTTGTGGGGGCTGGTAGCATACAACTTTGAGTTCAAGTGTTGAATGGACATGTCGTTGGGAGGTTTTGGGACTACCTCAGCCCATGCGGGCTTGATGAAATGGCCCTTTCGGTCACCATGCAATGGTCCGACCACATCGGAAGTATTTGATGCCCCATTGTAATCGACGTCATCCACTTCATGCTCATCATCCCTACCTTCTTCATCGTTTCCATCTTCTTTTTCTTTGTCTTTCTCCTCTTTGTCGTCCACGTCACTTTTGGATGGAACATCACCGGCGTCGTCAAAACTGAAAGTGTATTTTTTCTCCAAACTTTGGAACTTTGGAGAGATCTTTTGCTAGACCGGAACCTATTTTGAAGGCCACTTTATCCAAATCCATTTTTGCACACACATGGCATGGTCCCAAGCATTGCCTAAGAACTTTGTTACCAGTATTCTTTTTCAGTGAAAGGGACATTGCCATTCACCATGAGCTCACCGTTGTCCTCCTCTTCCAACCATTCATCATATGCCGTGTGCATGTGACGCTTACACATTCTCTCCCCTCTTGGGACACAAGTTCTTGCCCTTAGCCAATCATTTTACGAGGAGGGCATGCCTCTGCTCAATTTTTGGCAAGCGCTCAAACATAGGCTTCTTGCCGTTAGTTTTATGGCGCAGAGAAATGCCCCACCTCCTGCAAAATCGAATCTCCAAGATTTTATCGATTTCCAATCACGTGCCTTTTTGCATGCCCTGTATAGACCTTCATATGTATCCGAATCCACTTGGGAGTCACTAGCAAACCTTTGCCCAATTTGGTACGGATGTCAGTGTATAGTTCTTTTTCCAATGAAGGATACCAATGAGGTCTTTTTTTCACCAAAACATCTTTTTCCTCTTTGGAATAAGTAGCCTTTTTTAGTGCTTGTTCCAACTCAATGTGCTTTGCGCTCCATTTTGACACAAGACTCTGAGCAGTGTCCATTAAATACATCAATTGTTGTCTGATGTGGGCTGTCCAATTCTTTTAACCTCTTCAACTACAAAGAGTTTGTTGATGTTGAAAACTTGTCTTGCAGGGGTTTTCTTCTAAAAGCAAAGCAATTAGTGTAGCACAACACTCAGACCGAATTCAACAAGTTCATAGTAATGCAACACAAAAGGGCTGCAAAGTGCATAGCAAAGTAAATACAATGTTTTATACACAAAGCAGATGGCCATAACGGCCGGGCGACTAAAATGGCCATAACTCGGTTCAGGGGCCACAAAACAAGCGGTACTTTGACCATTCGATGCGGAATTCCGCGCTCTTTGTTTTTGTCCGCGCAAAATTTGCTGAAAACGCACGTAGCCCCGGGAAATCGCAGTTTATTACCATTTTGGGCCGTTTTCGGCTTGAAAACTTCCCTAGGCCGTGGTCGGCCGGGCAACTGAAATGGCCATAGCTTGGTTTAGGGGCCCCAAAATGCGCGGTACTTTTGACCATCGGATGCGGAATGTCGCACTCTGCGGTTTTGTCTGTACACACATCACCGAAAACATACGTAGCCCCGTGAAATCGCGATTTATGGCCCTTTGGGCGGTTTCCGGCTTGAAAACTCCCCCCGACCGTGGCTGGCCGGGCAACAAAAATGGCCATAACTCGGTCTAGGGGCCCCGAACGCGTGGTACATTTGGCCATCGGCCGTGGAATGTTGCGCTCTTCAGTTTTGTCTCTCTTGCAAAATTTGCTGAAAATGCACGCAGCCCCAGGATTTATTGCCGGCATCATCAGGATCACCTGCTTGGATGATGAGAGGTGATGTAGGCGTGCGACTACGTGCATATTTTGCACGGAGTCCCTCAATGACCTCCAATAGAATAGGCCAAAGGTTTATGCCTCCCATGGGTGTGTGCACTTCAAATGGTGCTTCAATGTTGGAGGCCGATAGACATCTCGAAAACTCGACATATTCATTGCCAAACAACTAAATTGCGAGGCCATCCGGATTGGCGGCGCACACAGCATGTGCTATAATCCTCACAGCCTCTCTAGCTTCGTACCACAGTGTCCACAAAGTGACGCTGGCTTTGGTTTCCGTGCTTGTTTGGGCCAACTTCGCCTTTGAAGCGCTTCCATCCAGCACCACGATGTAATTATGTGCCATTTGTTTCTTTTTGGAAGCAAAAAATACAGTTGTTTGGCCAATAATAAAGGTTCATAAAGCCTCATTTGTACTTCATTCTCGTTGTGTTAGTTGTGCAACGGCTGTGGCAGCCAAATAATATTCTGACATGTACGTCAGAATATTCCTAACTTGGCAGTTGAAAAATGGGGTTCGTCCTGGCGTGACTACATTATATGACCCTCAACTTTCTTAATGTTTTTGTTGGGTTTGCCCATGCTCGCAAAGCATTGTAATCAATTTCTTCTTTTTGTACAACATTGTTGGTTTACCCTTTTTGATTTGATCATTTGTCTCATATTGAGTAAGGCAATGGAGAGTTGGGACTTTGGTTTCCTTATCCTTGCAATCAGTGTGAAAGAAAAATAGCTTGAATTGCCCATATCCTCACCTCAATGCCCTTTGAGATGCTTTTTGCATTGAAACAATGTTCAAAGTATGTTACTCTTTGCTTGATATTATTCGTTGGAAAAGACTCCGTCACTGAACCTTTGCTGGTTAAAAACTTGTTCCCACTGCCAAATAATGTCAAAAAATTGTGATATTTCTCTCCGCCTCTTGTATCTTTTTACGTGAAGATTCGTATTGTTGGTTGAGCATGCAAAAATGCAGCTTTGGTTGGAACTCAATCGTGTCACCGTTTGTAAACTAAACCTGGTTACAATGGTACTACATTTGTTTTGGAACCATCCTTCACTCAAGCTGTTGACTTGAACTTTCAAATGGCTTGCAGTGTTGACTTGACCTGTCAATGGTTTCCTATCGGTATTCACTGTTCTTTCTCACTTGAAATAATGAAGATAGTATCTTTGTGGTCTTTAGTATGCACATGCATTCTCACTTGGGCCGGGTCAACCACTCTTTTCAATGTTGGGCTCACACTTGCCATTGTATTGCTTACCTTGGTTGTTGGTTTTTGTTGCATGGGCACATTCTATTCAAGTCTCCATTTTTTTTTTCTGGACACCATTTGACATTTGTTGCGGTGCCGCCACATATCCACACCCACACATATGCACAGTCCTCGGGTAATGTGCATAGTGGTGTACGGACTCCCTGTTTCAACGGGTTGACACACTTCATATGTGCCAGTTGATGGACCACTCCGTAACACCCTTAAACACGTTCTCCTAGTCCAACACTACCACCATTCTCTCACGTGTCCTACGCCACTCTAATGCACACTTAACCCCTTGCAACTCCCCTCAACCCACACTCTGTCTCTCTCCTGACGGGACTGGGGACCGTTCGTTCCTCTCACTGGGGGAATCCTTGCACTGCGCGCACACTGCGCGCGCATCGCGCGCTACTTTTAGACTATGTTTCCACCGAAGAGCCCCTAGGCACGCCCCTTGGAAACACCCTTAGAATTAGGCGACCTAAACTGGACTGGAGGGGACCTTCCCGGTTCTTGTGGCATGGTGAAGGACCAGGGGCCTTTGGCGGGAAACTTGATTGTGTGTTGGGCAGCGGAGATGGAGGGCAGTCAGGTGGCGAGTCTGAACTTGGGATGGCAAAGGAGATGGACTCCATCTTGCATTGCAGATTCACCACTCTCAACCCATCTTGGTAGCATTCCAAGTGGAGGAGTCCGTCTTCAACCGTCCCAACCACCGTGGTAGGAGGCCGCAGGCCATTGGAGCGGGTGTAGAACACCCTATCCCCAATACTGAGATCCATGGAGAAAATGGGACTGAGAAATGAGGAGGGAAGTATGATGTCCTGTAGCAGGCACCCTCAAAATGTATCACCATATCAATCAACCAAGAAAAAGAGTACATGTGGTGGAAATGGGCAAAAAATGTGTGGAAAAAAGTAGAAATGGGTGAAACAGGGTCAGCATCCAAAAATGCCACATCCCCAATGCATCAAAACCTACTGCCAAACAACAATGATGCCCAAAGTACCACAAAGTATGGGCTTCTACTACGGCCAAATGCCCAAATAGTTGCACTGCGCTTAAAGCGCGTCCACTGTCCTCTCCAAACTATGCACCATATCCCGCCTGCCACCATCCTTTCAGTTGTTTCGCTGATCTGTCCGTATACACCGGAGCCCCCTCGTTCTCCAAAACCAACAATATTGTTATCACTCAATCTCAATAGTGCTCCCACCTTTTTTCCTTCAGGTCCGCGGGCGCCGCCACGGACTTTTTTGGGCAAGACCCCTAGCTTTGGCACCCTTTGTTTAAACATCCCCCCATCAAATGGCACCCCCCTCCCGCTGCACCACGCCAAATGCTTTCCTGACTGTGTCAAACATAAAAGCAGAAAATCTACAATGCCTAAGCACGTGTTCGTGGTCCTCTAATCGGTGGCACAGAGGAAACAATTTACTAGCCACTGGATGCCCCGCCTGCCCACCAATCGGCAGCTTCTTCCACAATACCCGGCGTATGAAGTCGAGGTCCCACTTGGGGAGATGTAGCCGACCGAAGCGCTGCTAGAGCTCTAATGTGGTCTAATGGACGACAAAGATTCACGACCTGGAGACAGCCCCCCAGAGTTGCAGCACACACCACTGCAACACACCGCAGACGGATCCCACCCATCCCCACCCCACCCCCTGTGCCTGAAATTGGAGAGAAGTTCTTAGGCCACTGTGTGCGGGGTGGACATTCTGGAATATTTCGGATACCTGTTGGGTGTACAGTCCTCAATATCCTGCGACGGTGTTGGCCAGCAGGGCGTGTGGCCGGCTGCCCTTATCAGTCCTCTTTCAGGGCGTTTTGGGAATGGGCGCTGCACACTACACAATGTGTACGTGCACAACGTGCACTTTGTGTAGTGTGCATAGTGCACCTTGAGCTCTGCACATTGCGCCATCAAGCTGCACTCTCTGTAAATGCAGCACCACATGCAAGCCCAACAACAACAACGGTCCACAGCATCCCAAATATCTGTATCTCTACACAACAGTTCCCTTACCCCCCCCCTGTAATCACCCCACCAATGCCGTGATGGTCCCCCCCCGCGCGGGGGGGGGGGGGTTGCACCACAAAACTGTACCATAGTATCACAGTGCAAACCACTTTCGGTGCGTTCGGTGCACTGTACCCCCCACCCCCCTTGCAACCCCCCACGTTAGCGCGCAACGGTCTCCCGGGCGGGGGGGGGGGGGTGGGTGGGGGGGTGCAAGGGTATTTCAAGGCAAACTGTGGTACCCTCCACTGATGCAAGCAAAGAGAACACATTTGAAGCGACTTTTGCGTTGATGCGGTGCCAATGTGATTCACCCAACACAGCCTTGACAGTTGGGTCCTCTCATGATCCACCGGAGTGACCCCACCAGGGCGTATGTACCAAATGTGGCAAAACTGTGGCCCATTTGGTGAAGGGCCCACAACAGTGGCCAACACATGTGCACCAAGTGTGCGTGAGTGGTACCGTACTCGGTCACCGGGAGAAAAAAAGTTTGGGTCTGAAATAGCAACACAACACACACATGCAACGCCTTTGGAGAGAGAACATCACAGAATACACACAGGTGATTGATTTGAAGTAATGGGAAAGCAATACAAGGCCATGTGTAAAGCAGATGGGCAACACAAACCAGCGCAATAGATGTTAACTAGAAAAACATGGAAGTGACGGTCCCGGGGGCCGCAAACACATTCAACAGCACAGAGCGGGTCTACAGCAGGGCAATAGCGTTCTCGAACTGTAGATGCTCAGTCCCGTTAGAGTCTTCGCTCCCGAACCATTGCTATGCACAGTGAGCTCATCTATACGGACAATGCATCTCTGATCGATCTGTTATTGACTCCTCCCTCCCTTACTCTGCTTTGTGTCGCTCAATTTTGTTTTACTTAGGAGGGGGGCCGCAAACACATTCAACAACACAGAGCGGGTCTACAGCAGGGCAATAGCGTTCTCGAACCGTAGATGCTCAGTCCCGTTAGAGTCCATGCTCCCAACATCAATCTTATGTACAGTGAGCTCTTCTAAACGTACAGCATTCACCTGAACCATCGGTCATTGTCTCCTCCCTCTCCTGAAGTTCATTGCGTCGCTCCGTGTTTTGTTTTTGTCCGCCCTCAGGCGTGCATATACATACGTGGGGTGGGGGCACCTGGACATTTCTTGTGGTCTCGCATGTTGCTGGCACCCATTCGGCCAAACCTCAAGCTCATGCCACAGTGTGCTGTCAGGCTCTAACCCTAAACTATTCCCTCCCTGGATCAGGCCAATACAGTGAGGAATCAGTGTCCGTACTGGCCATGGAGACAGTTTCATCTGCTGATGCGACGAGGTCATCCTCATCCATAAATTGCAGTGCGCATACTACAGACTGGCTATCGTCAGACGAGACGTCTGTGACTGGGGACTCAATAAGCTGCAGGCCCAGGGACTGGAGGGCCCCCGCGGCTCGTGTCGGTGTGTAAGGGGGAATCTTTGCACTGCGCGCGCACTACGTGCGCACTGCGCGCTACTTTTACACTATGTTCCCCCGGAAGAGCCTCCAAGCACACCCCTTGGAAACGCCCTTAGAATTAGGTGACCCAAACTGCCCCAGCTCAAGAAAGTTGCAAACTACCGTCCCTTCACATAACACACATCATGCCCAACTGGAAAAGCCATGAACAGCGCATTGGTCGCCACCCTCAAGAACACACAACTGGACTCCATCTTGCATTGGCGATTCACCACCGTTAGTGCATCTTGGTAGTACTCCAAGTGGATGAGCCCATCTCCCGCCATCCCAACCACCGTGGCAGGAACTCGCACGCCGTTGGAGCGGGTGTAGAACACCCGATCGCCAAGACTCAAATCCATGAAGAAAGTGTGTCTAAGAAAGGAGGAGGGGGGTATGAAGTCCGGTAGCATATGTGCAAGCACGATAGATCAATGTGTGCACACGAGCATTGCGCCTTGCTATGCCTTGACACAACCATGCTACGCCTTGCCATGCCTTGACCCAAACGTGCTACGCCTTGCTATGCCTCGACCCAAAAATGTTGTGCCTTGCTACGTCACCCCTGCATTCTCGGGGATCCCCAAACAAAGGGGGACAAAATCAGAAGTCAAAACCTCCGCTAGGGGTCACCATGATGCCCCTAGGTGCCCCTAGTATCTCAAAGTATGGGTCTCTAGTACGGCCAGGCGCCCAAATAGTTGCACTGCGCGCGCACTGCGCTTAAGGCTCCCCCTAAAAGTCAAGAGCTGAGTCAAATGCCAACTGCCTATTAGGGGAGGGCAGTTTCCCTCCTTGTGTGGCCGGTGTCACCTAGGCAAACCCCAGGTCAGCATCACATGTGACTGGGATCATTTCCACACTAAACTTGAGTGCTCAACCTGTACCTACAGACGGTGGCGCATCCGGGTCACCATGTGGTGAAACCGCCATTGGCATGAGCAATGCCTGTGGCTGCCTGCCTGCTCTGGCATACAATGGGGAAGATTTTCGTCCCAACTCGCCCAGTGCGTCTGCTCTTTCATTTCCTTCCACTTGGACATGACTGGGGACCTTTATCCATTCATAGCTTGTTGAAGCTGAGTCCAGAAGCTCGAGTACCCCCCCCCCCCCTTGTATAAGCTACACCAATGTACGGAATTATTACGGTCCCTACGCCCACTGTAGCTTGGACAAGGGCGTAGCTTGCGCGAAACACATACAACTACCAACACAAACGTGCGCGCGCGCATGGTATGGGTGCACCTTGACCTCTGCCCACATTTCCAAGTGTATGCAAACACAAGACAGCCTTGGGAACATGAAAATTTCAGGTTCACACCCATGTTGGAACAAGCAATGAAGAATGCGAAGCCTACAAACCCTTCTGGCGACCATACACCATGCGGAACAATTGCACATGCTCACCACTTGAAGATGCCTTTGGCTGAGACTTAGGGGCTGGTTTGGGCTCAGACAACTTCAAATTCTTGCAAATGAGCTTGCCTTGCATGTGGCATGTTGCATGTGTCCATGGCTCCATGTAATTGGCAAATGTGACGACAAACCCATGTCTTATGTGGCCGCACTGCATTTCGTACGTAATTAAAATTATGTACACAATTATTACGGTCCCTACACCTACTGTAGCTTGGACAAGGGCGTAGCTTATACAAGGGGGGGGTGTAGGTCCCGGGGGGAGGGGCGATTGCAAGGGGTGGGAGATTGCAAGGCGGGGGGGGGGGGGGGGGGGGGGGCAAGTGACCGTCCCCCCCCCTGGGGGGGGGGAAGGTACCATCTGGTGCATTTCATATCAAAGAATGGTGCAACAGTCAGCAATGCTGACATCCATCACCGCGGCATGGTAATAACAATGTCATGTGCCTGGCGCAGAGGGCAACGAACAGGCCCTGGCCTGCAGTGGGCTCACACAGGGGCAATGTGAACCCGGACCAGACACCAATGCACGCACACACACACCCACCCACCCACACACACACACGAGTGTCACCAGTGCCAAGGGAAACCACCTGCAACCGCCACCATCCCCTGTCATGGACTCCCATCCAGGGCAGGTCCGGGACTCTCTGGCACTTGGAGTGATTGTCTGAGCAAATACACAGGTCCTGCAGCGCAAACTACGACCAGACACTGACACGGGACGCATGGAGGAGATTAAAGGTTGCGCTGCCGCAAAATATTCAAGCGTGCTTCCACGCCATACCCCAGTTGGTGACTCACCCAGCCGCTCCTTCGTCTAATATACAGCGAGATCCCAAAGGACTGCGGTCCCTGAGTCCTAGACGGGGTGCGTGGACGCGGCAGTTAAAAAAAAAACAGTGCACATAGCGACGGTGCTGAGGTGGCCAAATGCGTGGAAGCACGTCAGTCATGGTGATGTGACTCAGCAGACCACCAGAAATGCACAAAAACCGTCGTCTTCCCTTTCCATCCATTGTCTTTCGGATCGACCCAAACCAAATCCCACATCAATATGGTCTACACAGCTCCTGTTTCTGGGGAACGCCACATCTTTACATAAGGGGAGGGGGATATTGGGGGCGGAGGGGACTTAGAGAAACCATCGGAAGTCAGGACCGCTGCCTTGAATCCCTGAGAAATCACCCGAGCAAACAGGCAGTGTACAGCACTGCAGTCAATGTTATGTACATATGTAACCCCCCCTCCCTCTTGCACTAGCACGCTGAAAGTCAGGAAAACAGCAGTCAGACGGTCCCCATGCTTAGCCATAATCCGACGATGGCCGTCACCCCCGGTATCCCACCGGCAGGAAATCACTGTTCACGTGTCCAGGAAACGGAGCAGAGCCGCGGCCCACATTTGTCCAAACGCGACGAAGCCGCGCCCATCGGTCCGGCACAGCGGCGAAGCTGCCATCACGTGTGCGTGCACATCCTGTGCATCTGCCCTCCTGCCCTAATGGGTACGGTCGCTGCGCCTTTAGGCGATCAGGGTTGTTGATTACGATCCCCATGCTTAGACAAGGCAGTGTTTGCGCAAGGGGCTGCAAAGGTCAGGTCTGGACCCGCCACTGTGCTCCAGCCGCGCCTGCCTTCACACGGCCTTCATCGCCTTCTCAGTTCCATTGCGGTGCGATAGTCCATTGCTTGCGTCAATTCCAGTGTGCCGCTCCTTGTCCTCCCTGAATGGGGTCCCGGGGGGGCGACTACAAATGGTCCTGATGCGACATCCCCCCCCCCCCATCTATCTGTCAAAACTTGCGGGGGAGGGGGGGGGGGAGGGAGTTGGGGCCGGGGCCATGAGGCAACGGATACTGGGTTCGCATACGCCCCCGTGTCACAGGCGCATGGTCATCACCATTCAGTTCAGGGTTTTGCCTTGCTGCACTGCAGCGCAGACCAGTGGGAGGCATCTGCACCACCTTGTATGTGCATGGTGGTGACACAAGCACTGGCACAACAGAACAGAGCACTCTGTAGTGCATTCATGTAGCCGCTTCACTGCATCGATTTGCAGCTCGGTGGCAACAAAGAGAAAAAGAGAGAAATGGATCAAGCAGAACAATTCAGCGCCAGGAGGAATGGTCACCAAGCAACAAAGAATGAGCAGCTGGGGTCGGTAATGAACACCTTTCATCGGTTTGTAACATTAATGCCATTTTATACTGAGCACCGCAGAGAGGCTGAGGTGCTGAATCAAATGGACAGCACATCTCATGCTTGAGGTAGTAACAAGGGATCTCGGGTTGGCTCAATGGGGGGAAATGAGGCTGTGGAACTGCGCCAGGATCGTGTAAAGCATCCGAAGCGACACCGAAGGTCGACTACGAGGCACTGGAACCGCATGCAGACTCGGCCACACCATCAAATTCAACGATGGGATCATAAATTGGTGCTGAATCTCGGGCACCTTCCATGATATTAAGATGAGAAAAGGCCCTCTTCATCTGCGGAATAACTTGACTCACCGGCGTGTCTTTGCCAAACACGCAGTGTGCCCCCGCTTCCTTGTACATGCGGGCATCTTCATCGGTGGCGTTTGCGGATCGTATACAAATGATCCCTTGAAACCCACGCTCAATGAGCTCAACCACAAGATCCGTACCCAAAAGGTTGTGATCGCCCCCAAACTCCAGGTTTTGATCTAGAATGGCAATAGCCCTATCCTGCAAGGTGTCGGCCATGAAACGGGTGACGTCGCCTGCATCTTTGCCATATGTACGCGCGTGACGTGTTTGGGCCCGTGTGGTAAGGTTATGATACAGCAATCGTCGGGCTGGGGCAGAGTCATCGATACAGTAGATGTGCACGTCTTCAGGCCAACTTGGCATATCGGCTTCGGAGTACTTGGACTCGGGGGGTTCGGGGAGGCTCCCGACATTGAAAGTCCCTTCAAGTCTGGCAATAACTCTTTCCTTGGACTGTGTAACAGATAGCGTCATGCCCAGCACTTCGGCTGCCAGGAAGGAGTGCTGCAGACCGATGTAGTCCGACATGGCGGATGCGGACGGCCCCTTGGTGACCTTACCAGCCAGCACGTTTTGCACATATTCTTCTGTGACCCGTGGCCTGTCAGCGTTTGCCGCGTTGCTGACAAGAAACGTTACCCCAACCATCTGACCACATGCGCTATTGTCTTCCTCGGCCCCTTCCTCTCCAGCAGTCGCAGAAGGCTGCCTTGTGGTGACGTGGAATTGGACGTCGGGGTCTGGGGAAGCTCCATGCTTGAACGCGTTGCTGATCAGGTTGTCCAGGATAAGGTCGACCAGAACGGGGTCTAACAACACCACAACATCTTCTGCGTACGTCTGCCCCTGGCGCCCCGACATGAGCTGGTCTGCAAAGCTCTTCAATTGTACCATCTGCATCGCTGGGACATATGCTTGGGACACCAGTCCCAAATACACTTGGCGGTGTTGGCAAGACTTCATACCTTTGAGCAGCGATGCATGCGCATTCTTGAGGTCTTCAACCGCATGGGTACTGACCTTCACCTTTCCGGCCGCCTGAAGGAAAAACTCGATATCGCCTGCGGCATCCGCCATAGTGTTTTTCAATTTGTGGTTCAGGATGCTATCCGCCTGCCGCCCGGACTTTATGGCGGTCTCCAAGGCAGCCTTGAATGAGCGTTCGCAGAAAAAGGAACACCGGGACACCCAAGATTGACGAGCCATAATCCCTAACACCAATAGCGCCACCAAACTGGTACCCATGAGCCGAATCAAACCAAGGTCGAAGGGGACAATGGGACTTATGGTGGCCGAAAGCACTGCAAGAAGCATCAGCAGAATTACCATACAAGTCTTCCGGGAGAACCCAATATATGCCACAACAAGGATTTGCGGCGTCGCCAATGCGGTCTGCATGTTTATAACACGGGTAACAACCTGAACCTCCAAAAAGTCGTCCAATTGTTGTACACCTGCTGGAAACGAGGATTCGAGCGCTTCAAACACTTCACGCAGCGTCGTCGCTCGTTCCTCGGATGCAATTGCCAGGCTCTGGAAGTGCACTGAGATAGCGTGGCATATCACGACCAAAAGCGCTGCAATGCTCAAGGTGGACCTGATACACTTCCCAACACGAACATACTTGTTGGGCAGCGACGCAAAGACTAAGGTGGCAAAGGCTACAGCAATTATGGGGATGACGGGCAAATAGAATTCTGCGTCGTGGCCCAAGGAGGCCAAAGTCCCCTGCCCCCAGTACAGAAGCACGAGAACACTCCACAATTGGGCAACCCGGATTATTGATGACTCTGATCGCTGCAGGAACTCGTCCTCCATCTCTGGATCTTTGAAGCGGTAGCATTTCCAAACGCTTTCCATTGCCTGCGTGGCAGACGACGTAAACGAAGACGGCATTGTGCAGTGTGCAGCGAAAACGACAACTGCTGCTGAATCTGCAGAATGAAAAAAAAAAAAAACAATTGAATAAGCAGACAAGCATGGGTACTGAAATCATTATTCAAAGAATTTGCCCAACTCCCTCAATGGACATTGTAATGCCCCACTGTGTGGCATTTCGTCCCATGTAGGTGTCTTCATGGGCCCTGGACAGTCATCCTTTGTATCTTTCACCACATGATGCACTGTCAGCATCTCCATCTCCTGTCGTTGCAGCATACTGCCCCATGGCGTCCAACCCACACGCCACACGCCGCCAAACCCAGGGCCCTGAGGTTTGGAGGGTGCCCTCCACCGCTGTGTTGGGGGATCAATGGTCGGTACCATGCGAATCCTAATTATTTGCGGAATCCTAAGTTTTGCGTTGGGTGTTTTGAATTTGATTTAAGTAAAATTTTGCGGCAACACTTAAAACAGGGGGGGAAAATTTTTTTGCGATTTTTTTCTGCGGAACCCATTTTTGCGGAGCGTATTGAGACAAAAGTTTTTTTTATTTTTGCGTTTTTTTTTGCGGAACCCATTTTTGCGAAGGGCCTGACGAGCCACCCCAAGTATCCGGGTCTGCGAGAACTAGCCCCTTTATCTGCTCTGGGGCACACCAATATCCAAATTCAAATAATGATGGACCCCAGCTGCATAGAACTAGCCCCATTATCTGCTTTGGGGCACAACAACATCAAAATGCAAGTATCCGGGTCTGCAAGAACTAGCCCCTTTATCTGCTTTGGGGCACACCAATATCCCAATTCAAATATGTCCAACGTGCTCACACAATATCTGAGGCTCGTGGGTACCCTGCTTCATAATACATTCTCTGACAGCACAGCAAGGAGCAGAATGGGGTCTGAGAAACAGAAGGGTGGGGGGGTGGGGCAACAAGCAGTGGGGCAAACACAGCATCTGTCCCGCAATTGTGGTATTTCTGCAAAGGGGGCAAAAAAAATTATTTTTGCAATTTCTTTTTTGCGGAACCCATTTTTGCGAAGGGCACAAAGCCAAAAATTAATATTTTTTTGCGTTTTTCTTTTTTGCGGCAAAACAACACCTTAGACCGGGAATTAATTATTTCCGCAAATAATTAGGATTCGCACGGTAACGATTGACTGAATTTCTCCGCCATAGACAATTTCAGCCCTAAGTCCAGCAGTTCTTGCACAGTCATCGTGTCCCCTTCTTGGTTGGGGTGCTCCACTATCGTATGTACAGTTGAGGAATCCTGGCGCTGGCTGGTAAGTACAGTGGTTTTAATGGTCTGTGCTGTAACCTGCTGTAACCTGTTGTTTCCGTGGAGGATAACTCAATAATGTTACGGCGCCCGTTTGTCGGGCTGCATACGACTACAAACACCGTGTGTGGGCTGCAAAGCATGGCACTCCTTTGGCCTAACCCTCGACGCTGTGTTGTGTAACACAGGGCCACGGGACACCTTCCGCCCTCCTTGTCATTGCATGATGTCTCCGCGGCGCGTTGCTGTGGACAATCAGCTACTGTTCAGACATGTTGTGAAAACCGACCTATTGTTTGGTGATGTGCCCACTGTCAACCTAAGGCTAGTGCCTCTGGTACTACCAGATGTGGCCATGGAGGTGGGGCTTAATAGCCCCCGCCTGCATGCTCGAGGACAGGCTGTGTAGGGGTCACTGCTTTTGCCAATGGGCTTGGCGTACCGATTTTTGGCCTATGTATTCCACTTCCTAGCAAATTTGGCATGCATGGGGTTTGCCTGCGTGGCGTTTCATAGTTGCAATCTCATGGCCGTTCCGCATGTACTTCACATGAAAGAAATCATCTCTATGAGTAGAAGGACCAATAGTTGTGGCGGGCGCGTGTCCACCAGTGGACCAGATGTACGTAACAGCCATGCCAGCGATAGCAACATCAGCCATGGCTGACAATCACATGAACACAAACAGCATTGGGTTGCAGTTGCATGCAGAATGTTGGTATGAGCAGGAGGAACTACCACAAGCATGATCCAGCCCCCTTTTCCCTATAGCCCCCCTGTGTGACATTCCGTCTGGTTGTTGTTTCTTTACGGGGCCCTGGACAGTCACCCATTCTTCCCTTCGCATGTTGCGTCGGGTTGCTGCTTTCTGTCGGCCGCTGCGGCCAGTGCCCTTGCTGGTGTCGATTCCACGTTCGCGGAGCCCAGTGGTTGGTGTGCCAGGGCTGTGCTGGATGTGGCATGGTGTGCCGTTTGCGCGTCAGTGGCGCCCAGTAGTTGGCGTATTGAGGATGTGCTGGTCGTTGCCGGGGTCGATTGACTGTTTTTGCCGGCCACGCGCCTGGCCACACCGTTCTCGGTCCGGAAAAAGTACCTCACCACAACTCCCTAAAACTCGTGGAAGAGGCTCTACGTAGGTTGAGGCAAACCACTCAAAGTGCTCCTCACCTAGTTGGTTTCATGCATACGCATACACACTTTCACATGCGCTGACTCACACCACCATTTCTTTCCTACTGCCACCTCAGTGCAGCATACGGTTCCGGTTGAGCTACTGGTGGGGTCAGTGCAGAGTTTTTTCTGAGAGATTGCACGAGGTGAGTATATATTACATTGGGCCTCACTCAGTCTTAACCTCATTCTGCCAGTGACTGGAACGGATTGTGTCCCAGAGAACAAGCTGAGGTGCGATGTAGTGTCCGGTCAGGGTAGTGAGCACGCCGTGAGTGAAGGCTGAGGTGGACCAAGGTGGGCACACCAAAGGGACAAAGGGGAGAACAAAAAGAGGTGTAGCCACATCCACCCAGAGCGCCGAGTGACGGCTTTGGTGACACCTCAGGCCCACAGTACACCCACACATGGCACAGAAATCGCAGTAGGTGTGGAGGGCACACAGGTGAAAGCCCACAGCCCATACCAACCGAGGCAGTCGGTCAAACCCCCACACGACACACATGGGCCATAAGGAAAGAAGGGCACCACCGAACGAACGAACCAGGGTGTAACCCACAGAAAGGGCACAGGCACAGCACATCGGCCACAGCCACAGCAACAGCCAGGTCCACACCAAACAGCATGGTCACAGTACCAACAAACACGGCCGTAGAGGCAGCCAGCGCCACAGCAAGAGCTGCAGACACAGCCACGGAAAGCCACAGCTGCGAAAAGGGCTACGGCCATGGATACAACTACCGTCACAGAGAGAACAAACCAACCAAGAACCGAAACACAACCGCCAAGCCCATAAGCTGTCAAGCTACTGTCCCCAGCATGTAGGGGAGCACTATGGAACGCGCATCAGCAACAACGCCACCACCCACCCCAGCCTATCCGGGCACCAAGCGTACGGGAGAGGGAGAGGGAGAGGGAGAGAGGGAGAGAGAGACGGACAGACAGAGAGAGAGAGAGAGAGAGAGAGGGAGAGAGAGAGAGAGAGAGAGAGAGAGAGAGAGAGAGAGAGAGAGAGAGAGAGAGAGAGAGAGAGAGAGAGAGAGAGAGAGAGAGAGAAAGAGAGAGAAAAAGGGAAAGACAGACAGACAGAGAAAGAGAGACAGAGACAGAGAGAGGGAGAGAGAGAGAGGGAAACAGGACGAGAGAGAGAAAGAAAAAGAGAAAGAGGATGAGAGAGAGAGAGAGGGAGCGAGAGGAAGAGGAAGAGAGAGAGACAGGGAGAGAGAGAGAGAGAGGGAGAGATAGAGGGAGATAGAGAAGAGGAGAGAGACCCCAAAACAACGCCTGCCCACCCGCCCGTGGGTGTGTGGCACAGGCCATGCACTGGGCCGGCGTGTGTCCCGTCACCCAAGCGCCAGTGTGCCCGTGGTAGGGGGGTGTAAGGACTCCCGTCTACTCACGGAGGCACAGTGCATGTGCAGCAGGAAGCGCAGGCGTTGCCGCGCCAGGAAATTCGCGATCCAGCAATTCATATGATTTTCGGAGCTGCACATCGATTTGTCGGCGTTGCATATCGATTTGTCTGTGCTATTGTCAATATCATGCCATTGTTATGTTGTATGTTATTTAGGGGCTTACAATCATGAACTGGCTCCCTGCTATCGGCGTTGCACTCTAAAAAAGCTATGGGCAAGAAGGAGTATTGTTTCAGTGTGCTTCGCCTGTTACGTGCTTTGCCATTCAGCCAGTCAACCCCAAGCACAATACGGCAGTGCAAGGGTGACTCATAAAAATAGACCTCAGTTACAGGGCGGGGGGGGTCTGGGTGAGGGGGGGCTGCCGGCCCTAAAGGCTACAGGATTGGGGAGCGGGGGGGGGGATTACACTCATCATCTGACTGCTTCCGTAAAATCAGGATGCACTGGGGATTGACCCCGTGACCCAGAGCTGATAAACCAAGGCCAAGGACTGGCTCAGCTACATCAATGTCTAGTGCTGAAATGTGACACATGCATCATGTCATACGTGCAAAAAGTTTTCTTCTGGCGTCTTTGACACCAAAAGGTTAGTGTTGGCTTATGTGCTTGGCCAAACCACTATCTTGGGCCCGGAGCCCCCCAGAAGGCGCGCACGTGGGGGGTCCGTCTGTGGGTTGGCGGAGCCGAGATTGCTGTATTATTGATTCTGTCCATTTCCTGGAACAGTCAGCGCACTAAAACATCGACATGATATGACTGCTGGGTCAAGGCATGAAGCTGCTGCAATGGTGGAATACAGTGTATGGGATGCACTGCACAGGTAGACGCGCACGCTGTTTGGGCTTGGGCCCGTGAAGCTGATGGGATGCCGCTTTGTTCAACCGCCAGATGAGAAAAAATACGCCCGAGGCCTCAGAAAAACGGGTGTTGAAATTACGTCAGGACTGCGGTATTCATTCATTCCACAGAATTTCCGCGGTACATCCCCCCCCACCCCCTACCCCCCCTACCCCTGGGCAGTTACCGTGCGCGTCCCGTCAACGCGCCCCGATAGACTGTGCCCCTTCGATTGAAAGGACGGCAACGCGTGAGCGTTGTTGGTCGGAGTTGTGCTGCTGCCGCACATCTGCATTTTATATACGTCCCGTCGGAACCCAATGGGCCTGTGTGCCCCGGGGCTCTGGGCTCAGCAGGTTAACATGCGGCTGGTCAGCACAATCCAAAAGGGCCCGAAAAGCCCGGACGGGGGGAGGGTGTGTGTGCCATGGAGGCCGAAGGAGGATGGCGATCAATACTTCCGGGGGTTCGTATGTGTTGTGTTGATGCGTGGGGGTAGTCCCCCGGTGGAGCATCACACAGAGCGGCCTGACCGAGGGCGTGCAAGCGGTCATGGCCAGACGAAGTGCATCGAAGGACAGCAGCCCTATATATAGCCATCTCAGGGGCATAGACCCTGCAAAAGTACGTTTGCGTTTGCCTTTGGAGGAGGGAATGGCGGGTACGCCGGTGACCCCAAAGTCGGGCGAAAAGGACTAGTGGTAAGTGAGAGTGGGACGGTTGTCCCTCTGCTCACAATCGCTGCTTCTGCCCTTGGGCATCCCTCCCGCCGCTGGCGCTGGCAATGCTTCAAGGGAGAGGGTAGGGGGGCTGGGACGGATGGGTATCAAAATGATCAGCACATGATCATTCGATGATCATTATGACTGCACTCAAGTGGTAGCATAGTCAGTGTGCACTGGGCATTGATCCCATGACCCGGAGCCTGTCAGTCAAGAGCAAGGACTGGCTTGGCTACATCAATGTCTAGGGCTGAAATGTGACACACTCATCACGTCATATGTGCAATAATTGTTCTTCCGTCATCTTTGATGCCAAAAGGCAGTGTTTGCTCAAGCAAACCGAACCGCTGTCCTTGACTCGGAGGCCCCCATCGGGGGGGGGGGGGGTGGCGTCCTTTGGGTTGGGGAACTGAGATTCCCGAGCCTTTGTGCCTTGCAAAGCCCGCCACTCTTCACTTCGCTTTTCCACCGAAATACCCGCGGCATCGCTGGCCATGGCACGCAACACTCCACGGGTCGTCGCAATCCGTGGAGCTTCGTGGAGTCCGCACGGCGGTCCGCCATCTACACGGCCCATGTGCTTTTGGGCGAATCCGCACGACCGGCGTCCGAGGGATCGGGGCTGCTGACCGGGGACAGCCACAGAGAGGCCTGCCCCGGGACGCGAGGGCTCAGAGACCCGGGCAGACGGAGTCGGGGCTCGGTCCGCTGCGGGCTTCGCAACAACATCATCGTCGACTGCCACGCGCGCGCGTGCAGCGGCGGTGCGGGGCGGCCGTTTTCCACGGGACTTGCCGGATTCTGACGGCCGGGTCCCGCACTCGGGCCCGGAGCGGGCGACGCGACTCGAGGCATCTCGGGCAAGGGCGCCGCGTCCGGCATCGGGTCATCGGCGTCCTCTTGTTCCCCGGAGCTCTCGAGCCGGCGCCAGAGCGGCGGACCGTCGCTCAGATCGCGGATGACGGCAGTTTCGCGGAAAACTGCACTTTCCCTGTGTGGCAGTTCGGCAGTGTAGGGGGACGGGATGAGGGGGTCCCGCGAGGCTCGCGGCTCGTTGGCGCTGAAAGACGCGCGGGCGTTGTCGTCCTTCTGCTGATCGCTGTCGTGCTTGCGAGCACGAGTTGAGTTCTGCACAAGCAAAGTAGCAATTGCAGGAGCGGGGGGGGGGGGGGGGCGCTGAATTGTCCCTCCAAATGATAAACACACACACGTAGAGAAACGCAAAAACAGGAACAAAAGAAAAAGAATAGTGGTCGTAGAAATCATTAGGAGCTGCAGAGCAGCCCTAGACGTCTTTCGTTCCAAAATAAAGGCAGTAGACAGTCAGCAACACACACAGAGAGAGAGAGACAGAGAGAGAGAGAGAGAGAGAGAGAGAGAGAGAGAGAGAGAGAGAGAGAGAGAGAGAGAGAGAGAGAGAGAGAGAGAGAGAGAGATGCATGCACGGCCATGGTCATGCAACACACAAAACACGCACACACGCACGTACGCACCCACCCACACACACACAATGAGAACCGCAAAAACAAGAACAGAGCAAGAAAAGCGGTGAAAGAAAACTCCTCAGGGACAGCAGAGCTGTCCTAGACGTCTTTTGGTCTGTCGTAAAACGCGGCAATGTGCTGCAGCACACACACACGCACGCACGCACGCACGCACGCACGCACGCACACACACACACACACACACACACACGCGCGCGCGCGCGATTGCAAACGAACGAGCCCAACTCGGGCTCCGCATGTCAAGTTTCTCGTCAGTTAGGCGCTTGTTGGTGTCAGACATGTTTTGTGTCACAAAACATGTCTGACACCAACAAGCGCCTTTTTGTCAGAGGTAAGTCAGGCTAAATGCTACGGGGAAGGGAAGGCACACTCTGAAAGCCCCATCAGGCAGCCTGTGTCAGCCTTGCTGAATCACAGGCCTGTAAAAAAACACATTGCTTTAGAGCTACCCTTGGTTGTGGTAATGGCAAGTGCAAAGGGGCACAGGGAGTCCGCCCTGCTCTGAACCCATTCCATCACACAGTTTGTCTACCACCCCTGATTGGTACCACGGAGGGGTTTTGTCAAGGCAGTAGCTGGAGGGGGGGACAAACTGATGGGGGAAGAAAATACACCATCATTGGTGCATTGCACGTACAGACATTGGCATTTCTCATCCTTGCGGCGGCAGGCAGCGTCACCGCAAATGTCCTGCAGTACCATCAAGGATTCAGAGTCATTACACCACAGACTGCCAATCCCACCGACTGAGATCTGGAGGCAGAAGCCACAAACTGTACAAGGCCTCACTCTTGTGAGCTGCTTCCAGAAGCATTGTTTTGTGCTGCTGACAACAGTGCATCTCTTTGTGGGCATTCGGTACGACGCACGGCGCAATATCTTCAGTGTGGCTTGTACTGCATATGGCGCCACGCAAAAAACCACAGTGCATATGATGCATGGCTTGTGAACAAGTTGGTAGATGACGCAGGTAGATATCGGGCGAAGATATCGGGGGTAGATATCGGGGGTAGATATCGGGGGTAGATATCGGGGGTAGATATCGGGGGTAGATATCGGGGGTAGATATCGGGGGTAGATATCGGGGGTAGATATCGGGGGTAGATATCGGGGATAGATATCGGCAAACCCAGAGGGAAGCACAACTCGTAGCCACGCGCTAGCGCTCGAACGTGGCACTTCCAAGAAGCATGAATAATCAGGTCCTCTCATGCACGGGTGCCTGCTGCCAACCAGTTCAAAGGCACTGTGGGTGGTAATGGTATTGCCAGGGAGGCCCTTGGGTTGGCGGAGCGGAAATTCCCGTGCCCCCCTGTGTGATATTCCGTCCGTTTTTGGTGTCGCGACGGAGCCCTGGACAGTCGCCCGTTCTTCCTTTCGCAAAGTACGTTGGGTTGTCGCTGCCTGTTCGGTTTTGCGCCGCGCGAAAACCCCCGAGTGCTGACGTTGTTCTCCAGTCGTCTGTGGCCGTTGCTGGGGCTGTGAAGGTCTTCCTTGTCGTCCCCCGTCTGCCTTGCGGGGCCCTGGACGTTGGGGGGCACTGTTGATAAGTTTCCCGGAAGTGCTCTGCACGGGCTGCCCATTTCGCAATTGTTTTGCAGGAGGGACCCCGCCCTCCGTCTCGCGGCTGTTGCCGCATTCAGCAGGATTTTACGGCCGAAGCGCCGTAAAAATTAGGATGAAAAGCCCCCCCGCCCCCCATCCCTGAAAAAGGGCGTCATGCGTGCGATTCCGTGCGTTTCTTCGCCCCTTTTGCTGGGCCTTATTTGAGACATTCTCGTCAATAGTGCACTTGACCGCCCCCCACCACCAAACGCATGACGTCAATACATACCCCCCCCCGCCTGTGGGAGAACCACAGGCCTTAGCCCCCCCCGTCCGCACACACCAGGGCGGTCCTTAACTGCGAAAAAAAAGTGTTCCGGTACGCCTACGCGTTCAAAAAGTCGCGGATATCGACGGCGGTTGGCGGGTAACCGATGGCGGTTGGGTAACGACGGCGGTTGGAGCCTGTGGATAAATGCCGTCAAGGGCAATCCTCAAAAGCGAGAGAGAGAGAGAGAGAGAGAGAGAGAGAGAGAGAGAGAGAGAGAGAGAGAGAGAGAGAGAGACAGACAGAGAGAGAGAGAGAGAGAGGGGGGGGGGGGGGGCTTGAGGACCGCCATGACACACACCTGCGGGGGCATGATGGTCCGTCGCGCCCTGTCCTCCTCGATGAGGAGCTGCATCCACGCCACAGAGACCACCGATTCCAGCGCCTTAACGACTTCCTGCAACACGTGCCGCGTGCGCGGCCATCGCTCCAGTTTGGGGCCCGCGAGCTGCTTGGACGCGACGCGGGCGACCTCCGAGAACCCGAGCAGACACAGGGCCATGAAGTGGAGCGCCACGGTGGCCTGCGGGGCGGTTGCATTGCGGTTGATATGGGGATTCTGGTGGGCCCTCCGGCCACCCCACCCGACCCTCCTTCAGCACAGGGCAACAGCACAGGAACACCGCACGTGGAGGTCCCACCATTACGCAAAAGCGGTTACCGGCGGTTGGCCATGAATGTCTGGCGGTTGAGGGGGCGCGGGGGGGGGGAGTCTTGGGCACGTTGCCTAAGGGAACGGAAGGGGGGTTGGCGGCGGGGCGCAACCCCCTCACTGCCGCCCCGTTAGAGAGCCATACCCCAGCGGAAAGCTGCGGTATGGCAGTGCGAAGGCACAGACATCGCAGCACCGATGTGCGTCAGCGGCCAGCGTAAGACCATGGGGCCCCTTTGTGGCAACGAGACGGCGGCGGAGGGGGGCTGCCCGGTATCATGGCCATGAATGAGTACACACAGTTCAGCAGCGGTAGGCACCGCGTCCAAAACACGGGGCGCAGGCCGCCCAGAGGTAAAGCCACCGCTGGTTCACACGGGGGGCGGTCGTCTCACGACGACTTTCGCGTTTGGGAGTCCCTTTCGAGACCGCCCCCTCACGGCCCGCCCTCCGAGGCGGCCATTTTACATTGACGCGTGTGTGGGATCCGGTCAAGCCCCATCTCTTCTGTGCACTTTCTGCTCCGCAGCCGCTGCCTTCGCCAAAGGAACACGCCGACGGAACATCAAAGGGCCACAGCGCCTGCCTGGCGGCGGCCCACGGGGGCGGCTGCCTGGCGGGATGCGACCCCGAGGGGTGTTGAACCATTTCAGGGGTTGTAGAGGGGGGTGTGCAGGGATGCATGAGAAGGGAAGGGACCTCAGAGGTGGCCCCATATGCGGTTAGACAGGCCTTTGGAGGAGGTTGCCGAACCGGTTGGGGGCGGATACTGTCGGTTACAAATGCCATCGAGCCTGGCACTTGGCGTCAGGGGGACAGTGGCTGGGCGTAGGCTGGGCGACCTGAAGGGGGGGTGGGGGGTACCTCCCCCCCCTTCCAATGCATCCCTGCCCCCCCCCCTCCTCCCTGGGGGTCGGGTCCTGGCCGGCAGTCCCCCCCCCCCCGTGCGGCGGCTCCAAGGGTTCCAACCGAGTATTCTATTCCCTGGCGCCACGACCTGCCTCCTGCTCTCCTACACCCGCCCAGACTCTGCCAATCCCGTGTCCACGGCGGTAGTCACACGGTCCTCCTCCAAAGCGGTTGGCACATTGGCGCACTCGGGGCACAGGGGAATCGCACTTGCCTCTGCCCCCGAGGCAGGGCACTGCGTTCCCAGGCCTTGCCCCTCAGCAGCGCCGCTGGTTGCCTCCGCCCACCGCGACGCACCAACACGCGCCACCGGGGGCGTATGCCCTTGGGCGGGGGGGGGCGGGGCGGTGTTCCAATGACCCCCCCCCCACCCCCCCAAACGCTGACTTCGCAACGCTGTGATGGCCGCCAGTCCCCAAATATGGACAAGCCGCACGGGCGGAGGGCACAATGAGTCGACGCATACCGTCCCCTCTGCATCATAGCAGCCCCTCCCTCGGAACGTCGGGGGGCTGTCCTGCAACACAGCCCAGACTTACATTCGGACAGTCACTGAATCGGAGGGGCAACCGCGTGGTATTTCTCCTGCGAACAAGTGGTGCTGAGGAGGGCCCCTCACGGTTATGTGGTGGCTCACCACGAAACAAAAATGTGGTACAAGTGTGGGGAGCCGTTGCGCAAGTGTGGGCACATGGGGTGCGATTGTGGGAAATCATTTCGAACTGTGGAAAATTGTGGTAAAAATGTGGAGGTGAGAACACAATTGTGGAGGAATGGGGGGCAATATGAAGCCATCTGAAGGAAAACGCTCCTGTGGGATCGCTTTTGCCGAGAGACCTGGTCCTCTTGCGGTGATCCTTCTCTCGCACCGTGCACAGCCGGGGTGAGGCACATGGGGGGGGGGGGGGGGGGCACTGATTGCTGTACTGCCACACGCTGTTACCCCGTCTTGTCCCTTGGCGGTGGGAAGTGGGGAATCCCCTGGTCACTCCACGGAAAAAGCATGGCAAGAGATCTCTTGGTTTGTGCTACACGTGCAGAGTTTTCCTTAAAGGGGGGGGGGTCCAAGGGGGGTGGGTGGGTGGGGCTGTGCCCCCCCCCCCCCCCTCAAGGAGACCCTGAGTTGTTAGAGGCGCCGAAGGCGAATTTTTTTGGCCTAAACTGACTTGCGCCGAAGGCGCCAGAGAATTTTTGATTGGCTGAAGACCCGGAGAAAACTATGCCCAATCACTTAAGAGGGGGGGGGGGGGGTCCGAGGGGGGGTGGGTGGGTGGTGTCAGACCCCCCGCCATCCCCGCCCCCCAGGAGATGGTGAGTTGTTAAGCAAAACTCTGTACACGTGTACCCCTTTCCCGCTTGCCTTGCTAGAACGACAGCAACAGCACTGCATTTGATGGAGACTGTACCTCCTGTTGGTCTGACGAGGGCTTGATTTTGTGTGTGGCGTAAGAAGACACCCCTGCGTCGTGAATAAAACTAGTGATCAGGTGATTCCCCTATCCCCACCGCCAAGGGACAAGACGGGGTAACAGCGTGTGGCAGTACAGCAATCAGTCCCCCCCCCCCCCCCCCCATGTGCCTCACCCCGGCTGTGCACGGTGCGAGAGAAGGATCACTGCGAGAGGACCAGGTCTCTTCCCGGGATGCCCTGCCGTGCTCAGGCAAAGAGGGTGCACTGCCGCGCCCCGTCGGCGAGGTCGGCAGGCGCGGTGGCCTGCATGTGATTTCGAAGGTGAGGAGAGTCCCCGTCGAAAAGTCCCGCGCTGGCCCCAACGCCCTTGGGGCTCCCCGACCCCCGTATTCTTGCCCTGTCCCCGTCCGGGTCTCGCGGGCTTGCTCACGTCCTCCTGGTGCCCCCCCCCCCCCCCCGGCCTTGCCTGCTTGCGCTCCACCTCCTATGGACCTTCTCACTCAGCTCAAGCCGCTCCCAGCCATTCCACTACGCACGCCGTACTCGCCAACGCTGCCCAAATTTGCGGAAATAACACCGACTGTTGCTCTGACAAGGGGTGGGAGGAGTGCCTCAATCAAGCTCAACACACTAGAAGCACTTACAAGCACATTGCCAGTGCCTCAACAAGCTTAAATTCCAGACCACCCAAAATCAGGTAGACACACGTGGAACTATGTGGGAAAATGATGTAGACCGCATATTCCCCACCCCCCTCCCTGGCACAGCGCATCCGTCCCCAGTCCCAGCCCCAACCATGCCGTACCAGGAGACCTGGAGCGCAATGAATACAACCCCAACAGCAGTCCATTTATCCCATTGTTCGCCGTCCCCCTCCTCAGCCAAGTGAACAAAGGGGAGGGCCACGTTGAGGCCAACCACCAGGGCCAAAAGGGCATGAGTGTCGGCGCGGTTGAGGAAGCGGCTGGAGGATGGCTGGAAGGTGATTTGCAGCTGCAGGAAGAATGCCAACACCCACATAGCTCCATAGACCTGGGCAGCAGTGGATTGTCAACAGAATGAGGCCGTGCATGGCACATACAGAGCATATGCAGGCGCACACACAGCATATGCACACACACACACACTTTGCTACGAGCCAAAACGGAAGTGCGAAAGAGAAAAAATCTACAGGGGATGTAGTCAGCAGCTGGCAGTACGCAAACAGACTTGGGTAGCCCTGTCGCAAACATATGTACAGCCGCCGGAAAGCAAAACCGGCACAGGTCGCAATCAGCAATTGGTGCTCTGGGGCTACTGCACCTTGCACCTGAGGTTCACCCGAGTCATTCATCTCGATCAGCGAGCCCCGTGGTGTGACGTCTCACTTGCGCAAGGGAACACGTTGCCACAGAGGCGATGGCGGACAATCGTTAGTCTGGTGGATCTTCACGGAATGCCAAGGGCGGAGACACAACCGGAACGAAGGGGGATCTCAAGAATAATCGAAGAACAACAACCAAAGTTTTTAGGTAACATGGAGTGCAGAGGAGAGTGAAACACAGACGATTGGATTGCCATGAAAGAAGTCGAACGATGGATAGATGAATGGCAAGAGGACTAGGATCACGAAGGGGATGAACAGAAAATTCATCATGTGGCAGACAATGAGGATTTGGAAGACCACCAATCACTAGTAGCTGTGCAATATCGGCAAGCATTGGAGTAAGAGTTTAAACAATGGTGTCGGAAGATGTGTGAATGCCGAAGAAAGAGAAAGACATGCCGATTTGCGGAGGGGAATATGTGGGTATGGCAGAGATATTGCTGAAGAAGGATTGTCAGGCCAAAGCACAGAACGGCTTTTGAATGGTGGGGGCAAAACAAGCAGCAAGAAGGAGTTGAAGAGAAGATCTGCTGGCAAAAGGATTTATCGAAGTCACGGGGGAAGGACCATGGAACAGCAATGTATTTCCAGTACCCAAGAAGACACCGGGGGGAAAGGGGTGTCGTTAGACTAAGCTCCCGTCACACCATCATGGGTCGGGCTGCTCATCCATCGATCGTTCGGGATCTGTCTACTAGCCCTCATGACTATTGTCAAATAGTGCAATACATGTGTTCTATGACCACACCACATTCCAATCTCTAACTGATGCACCACATAATCCTGATCACTTGTTAGGTCTACACACGCCAAGAAACACCTTGAACCAAAAACATTCTAACCCTAATGTACTAGACCTTGTGCGGTGCTAGTCAAAGAGAACATGAAGAACAACAAATATTCGTGACGTGCATTTGGTGCCCTTTTGCAACAAGGAGAGTAGGATGGTGCTTAGTTACCCTAGAGTGCAGCTTGCATGTAAGCATAGCGGTGTAGCTCCTACCAAGCGCATAAAACATTGATAACTTCTTTCGAGCATGCTACCCAAATCTGACCCTGAAATATGACCAAGACAAAAGGACAAACAACGACATAGCCCTATCATAGAGGGGAATGTGGCGCAATGGCCCAACATTAGTAAACACACAAACACACAATGATAATGCGGAGAATGCAAGCACAAGCATGGAATGCACTTGGAGAGAAGTTCTCAAGAGCCAGAAAGTGGCAACCTTGAAATGGTGTGCTCAATATCTATCCAAAGCATGAATATGCAACAAGTACGATCCGGCTAGGATGTAGGTAGGGGTGGTGGATTTCGCATGTGCTATAGGCTATGGGAATGCACTTTAGGACCATGGTCGGTCGCGGAGATAGCTAGTGCAATAGCCCATTGCTGCATGCTATCTCGCTAGTTATGTTCATCCAACCCTGACCATAAAATTGTGCTTCTGTATTGCACCGGCAGAGTACTCCAACCAACAATTCATGAGTGAGTACGAGGGGGACGACTATAGAATAGCCTATACCAATATCTTTGTAATGCTTGCGGATGCCGTTTGTGGGTGCTTGTGATGGTTGGCACTAGTGGGATGGGGGAGTGCAATCTTTTTGATATCCCCGGAACGGCTTTCTTCACCTAATATAGTAGGGGTCAACACACAACAATAGAGGCCTCCACTCTACCCCCTCACCAGTGTCATGGTGGTTGTAGCTGCCCACACCCCCTACCGGCAAGGGGTGTGGGGGGTGGTTGAAAAGCAAGCAACTTGGCTGGGACCCTTGACCACTAAACTGAAGGCTCTATGGCAGCGAAGAAACATGAGCAACAACATGCTATAACGGTGTGCATAACATGCCATATCACGAGTCATACAAACATACACGCATTGTGTAGAAATGCCACTACCCAAACACACCCTATGGTTGATGAAATGATAAGCAGGTACTGGACTTTGAGAAGAACCGTGAGGTGAACATGCAAAACAACCATTGCTTGGTGGTAAACTTTAGGTGGTTTCACATGCACACTGTAATCGCTGAGAACACATGCACACTAGCGCATTGGCTCATACAATTTGTGGTTTGTTGAATATTGAGGCCCATAACCATGCTCCGGCAGTTAGCTATCCAAGACCGAAGGTCCAAAGGGGGGCTCTACTTAGATGGGGGGTGGGGGTGTGGGGTGTCAAGAGGACATGTGGATATCAAAATGATCATCGCGACACACACACAAAGACACACACTAATAACCAAAAGAGAAGTGCGAAAGAGAAAGAGCCTCACTCCATAAAACCAATGCTTCACCTTCGCAATGTAGGGGATGTGCAGTCGATATTTGTGAGAGCATGCGCAAAGTAACTCCTCATGTGGCAATATAAATGGCATTGCCTGGCTCAAAGCATCTCTTTTGTCCCCTACGCCAAGAAACAGGACCACCACTTGTTGGCAGGTATGGTATGAGGACGACTACTATCCGGGGAGTTTTGGCCAATAACAGAAGGCCAATGGCCTCAACAGCAACCCATATGAGGTAGACGTGCAGGTCATATCAGCTGGACATTTGGGTTGCATCTCGTTGCCGTATTCCCACGGACATTGCAGACATCCCACGGATATTTAGGGCATACTTTTTTTCGTGCTCGTTGTTGTGTTTTGAGTCCAGAGATGGTGGTGGTGCCGTCGATGCTGACGACACTGGTACATGGACACGTGGCACTTCATTGCTTTGCTAGGAGTTGACGACCTGTGTTGTCGTGTCTCATGTGAATGCATGAGGGAATGGATGAGCATGAGGAGAAGACACACGGTGTGTACGCCGAAAGGAGGGCAAACTAATTTAAACAAGTGGCATTGGGTGGTCACCATGGAGGTGAGACGGTGGCCTAATGGTGTGGGTGTACTTTTTGCGCATCCCATCCCTGCAATGGTCCCTCTCCAGAAATGTGTGGAGAGTGCCTACGGCTGCCTTCAAGTGGGGCACCAGCCCATACACCCTAGCCTAGATGCAAAACTAGAGAGCTGCCCAACATAGGAGAGGAGTGCTATCACTAGCCCATCTTGTGAGGTTCCCACACCCGACACCACTCTGGCATTGTTGATGCACATGCTAGTCTCAGCAGACATTTCCATAGCCATGCTAGTGGGGGGGGAACACCGGCCTCTACAGCCATGATTATGCCTTGGATGGTGGCCAGGGTTAGGTGGTTGTGAAACCACATGCCTGGCCCTGCGTAAAGTCGGAGGTAGCGGGGATATTGCGTGTGTGTGTGTGTGTGTGTGTGTGTGTGTGTGTGTGTGTGTGTGTGTGTGTGTGTGCATGCATGTTCGTGCACAGTGGTAGATTGGTTTGACCGTGACTAGTAGTGCCACGTCACTGCCCACATGGACAATCTATTCACTTTGATGGTGCGCGCATAGTCAAACACCACATGCCCCCTATGCAATCTTGCCCATGAGATGGTAGGATGTGGGGGGCACAATGACCTGAATGGCAGCCAGTCAGCACTTGGAGGTATGGCTAGTGCTTAGCAAGGCCCATTAGTGGTAGCACCTCTTGGAGCTGACCGTGCTAGAGCACTGGGCGGTAGCTATTGCCATGTCTTCCCATGCTCTAGGCATGGAAATTATCCGGTGGATGCTTGATGATCAATGCAAGGCTAGAAAGCCTACATGATGGGGCGCAAAACGCTCCTCAAAGCCCGGGGCATACCCTTGGGCACCATGGTGTGGGCCCCCGAAGAGCCATGGCTCCACTAGCAAGGAGAGAGGCGAGGGAGGAAGGGGCAAAAACAACTTGTCGGATGGCCGACCTTTTGTAGGGCTTATGTGGATGAGTGTACTCGCAGTTGTTTGCACCCGCGTGCCTATTCTTCATACAAACAAAAGGCGTCTAGGGTTGCCCTGTAGCCCTTGGTAAATTTTCCTTGATCACTCTTCTAGTTTTGTTCTTTGTTTGCCGCGGTTCTCATAGCATGTGTGTGTGTGTGTGTGTGTGTGCATGTGTGTGTGGCCGTGCTTTGACGAACCGCCGGATGGATTGACAAGGATGTTGATGCTTTGAGCCTTGCTTTGCGCTCGTGTTGTTTGAAAACTGTTTGTGCCAGAGGCACTTTTCTTAGAAGGCAATGGCTCCAATGTCTATGAATGGGTGTGGGTGGGCCTTGAATGTAACCCTCAGGCCTTATCTATCTCGCCCTCCTCTCTCTTTGTCAGGCACAACCCCCGGCGGGGTGTGGCGTGTGGCTGTCTACCTAATGAACTGTGCCCATCCACCCTGTTTATCAACATACACTTGTCATGTAGAACATCACCAGCGTATCATCATTTCACAGAGGAACGGATCAAACAGGAACAAACGAGAAAAAAAATGCACAATGCACAAAAGTTGACCTCACATACACACGTTCGAGGAAACATTAAAAGCATGGTTAAGGTTAGGGTTAGGGTCACCGGGCTATTGGAACTAGTCTTGGCTTTATAGCCCCCTTAGTGTCTAGGGTGGACCTACCAAGTTTGGCAAGCAAGCAAGCAGCAAGCAGCAAGCAGCAAGCAGCAAGCAGCAAGCAGCAAGCAGCAGCAAGCACACGCGAAATGGGCAAAAGTCACAATTGTGCTGTGGTGCTTTGGATTTCGCCAAAATTTTGGTGGATGGTACCTATGGGTGTGAAAGACAATCACACAAATTTATAGCAAGAAACTCAATGGTGGCGGCCGGGCACATGGGTCGCAACATAGCGGACACTATTTTCAAAATATGTCAAAAATGGCAAAAAAAAGCCCTTTTTGGGGCAGTTTGGGTGCCCGATATGTCCATGGAGGGGTCCATTTGCATTGGAACCAACCTACATGATGAACTAACACCTTTGGTCGCCGTCTAGTGCGGATTGCACCCAAGTAGGGGCCTCAACGACCTCTTTTTGGGCCCCAAAAACCGCAAAATCAGCCTTGAAAAGCACTCTTTTTGCAAGTTCAAGTTCCACCTTCCCGTGTTGTGTTTGAATGCCATGGAATGCAATGGGCACCCTTGTGGTGATAAATAATGATGAAGGGGATCACTTGCAAGCCATTTTCTGGCTGTCAACAGCCTTCAGTGCCCCATTTTGGGCTTGCTTCATGGCGGAGCACGCATAGCCCGCATACAAGCTCCAAAATTCCCCTCGGACCTCCTCGTACGAATGGTGGGTCCTAACACTGGCCATTTCAAAGGCTTTGGGGAACTTTCATGGGCTAATATGGGCCAAAAGTGGCTCAAAATGGCCTTAAACTACTAATTTGGGCACCCCAAGTGGTCTAGGAACACTTTTGGAAAGAATCATTTTTGACCACTTTTGGACCCACATGTAACCCCCGTAACCCTACCCTAGCACGTGCACCGTGCACGCTGGTGGGGCCAATAGGGCATTAAAGGGTGTTGGTAGCATGGAATTACATTGCAGGTGATCCCCTTCATCATTGTTTATCACCACAAGGGTGCCCAGTGCAGTCCATGGCTCTCAAACACAGCACAAAAAGATGCAACTTGAAAAAGTATGCAACACGGGTTCTTTTCAAGGCTGATTTTGCAGCATTTTGGGCCCAAAAAGAGGTCGTTAAGGCCAATATTGGGGTGCAAAACACACTAGATAGTGTTTGGTCATCAATTTGAGCACCCCAAGTGGTCAAGGAACAATTTTAGAATAAATGAATTTTAACCACTTTTGGACCCCCATATGGGCCCAAAATGGTGCCGCTTGCTCAAGAGACATGCCCCCTAGCACTCCATCCGCACTCCTCACCTATCAACCCCCCACCTGCATTCCCTGCGGACCTTCCCGTGTTGCATTGTCAGTCACAAAAATGCCCATTTGAAGGGTTTTTGGAGCTTGCATGGTACATGTGGGTCCAAGATGGCTCAAAATGGCCTTAAACCACTTGTTTGAGCACCCCAACAGGTCTAGGAACAACTTTGGAGAATTTGGCCTCTTTGGGACCCACAGGTGACGTTGGTGACCCTGTACCCTACCCTAGCATCATGTGCACTCTGCACATTGCACCACTCTAGTACGGCATTGAAGGTTGTTGACCGCACGGAAATGGCTTGCAAGTGGCCCCCTTCATCATTATTTATCACCACGAGGGTGCCCGGCGCAATACCTCAAAACTCTTTCTCGCTCGCTTTGCTCACCGGAGAGACATGCCCCCCAGCACTCCTCCCGCACCCCTCCCCTATCACCCCTCCTCACGCATTTCCCATCAAGGCTGTTTGCATCCTTAGTCCGCCCCGTAATTGACATTCCCTCCCCCGCCAGCTCGGTCCCAATACCCCCCCCCCCCCTTGTCCTTCCCCACCCCAGGGAAGATGGTCCCCCACCACCCCCTGGGGGACGGTCACCAAGTGACGGTTCCCCACCCCCCCAGGGAACCGCACTACCACCGTACATGCACATTTGCAGGCACAGAAATGGCAGCATAAACCGAAAGAATTCAGCATAAGATACGTTCAAAGGGCTGCCAATGTACAGAGACCTACTCCTTGACCAGCTCGGTGTAAATTTTCTTGGTCCTGCTCCACTTGACCTTGAACTCTTGCACATGCTCACCACTTTCCACTGGAAGGCTTTGGGCAGCACTCTTGGGTGGTGGTTTTGCCACAACAACACAGTGAGCTGCAACGAAAATTTTGGGTTGAGCAAGTGACCCCCCCCCCCTGGGGAAGGACAAGGGGGGGGGGTACTCAGTGTTGATTCGGGTTGTCATGGCGCTTGTCATCGTCACTGTCAATGTCACAGTGTAATTGTCCCTGTGATCATCATCGAGTGTACAGCAGGCAGCAGGACGCCTTCGCCCCGAGGCGGCGGTGCAGGGCTTGAGATAGCGCGGTTTGTATTTGAGCTCGTCCAGGCCTTAGCTCAGGATGTGGGGGATATTGCGCCGTTACCCTGGTGTTTGTAAGCACTTCTGGTATCAAATCTGCGCCGGTCCCATTGCTGTTTCCTGGTGTCACGCCATCACACACTGTCACACCGTCACATCGTCTCTTCCAATAATTCTCGCTGATGGCAGGCGCATTCCTGCTTCTGTGCCTGTGGCAGGCACTGCAGCAGGGTAGCCTGCGCCTTCCTTCACCGGTCATGCCTGTGTTGGGGCCTTCGAAGCCAGGGGCAACAACAGGTCCAACCGCCCCGTCCACACAGTCAAGGCTCAGTCGCAGCACCCATTTTGCGACGCAACGCTTTGTGTGTGATTGTCACCGCATTTCATTGTCACGGTGTCTCACATTATGCCCTGTGTCTTGCATTGCTGCAGGGAAAACACACCGACACTTGCCGGTCATAGCACCCATGTCTGCCTGAAGCACATCCATCAAACTGCCTTTTGGATTCTAACATGCCATTGTCAGCAATCATAATGTCACCAGCCGAAGATGTGGGTGGTGCCGATATGATGCAGATGTGATGAGGATGTGATGGGGATGGGTGCAGTGAGGAAGCAGTGATGATGGGGGATGACGTGGTGAGCATGAGGTGAGAGTGTTGTAGAATTCATTGCAGCTGGGTGGTATTGTCACTGTCATTATCGCTGTCGGTTACACACACCGTACATCGAATGTGCACACAGTGTATACACAGTCTGCAGTGCAGGGAGCCACGTGAGGCAACGACCTGGTCCTCAACCTTGTCACAAAACGTCACGATGAGTAGCACCGCCAGCTTCCGGGCCATGTTCACCGACTCCCAATACCTCCAGCGCTTCCGGAATCCGATGCAGAAGAACGCAAACGTGTCCAGCTCCAGATGGAGTCCGTCGCGTCGCAGGACCCACCCCAGCACGAGCGGCGCCAGCGGGATACCGATCCCATAGATCAGCAGCAGCGCGATGCTGAGCGCCCGGTGGAATTGGTAGTCGGGGCCGTCGCATTTGATGCTGTAGTCCCGGTGAAGGTGAGGGCCGTAGTGGTGAATGCTGTCGCACTTGTTGAGGCGCGCGGCGTGGGCGATTAGCGTTGGGTACAAGAACAGCAGCACCACCGACAGCACTACGATGATGATCTCCCCCAGAGACCGGCCCCGCGTGATCAGTCGCTGTCTCGCCTGAGGCGTATCGAACCAGGCCTTTGCTCAGTGGCACGGGGGGGTCAGGGCAGGTTCCTAGTGAGGAGCCTTGTGGATGGCACTGGGTCCTACTCAGTTTCCCACAGGGCGGGGCTCCTTCCTACTGAGCTGACTGGCATGTGGGGCTGGATCCTACTGAGATCCCCTCACCTCCGCAAGGGGTCACTCCCAGCCCCCGCCCCCACTAAGCAAAGGCCTGTATCGGACCCAGGCACGCAGGGAGGGCCAGTCGCGCTGGGGCTCTGCCCCCCTTCGACGAGGGGCGGTCGGCGGGGGGCGTTGCGCTCCCTCGGGCCGTCGAATGGGCACTGCAGTCGCGACGCGCGCTTCGACACAACACACCCGAGTGCATGACGCCGCACCAATGGCAATGCTACAGACCCATTCCACGGTCGTTAGGCATTGACCTCCCCTTCCCCTCTTCTGAGGGAGGTCATGTGCTTCGCAGAGGCAGGGCGTTGCCCGGGGTGTCCCTAAGGGACAGGGGTTGTCTTTCTTCAGTCTTCCAAGGGAAAAAAAAACTTTGGAGCGCCGCCGACCGTTGGTTGCCAACTGCCGACGGTTGACGCTCAATCTGTTAACCGCCAACCGCCATCGGTAACCGGTCAATCGACGACGCATTGACGGTTATTGGCAGGTGCCTCAAATCATTCTGTGATAAAGCTTTGTACACCCGCTGCTGCACATCTACTGAGGATGTAGTAAGGATGGGTGGTGATGCAGTGAGGGTGTGGTGTATGATGCAGATGTGATGGCGATGGGTGCGGTGAGGAAGCGGTGATGATGGGTGATGACGTGGTGAGCATGAGGGGAGGGTGTAGTGGAATTCATTGCAGCTGGGTGGTGGTGGTGTAGCGAGGATGCAGTGTTGGTGGCTGATGGTGCGGCATGGATGGTGACGAGGCAGTGAGGATGGGATGGGGAACCGGTGGCGTTAGGAATCGACTGAAACCGTCAGAGAGCCTGCCCGCCCGCAGTGCGTCGGCTGCTTCCCCACCTGCACACCTGCACTCTCTCGCACGGTGGCATCCTCAAGCACTTCTTAAAGCGGAAACCAAGTGTGCGGTCATACAGCAGGACCACTCCCGCGATGACGAAACTGATGCCGGGCAAGAGCATGTACACGTAAAACTGGTGATACGTGGGCATCATTTGGATGCAGCCCATGACTTCGTCCGCGACATGGACGGTAGAGCCTGCCTGGATCACCGTCGTCACCCACCACGACACGACGCTCCTCGTGAAGATGGGCTGCAGAAGGCTGAGGGTGTGGAAATAGGACATGGCGTGTTTGGCAATGCTGATGACCTGCGCAGAGGGGGCGAGAGAAGATCCAGAGCGATGTGAGCCTCCTCCTTCTCAGGACGTTCCTTGGCAGGGGAAAAAAGTGAAAACTCTGAACGTACGAATTTTTTGGGTGCGAAAAAAAAGGCTGAGCCGGCCAGACGGCGGTGGTGGGCTCGTCACCGATGGCCGTTGACTGATCGATCGGTTGGCAGTCAGCCAACGAAATTTGGCTGTTGACCGCCAGCGGTTGGCCAGCAACTGCTGGCAGTTGGCCTGCAACCGCCCGCCCGGGGGCTCATACGTTCCTTTCCAAAAAGCACAGGTCACTGCACAGCCCCTCATGTCCTCCCGCAACAACGGAGCCGCTCAGGCCCCCCCGTAATATCACGCCCTGCGACCCTCGCTCACTATGGCAGCCCTTCCCCTCTCTCACTGCCAAAAGCCCGTGCACCGACACAGACCCTCATCCCTTCCTCCTTCACAATCCCCGTCAGGCACTAAACGATTTCCTTTTTCCAGTTGCACGGCAGACCCACCCAAGCCCCTTGGGATGCCCCGGGGGGGGGGGGGTTTGAGCCCCGTTTGGGGATCCCTCCCCCTCGCCCCTCTGTGGCTGAGGGATCCCGCCGGAGAGGGCGGAGGGGAGTGCGTTGGGGCAGTGATTGGGAATTGCAATAGCGGATCCGGTTTGAAAATCTGTCAAAAATGGCGACAAATTGCCAATTTTCCTCCGTTTGGGTGTCGCGGATGTTTGTTGAGGGCGCAGATGAATGGGAACCATTCGAAATGAAGAAAAGAGAGTCTTTGGCACTGCCCGGTATCTTTTTCGCCCTCGTGCTGGCCATTTTGGGATCCAAAAAAATGCCCAAAAGCAGTCTTGATAATGACCTTTTCCGCTTTTCTACGATTTCAAGCAGCACCTTCCTTTGGAGGTCTGGCCTGCCATGCACTGCCTTGGGCACCCGAGCGGTGATGAAGAACACCGATGCACAAGCCAGAGTCCTAGCCCCCCACAAAATGTGTGGCTCAAAATGACCGCCTCTTTGCGCTGATCACTTTGAGTCATTTGACGTTGGGTAAAAAAGCGTTTTCCGAAAAAAGGTATTCTCCCGGCATTAGACCCGGTTTTTTTTTCTCCGGCACCTTCGGTGCCTTGGGTTTCCCAGGGCTATGGGACGTCTTTGCCCCTTTTCCAGACCCGCCCCCCCCCACGCAAACCCTTTTCCCACTTCCCCAGTTTTACCCCAGACCCACCCAAGCCCCATCCCACAGCTCTGCAGATGCAACACCCAAGTCCCACTGCAGCCCTCCCGAAGCACCGCTGAAGCCCCACACAAGCCCCAGCCATGCAGCACCTTTGCACTGCGTCTGAGACACACCAATGTCACTCGGAGGGCTTGCTCCTTCGGGGGCAATTGCTGAGGGCTGCTGCGCCCGGCCCTGCCACAGACCCGTGTCTTACACCGACTCAGTCGTTGTGTTTCGCCGTCCCATCGTTGTTGCCAACGCTCCTCAGATCCCCCTCAGACTGCCTCTTCTTCAAAGCACAGCCCCGCGCCCCCCGCCCCTTCGCCAGAAGCAGCAATTATGAGAAGAGGGGGGGACAACCTCACCACTCTCACCGATCAAAACTATTTTCCCCCAGCGTTTGGGGGTCACCGGCGTACCCACACCTCCTTTATGCCCCTCCCGCTGTGGGACACAGAGGCGTGTGCACGACCGGTACCGTTCAGCACAAAGCAGAAGTGCAAAGCAAAAGTCAAAGAGAAACGCTCTTCCGTGACATGTCACGGGCGCCTTTCGCTGTAGCAAACAAGTTGGCAGATGAAGCACAAATGCCCCCCTCCCCCCCCCACACAATAACAACATGTGGAGCATTCCCTCCTTAAAAGAGGAAGTATCAACCGGCATTACTCATTGCCCCCTCATGGCCTGTATGGCACCCCCCCCCCCCCCCCCAAGGGGTGCGTTAGAAGGAAAGGGACCTCGGAAGCGGCCCCAAAAGCGGTTAGACAGGCGGTTGGAGGAGGTTACCGAAGCGGTTGGGGGCGGTTACTGTCGGTTCCAAGTGCCATTGAGGCTGGCACTTGCCGTCAGGGAGACAGTGGGTGGGCATAGGCTGCGCGCCGTGGAGGGGGTTTGGGGGGTACCCCCCCCCCTTCGATACCGAGGTTTTGTGCCAAATCCCCCCCCTTTCAGCGCATCCCCCCCTTTCTGCCGGTGCCCCAAGGGGGGTCCCTCACTGAACAACGGCGTGACCCCCCCCCCCCCCCCCCGGCGCTGCAGCCGACACACCAAGAGCCGCTGGGCGGAGGAGTCCTGCAGGAACGCCCGCGAGACGAGGAACAGGAACGCGCCGGCGTACAGCGCCCCCAGCCCCGTGACGATCAGCGCCGGGCCGACCACGGTGCAGTCGTGGCAGGCCGTGCCCCCCTTCCCGTTCTCGCACACCGCGCACAAGACGCCCGTGTGGCCGTCCCGGCACTTGTCCCCGCCCTCGCACGGCGACTGCCCGAGCCAACGGGGGCACTGAATGATCAAGTCCGGGCGGTCCGTGGCATTGCGCCACCAGCCCTGCCCCACCACCAGCGCGTGGACCGGGCCGCCGTTGCAGGTCGCCCCCTCGGGGCACTTCGTGCAGTTGTCTTGCGTCTCCCCCGGAAAGTAGTACTCGGTCGTCTCGCACAAGGGCATCTCCACCGGATCCGACAGGGCGTTTTGGATGTGACTTACGTCCCACGACGGAGATTCGAGTGCGAACTTGAACGTGTAATTCTGGTCACAGGTGGGGCAGATGCTGGGGTGCTGGAAAAAGAGGGGGGGGTCTGAGCCACAGGACGTTCCTTAACAGGAAAAAAAAAAGAAAAAACTCTGGATGTCCGAATTTTTTTGGGTTCGAAAAACTGGCTCAGCCGGCCGCCAGACGACAGTGGTTGGCTCATCACTGACGGCGGTTGACTGGTCAACTGTCAGCAGTTGGCAGTGAACCAACAAAATTTGACTACTAACCGCCAGCTGGCCAGTAACTGCCGACAGTTGGCCTGCACCGGCACATATACGTTCCGTATCAAAAAGAAAAAACAATCGTTGGTGTCCTGAGGGAACGTCCTGCTGAGTCCCCTTTCTGGACCCTCTGGGGCTCAAATATCTGGGAGCAGGGCCCTTGCCCCTAACCCTCACCCTAATCAAGGCTCAATATTGGGACTGAGCTGGTGGGAACAAGAACATCGCCCACAGTCAACAAACTGCGCCGTCGTCCATGCCATTTTCAAGGCTTTTAGAATGGTTCTGGGGCCACATCTGATGGCATGGAATCTGTAACACAGGGTCAGAGGTCCCAGGTCACCAGGCGTCACCCATCGGTGCGCGGCATGGTCAGACCACAGGGACAGCTGCGGGGCGGGACCCGTCCCCAAAAGGGCGGCTGGGGGACCCCCCCCCCCCTCTGCGGACCCCAAAAATAAGTTGTTGGTTTGTACACCAAGTGTGCAGTAAAGCACATGGGGGAAAGTGTTGGGGCGCCGAAGGCGCCCGAATTTCTTTTTGAGCTCATGTGTTTGTACTCAAAATACCCATGTCCGCCTCCTTGGCCACACAAACAGGGGGGGGGGGGTGGGGCTAGAGGTGGTGGGGTCCAGTTTGGGTCCACAAAGGGAGGGTCCCCCCCCCCCCTCTACGGCCCCCAAAGTTGCCCACACCTTTTGGGCCTTATGGGTCTTTTGGGGTTCTCTACAATGTTCTAAAGAGCAGTGTGGACGTACCCTTTGTAGCAGCAAGAGGTTAACAGCGACAGCAACAGCAGTAGCAGTTCGAGCGGACGTCTCAAAAATTCAAACTCCGTTTTGGGAGCTGAGATAGGGTCTAAATTTTGGTGGATGGTACCTATGGACATCAAAGACAACCACACAAAGGCTGAGTAAGAATAGCAATGGTGGCAGCTGGAAACAAGCGTCATAAGCGACAGACCCAAATTCCAAAATCTGCTCCTAAATCTGCCATTTTTCAACTGGCCTGATTGTCTTGGATGTTTGTGGCGGGAGGGGCGGGGGGTATACATTGCAATCATTATATTAGGCAAAACAGTCCTAGGTCTTATAGCTCTGTTACTACTATTTTCCTTAAGCACCCGTCGGCCAAAAATGGGCAAAACTGGTTTTGAAAATGATCCTTGTTGCCTACCTTTTCAACATTGGACTGCCATGTATTGCCTTGGGCACCCCTGTGGTGATGAATGATGATGAATGGGGAGCGAATTGGGAGCCTACCTTTTTCATGCTACTATTGGCCTCAATGGCCCATTTTTGCTGTCAAAAATGGCATGGCAACTGTTTTAGGAAGTGGTTAAATATTTTTGGGCGTTGTCTAGTACTCTTTTCATGCTACCATTGGCCTCAATAACCCATTTTGGGTGAAAATAGATCAAACAAATAGCCTTGACAATGATGTTTTTGCCTAGTTGTTTTGGTGTCACCTTCCTTTGCGGCATTGGATCGCCCTGTATTGCCTTGGGCACCCTTGTGGTAATGAATGATGATGAATTGGGACACTTGTCGACCATTTCTGGGCCAATGAGACTCTTCAATGCCCCATTGGTACCAAGGAGTGGTGCAGTGCTAGGGTTAGGGTTACTAGGGTCACCTGTGGAGCTCTTTTGCCCCTGATACCCCCCCCCCTGATACCAATCCCCCCCCCCCCCCGAAGGAACTCTGGGCTATGGTGCGTGAGCACAAGACGCGATCAGCACAAAGCGCAGAAAGAAATGTGGCTCGTCAGTGGCCTATAAGACCATAGGTACCTTTCTGTCAACAAGGACGCAAAGATGCCAGTGGACGGACCACTGAAAAAGCGAACTGCAGTGAGGACGCGGCGGTACGTACAAGACCATCGCTATGCAGGCCTCACCGGATCAATCAGTCAACCTGTCACTGAGTTCACATACAACAGGAAACGCCAGAGACCCCTCCCCCCGGGGGCGAGGCCCCAAACGGATTGATGTCGACGGATCCAGCAATGGGGTAAGGTAAGAGAGGATGGGAAAATCATGGCACCAGTCGGCGCAAAACTGGCTGCACGGCCCAGCATGTGGCATGTGCCACGAGGCATATGCCTGGTCAGACCAAACTGTCTGGCCCTGTAGCCATCTGTGTAGCCTGAAAAATAGGGTATCTCGTGTGCACGGTAAAATATACGTGGCATGGCAGCACCATTGGAGTGTGCTGTCAACGTCCCATGGTGTCCTGCTGATGACGCGTGGCACCGCCGAGTGCAGTGCGCGCAAAACAGTACTTCTGCTGTACCCTGATAGTATAGCCAGCTGCGACCAGGATGTGAGGCTCAGCAGGCAACCCAGCCAGGTGTGAAGGAAGGGATGCACATTCAAAACTGCACTAACAATGATACCAGAAATATGCTTATGGGCATGTGTTGTCGGTGTTTGCATGGTTACGGTGTATTTCAGGTGCCAGTCTGATGTCAGGCCCGCAGGCTGTGCATAAATAAGTGGTGGGTGTGTTCCTTTGAGGTGTGTGGTCATGCCCATGGCAGTTAAGCTCATGCTCATGCATGTCCCCTTGCAACTCCTGTTGTCGACCGTCATGCAGTCACACAAGACAGGGAGGGTCCAGACCTCTGACAAGGTGTTGCATACGTGCTGCATTTCGCTTTTGGCTGTGGGCCCACGTGCACCCACTACCACATTATCTCGGAACTGTGCTAACGAAATGGTGTTTCCCCGTGGTGTCGACCACAGCGGGTGTCCGCGGGGAGAGAAGGAAAGGTTCCCGAGTCTACGCATAAGGTCAACCCTGGTCTTGGCGCCCCATACTGAACGCAAATCGGCGCTTTGCGCGCTGAATGGTCCGCCCATCGGTATTGCACCCGTGCGTGACCATATTTGACCCGATGCTTGTGTGTATGTGTCTGTGAGGAGGGAGAAGTATACCAGATTCTCGAGGTCCCTGTGTGCGATGTAGTGGAAACGGCTCGACGTCCCTTTGCCCGCACGATCCAGTTTTTTGCTATCCCTGTGGATTGACCAAACCAGTTCCTGGGCGTTCCAGCGACGCCTCGCTGCTAACCATTTAACTGATGCACCTAGATCGGACATGACGGAGGCTGGTGTGACATTGTTGAACTGCCCAGAGCAGTCACACTCTCCGATCATTTCGCAGCCCCAGTCTGGCAAACCATGGAACCACGGGTGCAGATCTGATATTTTGAGGACTAAAAAGGAAGCGCAAATTTCTTCAGTCAGTAGGCGGAGCAAAAGGGTGAAGGCGCGTGCCGCCCCCCCCCCCCCACCGCCCGCCCAGAGCATTCAAAAACCCTTGGAAATTGCAATGACTACCTGCGTAGTCCGTTGCTTATGCGCAACATTCATGTCCCCACCAGCTCGGTCCCACCATTTGGTCCTACTTAGGGTTTGGGTCACCAACTTGGCGTAATTAGTAAGGTTTGATAACCCTTTTTAGGGTCTAGGCTGGGGCTACCCCTTTTAGTAGCAGCAATCAGCAACAAGGAAGCAACAAGCGCGCGCAAAACTGGCAAAATCAGAGTTCCATCGTGGTGGTTCAGATTTGGCCCAGAATTGGGTGGATGATTCCTTTGGGTATGAAGTACGATCACACAAAGTTTGGGCCAACAATGCCACCCAAGATGGTGGCACCAAGTCGGAAGGTGCCATTCGAATTTTGCGCATTTTGTGGTCCAAAACAGCAGTTTTCTTGCTCAAAACGGCCTAAAACCTCATCAAAGTGGCGAAACCAAAGAGAATGGATGGCGCATGTGGCTCAAACTACGATTCTAAGGGCACCTAGTCCACCTGCAATGCCCAGTTTTTGTGGTTTTCACCGCTCAAATCGCCCAACCGGATGCCTAGACCCCCGTCCCAGTGGATTTCTTGCAACCATGGCCTAGTCTGGGGTTGGCATTGCCGGGGCTAAAAAGTGGGTCCAACAAGGTCTCCGGGGCGAAAAATTCACGTCAAATAGGTTTGTTAGATCAAGTGCAGCTGTAAACGCCATTTTGGGTTTCACTCAGTGACCATACCCCAAGAGATACAACTCCGGAGTTTTTCTTAGTGACTCCCAATATTTTTGTGACATAAAACAATTGTTGAAGAAAATTTTCAATTTTGGCCCAACCAACCATGACGTCCGACATCGCCTTGTGACCACAACAAGACTTTGTGCAAGCTGTAAGTCACTCGCACACCATCAGCGGGCCCCAGGCACACCACAGTACACGACATATGCGCTCAACGAGTCGTGCCCAGTCTTGTTTTGGTGTGCCTGTAGCCAACAGAACGTTGTCACAATGTCACCACAAAGCCACTTTCCACACTCCCCCAACCAGTTTGCATATCTGCTGTCAGCAAACATGAGCTGTCCTTGAAGAACCCTTGTGTTCGTGAGTGGCAGCCCAGATACTAAGTGTAGTTGTAGCCTAGCTTCAAGTTTCTATATTGTGTGGGTGTAGTAGGGGGGAGGTCATGAGGACAATGCAGAAATGCATGCATTGTGCATGTGCAATATGCCTCACACGATAACTTGAGCTCATGTGTGTGTATCACCCCCACGGTCGTCATGACCTTACGGGCGCGGCACCACCGGGAGCGACCGAGGAGTTGCAGAGCGGGTTTAGGTGGTTGGGAGACCTGCCCCATTAAGTACTGGAATGTCAGATTTACGAAGTGGGCCTGAAAGCGGCCATCCTTCCTCTCCAGCAGCACATCGCGCAGGCTCCGTTCGTCATTCCTGCTTTTCGCCCAGGCGCGGACTTTGATGCCCCTGAACCGCTCGTCAGATGGTGGTTGTGTAAGAATGTTGCCCGCCGCATCCTTGAGCTCCAACACTGGCTGCTTCCACCACAGAGAATTATCGGTCGGTTGCGGGGCAATGTGCAGGGCTGCAGGAGCGCCGGTCACTACCGTCAGTGGGATGCGAGTGAAGCCCCATGGCAATGACGTATTCAGCGACAAATTGTAGCTGCCAGCTTCAGGGGTGTCCCACTCAAAGGTCACGACTGTCTCACCATTCGTAATCATCAGATCAGAGAACTCCTGGTTGCACCAGCATGTGGGGACACATTATGCCTCCCCTACCCTCCTCTCCACTCTTTTTGCTCCATTCTCTCCCACCTACCTGACTCACCAACCAACCCTTCCACAAACACACACACACACACTGCGTGAGGTGACACACACACACACACACACACACACACACACACACAGGGCTCAGAAGTACCCGGCTCCGGTGGCGGGTACTGTACCCACAAACGTACCCACAATGTACCCATGGCAAGGAAAAATGGGGGAAAATGGGGGAAAATGGGGGAAAATGGGGGGGAAATGGGGGAAAATGGGGGAAAATGGGGGAAAAGAAGGAAACTTGGGTGGTGCAACCGGTCCCCTTTCCCCCCATTTCCTCCCCATTTCCTCCCCATTTTCCCCCATTTTCCCCCATTTCCCCCCATTTCCCCCCATTTTCCCCCATTTTTCCTCGGGCGCTTTCCCCATTTCCCCCCATTTTTCCTCGGGAGCTTTCACCAATGTGCCCCCCCCCCCCCCCCAAGCCTTGTTGCCAATCTAGACCTTGATTTTTGGCCTTTTCAGCCCCTAAATTTCCCATTTTTCCACCAAGCAATCTGAATTTCCCTCATTTACCCCCATTTTCCCCCATTTTTCCTACCTTGGCCCATTTCCCGGATAGTGTTCCGCTAAACGTACCCAAACTGGGTACTTCTGAGCCCTGCACACATACACATACACACACACACACACACACACACACACACTGAGGCACTCACACATGCATGCATACAAGCACGTGTGGGCACACATGATGCACACACGATGCAGACACGCCAAACACCCAACAACAAGCGCGCGTGGACACGCACACACATAACACACACACACACACACACACACACACACACACACACACACACACACACACACACACACACACACACACACACACACACACACACACACACACACACACACACACACACACACACACACACACACACACACACACACACACACACACACACACACACACACACACACACACACACACACACACACACACACACACACACACACAGTGTGAGGAGACCAAGAAACACCGCAACCCATTGTATGTGAATAGGGACGGGTAATGGTCCCAACAACTCGTTAGGCCAACAACGAAACAAAATCATGCAGGCTAGGCGCCTTTTTGTCAAGCAGTGAAACAGGGGCCAGGAGATGGTCAGCAGCGAATGCTGATATATCCATCCACTAGTTCCCCCACTTGTGGCAATGAGGACGGTGTGTAGAATGTGTTCCTTGCGGCGTCGCTTTAGTGATCCTAATACTTAGGGAGGGTAGACGATGTGCTTCTGCACTACATGGTTCCTGCATCGATTGCGCGGCAGTGTGCAATCACACACACACACACACACACACATGTCCTGGCTGCACCTGATCTTCCCAATGTTCATGTATTGCGTAAAAACTTTGACACCAATTGGCCGACACTCCATCCATGGTCACGGACGGTAGCAAGCACCACGTGGTGTTCACTTCTCCTTTCCAGAGGCAATGTTCCTTCCCCATTGTAGGGTATTGTGTATACATTCTTCAGCACTTGGGCATAGGGAGGCGGGTGACAATCGAAACCATAACGCCAACGAATTTAATGCGGCTGTGGTGGCCTAGTGCGGGTGATGGCACTCTGCATTGCTCGTCTGACTTGTCAGTGGGCGAAGCCTGGAAGTAGTGCTACTTGACACCACAGGCAACACTGAGCATTTTTGCTGAGTGGCATCTAGGCTAGGGTGCGTTTGTCAAGACCCCTGTCAAAATCCCACCGAGATACTTCGGGTATGCACAAGCAGGGAAGATTAGGGGTGGTCATAGTTTCAGCCCCCAATGCACTCCTAGAAAACTTGGATGTATGAAGATTGTGGGCTGGCCGTTTCAGGAGAGCCATTGAAAAGACCATTGTCGGTGTGGAGTTGGAGAGGCATTGATGCATACATGTATCACCACAAGGACCCACCAATAATCTTCGAGGACTAAGCATATGATTGGGCACCTCATGGGCATCGGAGAAAGATGTTGCCATGAGGAGGGTATCCCTAATCGAGAAGAGCACATTATCCCACTGAGTGGCCCGATAGGCACATTGACGATCACTAAATTGCAGGTTGCCCGACTTTCGAAAACAGTGCATGTTAGCTACCGTTACACAAGCAGAAGCAGAATGGGGGCCGGCTCAGTACACACACATGCACACACACACACACACACACACACACACACACACACACACACACACACACACAGACACACACACACTTCGTGAGGGAAACCAAGAGCCACCGACCAATCAACCCAGCGTGGACGATACGAGGCACAGCAGGGCACGGTGGTCACGGAGCAGAGGTCTCCAAACCCCTCATCAGGTCAATGAAAACAAAAAATATTGTTTTAGGCTCAGCGCCTTTCGAAAAAAATAGGCACTCAGAAAGACACACGCACGCACACACGCACACACACACACACACACATTGAGAACCGCAAAAACAAGAACAGAGCAAGAAAAGCGGTGAAAGAAAACTCCTCAGGGACAGCAGAGCTGTCCTAGACGTCTTTCGGTCTGTCAGGAAACGCGGCAATGTGCTGCACGGTATGGTGTCATATCAGGCCCCTGCTCCCTCACCTGCCCTGACAATCGTGCAGCGTTCATGACAGACCATAATATTCACCTACGGAGGAGGTCGTGTTGTCCCGTCAAAACAAATGCCACCTGTGCTAGGTGCTTCCACCTAACCGCACACACACAGAGGGTAGGGCAAAGGGGAGGGCGGATTGAAAAGTGGCACTGCGTGCCTGGAGCAGGTGTATGTCGGAACACCAGGTCGGGGTGTATCCCTCCGGTTGTAATTCAGTTGGGATCACCTGGTCGGTGTAGTGGCAGCCGTCCCACACCGCATTTCGAAAAAGCCAATGCAGCAGTTTGTCAACTGTGGTTGTCTGGGGGCAGGGCTGGTGGTGGCCTATCGCGTACACCGCGCGCATAGTGTTCTCCGCCATCCATGGGGATGCCGAGTACACACGGCGCACCGTCTTGTGCATCGCGCGCATCACCGCCATGCGCTTGTAATCACAGGCGCGTGCCACCTGGACCCAGGACAACGCAGACAGTATCTGCGCACTCCAACTGTCAAGCCAGGGCTGTGCACTCGTGAGGCTGCTTGTAAAAATGCAGCTAAGATATTCTGGTGCTGCCCGGCTTGGCGTCATCAGCGGTTTTCCAAACCGCAGATCCCAGTCTGGTTTCAGCGCCGAGGGGTGGGTTGAGCTCAGTCCTACCCCCGCCCCAACGGTCATGCTGATACCCAGGGCCTGAGCTGTCTGGGTCAGGCAATTACCCACGCAGCAGTCATCTCCCCCGTCGGTGCATGGGCATAGAACTTCAAGGTCCCAGACACTGGAGAGGGTTTCGGTGACTCTCTGGATACACACACACACACACACACACACACACACACACACACACACACACACACACACACACACACACACATGAAAAGCGGCCAGCGAAATAGACAAGATGCAGTTCACAACTAGCAAGCGGTGCTGCGGCCTTGTAGCCGGCGTTCATCTAAGTCAGCCCTTTCCATCAGCAAACACCTTGATGTGACGTCACATGCGCAAATGCACGCTACAAAGCTACGAAATGCACGACTAGCACATGTCTTTGACCCACCGCATTGTGCTCTCCGCTCTCCGCAACTTCGCATGGCATCCACTACACATACCATTTTATTTGATGCCCATTCGACCTTGATTGCCACATTGTGCTGCGCGCGGTCGTATTCCCGCAGCCGGCGGCCATGCACATCTACAGTGAAAACCATTAGGCCCCCTAGAGTGCGGACCTTGCTCGCAGCTTCGATGGTTACCTCAGGCTTTGTTACATTCAGGGCGTAGGCCGGGCCGAGGAACTGGTACACCCACCGCTGCTGCGTGAACACCTGCACAAGGCAGTCGTTGCGGATGACCTGAGTTGTGTTCCGTAAGGACTGGGAGAGCAATGGCAGGTTTGCTGCGCTCGGTTTCCCGAACAAGGCCAGAGGATGCTCTGAGCGTCCCAAAACCCTGGCCATGGAACAGGCTAGATGGCTCAAAATCGCACAAAATTTGTTTCTCTAGAAGCGAACTTGCTCTACGGTCGTTTTGAGCTACTTGGATGCCAGTTTCATGACAGAGTAGCGATGGTCCTGAATTTCCAGGACGATCGTCCTGAAAACTCCCTCAAAACAGGCTGAAAATGGCCATTTTTGACCAGTTAATTTGCCGTAGAACGGCCTGCACAAGACCACAGCCCTGGCCGTGGTGCAAAACACGACATACCGTGCTCAGCACATGTGTAAGTGGGGCTACGCACGCACAACTTCAGTCGTGTAACACTTTGAGCAGGTGGGCCGCCCACCCACAAAAACACGGAAATGCACAAAGCAAAGGAAACTGGAAACAACCCCTGCCATACTCGGCTCCAGTCGAGAGAAAGCGAGGCTTGAGATGACCGTGACCTGGACGCAACATGGACAAGCAAATGGAACAAAACACGGCATTTGTCCTCAGCCCATGTCCTGACGCAATTGTGTTGCTTCCCCTTGAGCCCCCCCCTCCCCCCGCGTCCTCCATTGCCTTCCTCACGGGGCCCTGGACAGTCCACCGTTGTTCCCTTCGCGAAATGCGTCGGGTCATCGACCCTGTTCTCGTGTTTTTGGTGTGGTATGCCGTCGCTGCTGTCTATTGCGGGTTGTGAACGCTGCTGTATTCCCCAAGATTTTCTGGCGCCCAGCTTTTGGCACCGCCAGTGGCCAGGGTCAGCGTCGCGCTGGGAAAACTATTGGTCTGTGGGGGAGCACCCGCGCTACTTTTACGGCGCATTTTTCCGGAATGACCTAGGCTCTCCCCCCTCCTAACACGGCCCCTATGGAGAGAACACCCCTCGGTGGTAGGCGCGGTTGCTTGGTCGGGATCGGTGGCCAAATTTCGCGTCAGGTGCCCCCCCTGTGCCCACACCAACCATTGCCCACTGGAGGGTAACCGACGGGGGTTGTAGGGTAGCTGAGTCGTGGTATTGAGTGGCAGTGTAGGGTCGCTGTACATCATCGCGGTGTAGAGTCATCATTGCGGTATAGAGTCGCGAGAGAGTGTAGAGGCGAGAGCATTTGGAGGATGAGCGACGGCTGTTGGAGGGTAACCGACGGCGGTTGTAGGGTAGCCGAGTCCTCGTCATCGCTGTATAACGTCATCAAGGCGGTGTAGAGTGTAGAGGCGCCGTACAGAGTTCTGGGCTAGAGTCACGGCTGATTTGTCATCGGACTGCTGTCGGCCACCCTCCAACCGCCATTGGTTACCCTACAACTACAACTGCCGTCGGTGACCCTCCAACCGATGTGGGTTACCGTACAACCGTCGTCTCTTACCCTTCCAACCGCCGTCGCTTACCCTCCGACAGCCGTCGCTCACCCTCCAACTGCTCTCGCCTCTACACTCTCTCGCGACTCTATACTGCAATGATGACTCTATACCGCGATGATGCACAACGACTCTACACTGCCGCTCTATACCACGACTCGGTTACCCTCCAACTGCTGTCAGTCACCCACTAACCGCCATTGGTCACCCTCCAACTGCCGTCGCTATCCCCCAACCGCCGTCGGTTAGGCTCCAACGGACGTCGCTTACGCTCCAACCGATGTGGGTTACCCGACACCGCCGTCAGGTACCCTCCAATTGCTGTCGGTCACCCTCCAACCGCCGTCGGTTACCCTCCAACAGCCGTCGCTCATCCCCCAACTGCTCGCGCCTCTATACTCCCTCACGACTCTATACCGCAATGACGACTCTTTACCGCGATGATGTACAACGACTCTACACTGCCGCTCTACACCATGACATAAAAATGGGGCTCTATCGCACCACTCGACACCGCGCCTCGATACCGCCACTGTATACCGCGACTATGTGCCACGACTTTGTGCGGCGACTCTACGCAGAGACCCTATCCCTTACCTTTGCATGTGACAGTCGAAGATAATGACCTGCATTCAGCGGACACACCTGCCCGTCCAAAGAGACTTCCAAATGCGCCAGGGGTTCGGGCCCAGGCATTGCGGGTTGATCACACATGATCATCGTGGGGCTGACGAACGTTGCGGTCCGGGACACATCGGCGTCCCTGTTGTCTGGAAACCGAAACGCGCACTGTAGGCGCGACGAGTTGACGAAGCCGTACCCCGAGACCGTCACGGTCTCGGATTCATTATGCAGCCCTTGCCTGGGCTCTAGGCCGAGAATGGTGGGTGTGCCCACATACGTCAGAACGACGTTGCTCGTGGTGGTGGCGTTCCCCACCTTCACCTGAAGCCGCCCGGCTTGGCAGCCGCCGAAGCTCGTCCCCGGCGCCTCGCAGGTCAGGCGGGACTGCGAGAGCACGCGCGCCTTCGAGGTCTTGCCGTCGGTAAACAGGCAGCGCGCGTCGCCCACAAAGCCCTCGCCCATGACGGTGAGGAGGGTCCCTCCGCCGGCATCGGCGATCACAGGCTGCACTTCTGAGACGGAAGCACGAAGTCGGTGCCAGGGGCATGCAGCAGGTACAGAAGAGTTGTGTAGGTCCTACTGAGTCAGACATCAGGTTAGTACCCTCCCCCCCCCCTTGTCCTTCCCCACCCCAGGGAAGACGGTCCCCCACCACGGACGGTTGCCAAGTGACGCCCCCCCCCCCCCCCGGGGAACCGCACTACCATCGTACACGCACATTTGCAGGCACAGAAATTGCAGCATAAGACGAAAGAATTCAGCATAAGATGCGTTCAAAGGGCTGCCATTGTACGGAGATGCATCACCACGCTCTGACTGTCCAACGACCTGTGCCAAAACAGGTTCCCCCGTGGAGCGGATGGACATTACATTTGTCCCAGGGGGAAACATGGTTGTGCTGTCAAGTTCCAGTTCAGCGAAAGTGTGCAAAATGTCCTGCCATGAGTACAAGGGATACAAGTGGCAGTGCCCCACAACACAGTCACCCACACAACAACACAGTGAGCCGCAACGAAAAATTTTGGGTTGACCAAGTGACCCCCCCCCCCCCCCGGGAAAGGACAAGGGGTGGGGAAGGACGGGGGGGCGGGGCGGGGTAAGGCTCAGGGCGGTACTTAACAGCAAACAAAAAGTGTCCCGTGACGCGTATGCTGTGAAAAAGCCGCAGATACCGACGGCAGTTGGAGGGTAACCGACGGCGGTTGGAGCCTGTGGAAAAATACCCTCAAGGGCGGTCCTTAAAGGTGGTCCTTACTCAAATAAAAAAAAAAGGAGAAAGAGTCCTTCAGGACTGCCCTGGTGTGGCTTCCACTGAGTCACACGTGAGACGAGGGTAGGTCCTACCGAGTCACACATCAGACTCGTGTAGGATCCACTGCGTCATTCACCAGAAGTAGGCCCTACTGAGTCACGTCAGACGAGGGTAGGTCCTACCGAGTCACACATCAGACTCGTGTAGGATCCACTGCGTCATTCACCAGAAGTAGGCCCTACTGAGTCACGTCAGACGAGGGTAGGTCCTACTGAGTCACACATCAGACTTGTGTAGGATCCACTGCATCATTCACCAGAAGTAGGCCCTACTGAGTCACGTCAGACGAGGGTGGGTCCTACTGAGTCACACATTAGAAGCAGGAACATGATGGGTATGTCGCATCCGTGTTGATCCGACGGGCGACGAGCGACGCGACAGGCTGTGGACACATGCCAACCGCACCCTCCATGGCCCTTCGTGGACTCTACTGTCAGGTACCATTGAAGGTCCGCCTTGGATCACCCACGTCACCGCCCTGAGTATCAGCCCCGAGTACAAAACCACGGACTGCCGGGCGGATGGGGCAGCAGGCACACTCCATAAACAACACCGATGAACAGGGGCCTGGACGCGCACCACCTGCGCAACACCCACACCAAACGCGTTGGAAAGAGCCCTCCAAAGGGCCTGGTCGTGGGGTCAACGGAATGCGGAACCTGCCGGCACCAAAAGGGCAGTGGGAACCGCCAGGACCGGGCGCTGGTGTGTGTGTCGAGGCGCTGGTTTGGTTGGCTGTGAATTCGTTCTGCACAGGTCGAGTCGGTGAGGTCTCTCGACTGTTTTGCACTGATTTCTGTGTTGGCCGTGCTGTGGACGCGGCCCCAATTTTGGCTGAAAATGGCAGGAAACGACCAAGTCCACCACAACTATTACTTGTGAACAGTGCCCTGGCACGTGCAAACCAAAACTCCCGTCTTCCATCTGCCACTCGCACTTCGGTTTTCTTTGCCTTACCGGACTGTGCCAGTTTGGCCTATGCAATTGTTGAGTACGAAGCCCCACAGTTGACCCGACACAGAACAATGCCAGTAGCTGCACGAATGGTGTACCTTTTAGAAGTTAGAATTGTATCCCGCGAGCTTTTGTGGAATACCATGCAATTGCAGGGCTGAATGCGTGCCTATCACGTGTCACACGTTAAGATGTGGTGGTGGTGGTGGTGGTGGTGAGCGCTGCCGAACCCTCTTCACTGTCATGAGAATGACTGAATGAGAAGCATTGCCAGCACCGGGCGTGGGATGCCAAGTGTCAGAAGCACTTGTGAGCAGAGGGACAGCCGGCCCGCTCTCACGTACCGTACACGTATCTGTGCCCACCATCTGTGGAAAGACAGTGTAAGGAAACTCAAACCGGTGGGTACCCGCACACTTACTCAGCCTTTGTGGCGGCGTCCCCCCTCCCGATTGCTGGTGGACAATGTTAGTCAAAAAAGGTAAGGCCTGCGAGGGTTCTGTCCACAGATTGTTGCTTCATGCAAATCATGTGTACTTCAAGTACATGTGCAACAAATTCATTGACTCTTTGGTACTGACTAGCGCTGGTCAGCTTTGCTTGTGCTGCCTTCATGGTACCCCCTCCGATGATGATGTGTATGCAACTCCAAACGTCCGTTGGGTGGTGCTGTTTAGCACGAGGTCAGCTGTATTTGGAGGCTCCGCCTTTCAATCACGCGCCCATTCTGTACTTTCCTTCTGCGGACTGTGGACTTCACAGCGGCAGACAAGGAATCCAAAGGGACCACAGGGGCACCTTTTTGTGGGTAGTAAAACACTTCATGGTGTCCGTCTAAACGAGAAACATTAAAAAACATCACTTCTCCAATGACCCAAATCAAATGATGCACATCTCAGACCATTTTACCTCTTTTTCTTGTCAGGTGCTCCGGAAACCCAAACAAGTCTACAGAACAAATCGGCAAAATCCAGAAACCCAACAAATGAGCAGAACAAGTTGGCAAAGTCGGCCGAAGTCAGCCGCTGGTTTTTTCTTTGGGGGGGGGGGGGGGTTGTGTCCAACCGGAGTGCTGTCAGAAATCGGTCGGGGCGTCGTACAAGGCGTCGGGGCCCGACGCGTCGGGAGCGTACGACGCGTCGTACAGTGTCGTACAAGGCGTCGGGGCCCGACGCGTCGGGGATGTACGACGCGTCGTACAGTGTCGTACAAGGTGTCGTACAGCACCAACACCGTACGACACAGTACGACATAGTACGACCGCCCTCCCCCTCTAGGCGGGTAAACGATGGCAGCGGACCGTCTTGGGGGAAGGGGGCCTTCGGCCCCCTTCCCAAATATTGGCACTTCGCGTCTACAACATGCCGACAGTGTCTACAATTAGCAGGCCGCGTCTACCTGTGGTGCACAGTGTCTACAGACCCCAGACCGCCCTCCCCCTGTGCAGAGTGTTGCTTAATAGAAGGGGGGGGGCAGAGTGTTGCTTAAGAGAGGGGGGGGGGGGGGGGCAAAGTGTTGCTTAAGAGAGGGGGGGGGGCAGAGTGTTGCTTAAGACACTGTACGACGCGTCGTACAGTGTCGTACAAGGCGTCGGGGCCCGACGCGTCGGGGATGTACGACGCGTCGTACAGTGTCGTACAAGGTGTCGGGGCCCGACGCGTCGGGGATGTACGACGCGTCGGGAGGTGTCGGGGCCCGACGCGTCGTAAAATCCCTATTTGGACAGTAGTGCCAACCGACATCGGTTACCACAGCCACCCAACGAACCACCCAACAGCAGGAGTGCATCACCTGTAGCTGCCGCCAGCAGGTACGAGGTCAGGATGCCGTGTCCCTGTGAACGGCTCAGCACCCACAGCTGCCGGCTGCGGGTGTGCAGCTGCAGGGTCTGGATCTCAACTGCGTATCCGGCGCGGGGCGGGATGTGCTGCTCACTGTAGGGCTGCAACGCCGCGTTGAACTTCTGCAGCACCGCCCCCCCCGAGGTACGCCGACGCGAGGATCACGCTCTCCGTCAATGCGTCCCACTCCAACGCAACAGCACTGCCCACCCACTCGGCCGCACGCGTCCTGCTGCCCACGACCGCAACACGCTTTGATGTTGTTGTTGTGTTATTGTTGTTGTTGTCGAGGCCCAGGGATAGAGCGAGGAGGAGCGGACTTTGCGCCGGACGCTGCAGGGCGGCGTAGAGCGTGTTGTTCGTGCCCTGCAGGAGGGCGCTGACTGTCGTGCACCCGGCGTCGCAGTCGGACAACCCCGGGAGGCCCTCGCGGAGGCTGGCGCCGTCGGCCGGCGTCAGCAACGGCAGCGCAACCACGTCCCATTGGCCGGCAGCCGTGCCCGCGAGCAGCAGCACCGCATTGCTCGCGGCGCAGGGCCCGTCAGGGCACCACAGGGCGTGCGCCGTGACTGTCTCCAGGGCGAGACCTGGCGCCTCCGCATGGGCCGAGCCGTTGGCGTTGGCAATGGCAAGGGACCCGGCGCTGTAATGGATCAGGTACTGCGTCTCTTGTATGGAGAGCACGGCGGTGTACTGCTGCCTGCGAGGGCATGGGATACGTAGAGGATCAGGCAATGGCGACCCGTACTTTGAATGGTCTGGTCAGAAATGTGCCCGGCCCAAATCCACCCACCCAACCCAGACCTTTGCTTCGCAACGGGGGGGGGGGGGCGGGGGGTCCCTGTGGGGCTGCCTCAGGACCAGGCAGCCCACCCACCCACCCACCCACCCATCCCCCCCCCCCCCCGTGGGGTAGGACTACCCTTAAGCAAAGGTCTGACCCAACCCCAGCCGACGTGCTGGTTCACGCACCACCACTCGCATTCTCCCACCTGCACCTCCAGCAACTTCCTCGCAGCGTTCGCTGTACACGGTGGTGCGCTACTGTGGCATCGTGGTCCTTCTTGGGGTGCGCTATCGACAAGACTGCCCCAAACAGCCCCCAAGAGGGGGGCGCCGTAAACTGACGAAAAGTGCACGGAATCGCACGCGTAACGCCTGTTTGGGGCCCGGGACCCTTTTCTAACCAGCACCTGAATTTTTACAGCGCTTCAGCTGCAAAAAAATTGGGCCCAGAACCCAAAAACAAGTCGAGTACAGAATAACTTCGTATTGGGTGTTTTGCGGAAAACCAGGTGTTTGAGCAGCACCAGCTTGAGTAGTTCAACCCTGGATGCTGCGGCGTCATTGCACAGCAGTGCGACATAGTAGCAACAACAAAAATATACTCTAGTAGAGCTTGAAGACGAGCCAAATGCTTTCTCGCCGTAAGGAGAGCAAACCCGTGGCCACAAGACATGTATAAACATCCCCCCTTACCACAGAAATGGCTACATAACCCCAGGCCAAGGGGTCCGCAAAGCGGGGAGGACTCAAAAGTGGCCACAAAAGCACAAGACGAAGCAATACCCACAAGTGCTTGGTCGGGCTAGACGACCAAATCCCCTCAATCCGCGCACACTGTGTCAGGTCTTCCCCCCTAGTCCCCACCAACACACCATTGGCACCAAGGAGCGGTGCATTGGGCATGGACCAGGATTAGGGTCATTGGGGTCGCCCGTGGCTCCACCCCCCCTCCTGGACCCCCAGGTTTCGGAAGATCGTGGGGGGGGTGACCCCCTGTGTGGAGCGCGCGTAACTGCGAAATCAACTGCACACGGGCCAAAACACGTCGCCAAAGGCTCAAAACAGGCTCAAAGCATTCGTTTGAGCACCCCAAGAGGTCCAGGAACAACTTTTAAAAATCATCATTTTGGACCATTTTGGACCTAACCTGGGTCAAGGTCAGATCCTAACATAGGGGTATCAGAATGATCAACGTGTTGTGCTGATCATTTTGACTAGACACAAAATTTTTTTGGAGGGAGGGGTCCCAGAGCTGAACAGGGAGGGGGTGGTGGGGAGGCCAATTGTTTTGTTTTTCATACATATATGAATTCTGCATGAAACTTTTAGTATTTTGAGTATAAACATATGGGGGGGGGGGATTGCCAGCGAGGACTGGCGGAGATGACCCCCCCCGTGGCACTCCACTGTGTGGCACTGTACCCCAGCTATTCTATCATGGTGGGCTCCGCAGCCGGATACCTGCTTCATTCTTTCCTTGTCCTGCAGTGGGAAGCAACATGCGGCATCGGGAGCGACAGGGGGACACGGGGGTAGGGGTGGGGGTGCGGGTCTCCTGTGGTCCTTCTACCTGTATTCTGCCCCCATGTGGGCCCCTGTTGCCCTATGCTCCATTCCTCACTGCTCTGAGCCCCGCCCCCGCCCTATTCCCTCAAACAACACAGTCACCACTCCCACACACATATTACCCCAGCCCCCACCCCTCAAATGACACGCCCTCCCACACAAAGCACGGTACTACATGAACCAGCGGCTTAACTTTATGATTGCACACACACACACACACACACACACACACACACACACGTTGGGAACCGCGAAACAAGAACAAAGCAAGAAAAGCGGTTGGAGACACTCCTCGGGAACTGCAGAGCAGTCCTGGACGTCCTTCGGTCTGCCAAAGAGCGAACAGCGTACCTTTAACACACACACACACACACACGATGCGGAAACGCCAGCACCCGACAAACGCCCTGCGGATACAGGGGGTGCCGTAATGGAAAAAAAAAAACTCGGAGTGTCCAATACGCCCTACGATGGCGGCCGGTGGGTAACCGATGGCGGTTGGTGTGTAACCGATGGCGGTTGGTGTGTAACCGATGGCGGTTGGTGGGTGACCGATGGCGGTTGGTGGGTAACCGATGGCGGTTGGTGGGTAGCCAACAAACATCAGAGAGTGGATGCCATAGTAGAAAAAAAAGGGGGGGGGGCGAGCGTCCTTCTGGCACCCCCTGTGCGGATGGCACGACGAAGCACTGGGCGCGGACGTGAAGACTCCTTGTCAGGCCATGAAACACACATACACACACACATGCACACACACATACACGACAAAAACATGGAACAGGCCGTACCCGGCATCATCCATTGGCACAAAGCGGCGGTGACGGGCCAGAGGACTGTTGCCGCACTCCCGATCACCGGGACAATGGCCACGGCCACGCGGCACATGGCAGAGCTGCAGCGCCGTGCCTCGCAGTACTTGCACAAAGATCGCATGTTGCCCCACAGCCGCGGCTACTGCCGGCCCCGGCAGGTTCACCATCTGCACCCACGTCCCGCTGACAAGTTCGACCACCCGCAGCACATCCCTCACCCCAATGTACATGAGGTCGTGCTCCGCGTCAGCAACGAACACGCGGCGTGCGCCGGGGCTTGCGCTCCCCTCCCGATCGCCCGGGCGAGGCCGGGCCCGCATCCCACATCACGACCTCATTCACGGACGCAATGCCCACGTTCGGCGCCGTGCAATTGGGCATGAGGTACCCGTGCGCGCACTCGCCGCACTGCGGGCCGTCCCAGTGCCCCGCAGTGTCGCTGCGGAAGCAGCGGCACGTGCCGTCCAGCCGCCCGCACGTCCCGTGGCCATGGCAGCGGCAGCGTTGCGCACACTCCGGCCCCCAAAAGCCGTCGTCGCAGGCGGTGCAGTGCGTCGTGTCGTTGAAATTCTCAGCGCAGACGCACCGCCCGTCGCCGTCGCACTGCACACGGGCGTCCGGGTGGCCCTCGGACTGGGGGCAGCGGCGCGGATCGCAACGGACGGCACACGCAGGGCCGTACCACGAGGGCAGGCACCTGCACGTCCCGTTGTAGCACGTCCCGCTGCCGGAGCAGTCTGCGGGGCACCGCACCGCGCAGCCGGCACCGCACGCTGTGTCGCACGCGCGACCGCTGTACCCCGACTCGCAGTCACATCGCCCCTCTGGTGTGCAGCGCCCATGGCCAGCGCACACCTCGCCCAAGGCAGTCAGGCCAGGGCAGAGCCCCTCACAGTCTGCCCCGTAGTACCCGGGGTCGCACGTGCACGCCCCAAGCCACGCAGAGCAGTTCCCGTGACCGTGGCAGGGACGCGCTGCGCCCCCAGGGCACTCGCGGTAGCAAGACGGGCCCCAATAACCGGCGTCGCAGAGGCAGAGGCCGGTGCCGTGCACTCCGTCTAGGCACGACCCGTGGCCGGAACACACGTCGCACGCGCTGCCGGGGCATTGGAGATCGCAGTTTGCCCCATAGTAGCCCGTCTGGCAGTCGTCGCATGTAGGGCCATCCCAGTAGCCCTCAATGGTGCTGGCACCGCAAGTGCAGGTAAGATCGGGGAGGGTGCAGTATCCGTGTGCGCTGCAGGAGCAATGACCTGTGATGCAGACAGAGCGGCATACGCGCCCATTCGTTTGGGGGATGCAAGGGAGGCATCGGTGTGGTGGTGGTGGTGGTGGTGGTGGTGTGTGTGTGTGTGTGTGTGTGTGGGTGTGTGTGTGTGTGTGTGTGTGTGTGTGTGTGTGTGTGTGTGTCTGTGTGTGTGTGTGTGTGTGTGTGTGTTTCCCCCACTGCTGCCCAGGGAGTAGCCGACGGGGAGGCCAAGAAGCAGGCTTCCGGGGCCCGCCCCGAGGTGGGGTGGATCCGGGGGCTCCAAACGCCCCAAGTCTGTTTCACCCACAACGACGTCCAGGTGCACAACCTGGACCATCTGGTCGAGACGTCGTCGCGCCGTCTTTGGGATCTTCATATGGAGGCCCCCGAGCACGGGGAGCGCCAGTCCCTGGGGGTCTATGCCGCCGTTACCAAGCGTGGCTTAATCCGGTGGGGGGCGCACCTCCGCACGATGGCGCGCCGGGACGGTCTGGGGTTCGCCGGAGACGAGCGCCCCTGCCCCGCTTGTTGCCAGACAGTGGGAGCGCGCCATTGGGTTTCCACCTGCCCGTGGCGCCACCTCTTTCGGTTGGCGGTCCACACGCAGCTGCACATACGCCTGGACACGCTGTGTGCGCGTTGGCAGCGCCGCGCGGTGTCCCCATGGGGGATTGTGGTCCTGTACGGGCCCGACGCCTTCGCCCTCAGCGTGGGCTCACCGGGGGACGACGACCCCCATCCCGGGGCGGGGGTGCGCACGTTGTATATCGATCCCTACGGGGAGTGGGAACCGGAGGACTTGCGGTACTTGTATGACAGGGGGCTAGTGGTGGGCGCCGCCCAGCGGGTGCTGGCCACGGTCGTCAACTTTTGGGACGCCTTGGACCGTAAGCGGGAGATGCCCATCGTCCCGGCGGCCCGGGAGGTCTATTACCGGGACGACGACGGGTGCACGTGGGACCTGGCGGTCCGGGTGCCGGCGCGCTTCGACCCGGCCTCCTACACATGGGGGAGCCGACCAGCGATGGCCGGGCTATGGCCAGGGGCGAGCCTGCTGTGGCCCGTGTGCGAGCGCGGGCGGCTATCTGCCGTCCTGCCCCCGGGGCAACTCAGGCCCCCTGTCTGGGGCGGGACCCAGCGGGTCCTCTGGTACTCAGACCGGCCTCTGCCCAGGGCCGCGGGGCGTTGGCCCCACGAGGTCCGCGGGGCTGAGGTGGTCATCATCGACGGGCCAGGTGGCCTGCCGCCGTGGCGGTTGGTTTGGCTCCTTTCGTACGGGCCGCCCGCCCGCTACATGGGTTTGTACGAGACGAGGGGGTCGCATGACCGGCGTCAAGTGCGCCGGCTGCGCGACATGCTGATGGCCACCTTACGCATGGCCGGTTACCAGCCCAGGATCTCTTACCAGCTGCTGGGGTTGGCTTTGCGGCAACCCCGGTGATCCCCTCGCTACGCCTGGACCCAGGTGTGTTCCAGGGGTGCGAACCGGGGGGACAGGGTTGCAGCAGTCGGCAGTTTGGTGGAGGGCCCCGCGCACGGGCACCTTCGGCAGAAGTGCCGTGCGCCGGGGGAGGGGGGGGGGACCAGGCCACGGACCAAGCCCCCGAGACCCGCCGGCCAAACGCCGCCCAGTCGGTAGTACCTGGTGGGCTAAGGGCCCACACCCGTGAGACTGCGTCCCCCTTCCCTTGGGGGGGTGGTGGACCGTGCCGGAAGTGGAGCCGGCGCTCCGCCTCGCCCCCCATTCCGTGCCCCTGGGAGGGGATCCGGCTACGTGTAGGGCGGGTGCATGCACGTAGCGCGGGCCAGGGGACAAGGGGAGGAGACAAAGAGGAGAGCCGCCGCCATGATGCTTAGCCGGACGGGTTGGGGTGAAACCCCCCTCCCGGTCGCTTTCCAGACCGTGGAGGGCCGGCGGGCACCATGGGGATGTGCCGCGGGGGCGCCCTACCGGGGGACCGCATCTCCTCCTCCTCCTCCTCCTGTGTGTGTGTGTGTGTGTGCGCGCGCGTGCCCAGGCATCGATTCCCATTCCGCAGGTTCAACATGGACTACTTTCTACTGCACTGCCAACCTTGAATTCAGTGTCCAGCCTGGGTGCCCTATTGCAGCTCGTCTCTACCCCTATGTACAGATTGCCGACAACATACTGCGGCTCCTGCCCGACGTCCCCACCACAGAGCACTAGTGAGACACCGTATTGAATGCACTAGCACCCCGCTTCCCATCCCCATGCATCCCTGCCAGCCGGCTGTGTGCCCGGGGGGGGGGGGGGGCTGGAAGCTGGATTTGGTAGCCCACGGGCCAGTTCTCAAGAAGAAGGCGTCAATGAAGACAATGAAGGGAGGGCATGAACGAGGGCTCATGCTCCCCACTGTGGCCCATAGACCCGAGTGGTGACAACAGCGTGTGGGGGAAAATAAACCAAGCAGGAGATTTGGTGGAAACACCAAAGCACATCAGAACAGTGGGTCAGAGGTCGTAACCGAATAAAAGAGTTTGAAGGTCAGGGAGACACACTCACCCGTGGGAGGCTCTGGCGTTCCCGCTGCTCCCTCGGAAACCACAAGGACACTGGATGGTGACAACACCCTGCATTTGCCCAGGTATCCCCCCTTTTGTTTCCTACAATACCGTGGCTGTACACATGCATGGGTGCCCGGTGGGAAGACACGGCGCGAAGCGCATTGGACAGATTGACATTAGGCACCTGTTGGCCCTGCAGGGCCTGCAGGGCAGGGCTTCTTTAGAATAATTAAAAACCAAGGGGGGGGGGCCTCCCCCAAAACCCCCTCCCCCCCCCTGCTCAAAAGAAGCCCTGCTGCAGGGTGTGTGTAAAGGCCATAATGCCAACCATGCTCAAACTGCGAGGTTAGGCAACAAGCCAAAGGGCCACGGGATACAAGACGATGGGCCCCGAGGCACAAGCCAACAGGCTCCAGGCACAAGCCGGCAGGCCGTAGGCACAAGCAGATCGGACGCCACCCTCCGTCCCTCCTACCCACCCACCCATCCACCCACCCTAAGGCAGAAAAGTGCAAACATCCTGAGGGACCAGTTGTATGGCCGACAATTCATTTGCTGCCTCCCTACCTCTCCACCTGAGTCCACTCCCAACTTTGTTAGCAAGGCTGCTGAATGCCAATGCGGCGGTTCACCCTCTTGCCGCCGCAGGCAGGGAATAATTCTCTTAAAATCCAAAAAACATCAAACCCTTCAAGAAGTAATAAAAGCTACCATTCCACTGCCATTTGGGGTACTAGCAGCAGCAGTAGCAGCAGCAGTGGTAATCATCGTGGTAGTGGCCAATGGTCTCTGTCGGTGTTGTGCGTGGCGTCGCAGCCGAAATCCGTTCGGGCCACTGGGCCAGCCACCGGCCATTTTGCACCATGTTAGGGGCTGAGAGACGCTTGCTCTGCGAGCAGGTGCACGGTCGCGGGATGCTGCCTTGTCAGTGGTAAGTGCGGTGAAACGCAGCAGTGTGCTCCTGAACCTAGGTCACCCCCACCCCTCGAAATTCTTGGTGACCTGGGACCTCTGGCCCTGTGCTACATTTCCCACATCAGATGTGTTGGTGAGCACCCTCCAACCCCCGCTGTCTTGGGATAGATTTTGTGTGGAGCATTGCTGGCACCGGAACGGGACGGACCCCAAGGGGGAGAAGCAGCACTTGTGAGCATAGGGACAGCTGTCCCACTGTCACGTAGTTAATATAATTCCCCCTGGCTGTTGGGGTTAGCTCTGCAGATTATTTCCTCCTGAAACCTCAAACCAGCGCGTGCGCGCGGACCAGTGCGGACACCAATCAGCACATTTACTCAGCCTTCATTCCAAACCCCGGGTTGGCAGCTTTTGCGCCTGCTCACCATGACAGCAGATGTTCTTGATACGCACAGTATAGACTACATCTTGACTTGTGCGCACCGTGCGTTTGCTTAGGGCGGGTTTAGGTTGGAATCAGATTTGGCTGAGACGGCGTCTGTGGGACAAGCGCAACGGTCTGTGTGAGGCTGCGGTGGCAGCACGGCCTGTGGGGAAGCTGTCCAAGCCCCTACGTCAATCATGGAGTACCTGTGGTGCGGATCAGCCTACAATTAAGCTATCCAGTCCTACTGGGGGCAAGGAAGTCCGTGGGGAGTCACTCCTAGCTGTACGCTACAGCACGTCACCGGGAACAAGTTTCTGTGCAATCGGCTTGGGTCAACACGGGGAAAAAGTGGGTTTGAAAGGGTGGCTCATAGCCCCTTCCCACTTCGTCCTTCATCGTTCTTGAGTGCCTTCGCAAATGTCTACCACTGCCGATGTCAGACTGTAACAAGTAAACGCGGGGTGTGGAATCGGAGTAAAACCCCTGGACTACTGTGAACACTGACAAGAATTGTCACAACTATGGCTTACTCAATTGAATCCCGACAACAGGAGGCAGACCTGTGGATCCTTCAGCTGTTGGCGAGGCTGTGTGTGAAGATGATACCGGTGCGGGCAGGGGCGTATAAATCGGACTCGGCGTGACGGCTGCATCTTGTGTGAAACTGCCTGTGATACTGGTTGTGGGTGTTGGAGTAGCAGTGGGACTGGGTGTGGGTGTTGGAGTGGTAGTGGGTCTTGGAGTGGGTGTTGGAGTGTCAGTGCGACTGGGTGAGGGTGTAAGCGTGGCTGTTGCTGTGGTTGTCTCTGCACACAAACCAGGGAAAAGCAAAGAGAATATTGGTCACCGGAGGAGAAGCGAGGAAAGGGGGCACTCAACTTCATTTCTGACACCACCTGTCTTCTTAGATGCACCATGCGAGTCCTAACTAAACCCCCCCCCCCAACCTATAACCCCCCCCCCCAACCTATAACCCCCCCCATCACCACCTATAACCCCCCCCTCCGTTGTTTTCAGTCATCCGGGGACCTAAAGCCCCCCCTTCTAATCCAACTTCAAAGATAGAGCTGTGCAAAGAGACGGAGCAGCAAAGCGTGGGGGCCACAACTTCAGGATACTTTGCTGCTAGTTACTTCTTCCACCTCTGCATCAAAGAGGGCTGTGCCCTTTTCTTTTTCGCTGGAGGCTGGTCATCAGGCACGGCATGGGGCATATCTAAATCAATATCCATGAGGGGAAAATAAGCAGAAACTGAAAACACAGAACAAACAACAGATGGCGCGAAGCGCCTAAAGCAAAATTGGACAAAGGGCTGACCTATAACCCCCCCCACACCACCTATTACCCCCCCCTTTGGCTCCGGCATTCATTAAGAATACTATAACCCCCGGGAGGGTTTTAGGTGGGGGGGGGTTTACTTGCAGGACACTAATTTTGGCAAATTGAGTTTTTAATGTGCAAAATTTTGGGCAGGCAACAAAAAACTTGAAAATCAATTTTTTATTTTTCTGGCAAATAGTAATGTTTTTGTTGAAATTTTGATCCAATATACACATACTCTTTTGTGCCTGCTGCTCTCCAGCTGGATGCTTTTACTTCACAAGTCCTGGTGCTCTGTGGATGGTTGACTGATGCTGCCCGGGTGGATGCTGGTACTTCTTGGTGGTGTCTGCATGTTCCCTGTTCCCTGGTAATTCCTCGTGGTGTGTGGGTGGTTACGGGGCTTCCATGGGTGCCCACTCTGTGCAAAGCGCTTGTTCTCCTCTGTTCAACATCCTCAAAAAGTGAAGCGGAGAGCTGCAAGCAATAAAGGCACAACGCATGGCATCCAAGTAAACAGTGTATTTTTGCACATTGCACAGGGGCATCAGCAGAAATTTATTTCATTTTTTGCGGTTTTTATTCTGCGCACTGACCTCCTAGAGAGGGGAATTAATCTTGTATGCAAATAATTGGGATTGGCATGGTAGCCCGGGGACCCTTGGCTGGCGATCGACCTTGTCAAGGGGAGTCAGCAGTGCTCCGCTTAGGCTGCACAGTCACCAACTCCGAGTCAGCAACCTGGCTCAGCGCCCCAGGATGAAGCAGTGTGCTGGACCCCGATCTTCATCCATGACTAGACGACCCTGGACCCCCAGGCTGTCGGGTCTGTGTCTGGCTAGACCCAGCTTTTCTATTTGACCGCTTTGCCATAGTCACCAGCATTGTAACATGCACCAATCCCGCCCGCCTCCAAACAGAGAGGGAGAGAGAGAGAGAGAGAGAGAGAGAGAGAGAGAGAGAGTGTGTGTGTGTGTGTGTGTGTGTGTGGGTGGGTGGGTGGGTGCGTGCGTGCGTGCATGCGTGCGTGTGTGTGTGTGTGTGTGTGTGTGTGTGTGTGTGTGTGTGTGTGTGTGTGCTCTGTGCTATTAACGAGGGAGACCCATGTATGACTGCGTGCTGAGATTGGCTTGCCGAAGTGTACACCTGAGTGTGTACCTTATTGGTCTGCCTGATCTCTGCGGTCAAAAAGTCAGAACCTCTGCGCCGTCATACTTATGTGATTTCCGTGGAAGCCCTCCCGTGCTCTGCACCAAACAGAAGTCGGCTGACGTGCTCTGGCTCTCCCTCTCCCATCATCTCGCAGGGCCGCGGGGCGGGGGGGGAGGGGGGGCATGGTGACTTTGGTCTCCGTCGTTTTGGGGCGGGCGGTGTGGCCGGTATGTGCGGGGAGCGCGCATGCTCCATGTGTGTGCGTGCGGGGCTGCGGGCGGTGCGCAGCCGTTTAGCTGGTCGCGTGTCCGTCGCGGCTGGCCGCTTGCGCACCGGCGTGTGTACTTTGTGGTGCCCTCTGGCACAGTAGTTTCGGACCCCTCGTTGCATTCTGGTGCATCTGGCGCAGGCCGGCAGTCCATGCTAGCGACACGTGACTGACAGGGGCAGCCTGTCCACATATCCTGGCCGGTGATGTCCGAGGGCACAGCACGTGTCCCCTGACTTGCGCAGACGCTTGCATGTGATGCACGGTGCGCGCTGGTGTGTACTGCATAGGTCGAGAGCCCGTGCGCATGTATGTGGTGCCAGTGCTGTCACACATGCTTGCGGCGCCGGCGGCGCTGCGAACTTGCGTTGCCTGGTTGTCTGATATGGTGCCTGCGGGTTTTTGCCCTGCCCAATGACGGGGAAGAAATTTGCGGCGAAGCCCCCCCCCCCCTTTGGCGGTGTCCGAAGATGAGGGCATAAGCCCGGTGTTCAACGCTCCCATGAGGGCCCGCTGGGTCCGGGCCTCTTCCACTTCCGCTGGACTGCACCTATGTCTGTACACGTACGCGCGTGCCTTGTTCTGTCTGGAGTGTGCGCGCAATGCCCATGTTTCTTCGCAGTATTGACTGAGCTTAGCAATATGCCCCACCATGGCCTGTCTGGACACAAAATATGGGCGTCTGCTGAGTCCGCTTTGCTGAGGCCCCCCCCAGCGGGACCAGAGAGTTCGCCCTGGTGATTGCTTTAGCGGGGTGCAGGGCGCCCCGCGTAACCAATTTCTGCATGGTGCAAAACGCCAGCCTGAGAACTCTGGCGCGCTCTTGCAGCGGCAGTGCTGTCCCTCTGTATTTGGCCTGTGGTGCTGTAGGTAGGGTGCGCTGTGACGTTTCCTCGAAATCGAGCGCGAGCTCTATGAATGTGACTGTGCCCGGCTCGTCTGTGTGTGTGTGTGTGTGTACCGCATTTAGAGGGCCGTCAAATGCTGATTTGTGATAACTGCTGCATGTCGATCCATGCGGAGCGCCACGATATTGACCTTTGGGACATCTGAACGAAACCGCTCAAATATCTGAAAGTTTGGAGAGACTGGCTTGGTTGTTGGTGTTGTGACAGCAGAATCTTTGTGGAAATGTGACTGGCAGTGTTGAGATGGTGGCTTGGAGGCTCTGATTGCTTGATAGATGGCCTTGTTTGCAGGAAATCACACATCTGTCAGGTAGACCTCAATGAGGAGACGGACGGCGATCTTGTGAAGTCTTGATCTGAATGAAGGATACCGGATAGGTTGAGTTCCCCGCACATAAACATAGAGGACGTCACCGCAGCACAATCCAGGGACACACAGCACAAGCACGTTCTTCCGCCATCACAGACCCTATACCCGTGCACCTGCACCCCCCAACAGCAGTCCGCCCTTACGAGAAACAGCCAACAACCGCACACGAGCACGGCACATGGCACCAGCGATACCCCGACAACACCCGCACTGAGAGACACCACACGCGACCTTTCTTGAAGCATCGCCACGACGCCCAGCCTTTGTTGACTGGCACGCTGGTGCCCGTCACAGGGCCCGTGGCATCCCAATCCAAGTTACTGAGCCAGCCCCATTGCGCTGCGCTGGCCACCGCGACGGGCGGGAGGGGCGGCGGGTGGGCGCGTTCGAGGGAGGCGTCCAGAATGAGAGTGCAGACGGTGCTGGTCCTGCCGCCGGGAATTAGGCTGTACCCCACGCAGGCGGCCCCCGTCTCCACGCAGGCCTGGGGGCACTTCGTTACGTACTCGCCCCCAAACCCCTTCAGTTGCGCCATGCGGTAGTACTCCCCCTTGTGCACACAAACCCCTTCGCCGATGTCCTCGAACTCGGACACTGCATAGTCCAAATGAGGGAAAGGGACAGGCCTGGCAGCCGCACGCCACACGGTCGCACGCAACCAGAGGCTAACACCCCGGGCCCTTGCCATTCCATTCGTTTAGATTGATGACTGGGTCCGCCTCGAATACTGGGATTTGCACGGGCATCGCCCATGTGCATCTGGGAAAGCACCTTCAGGACTTCAAAGCGATTAAGGGTGGGGAACAGTCCTTCGTTGTCGAGGGCAAAAAGTCTGGCTTTGGACGCTTCTTAGTACTTCAAAAGCATTATGACGACGGGCCGACTTCAATGAAAACGGCAAACGGCGAAGTCCACACTAGTGGGGCTTCATAGGGGGGCTGATCACCCGGGTGCCCAGAGATGGGGCGTGGATCCATGCAAAGTGGCTGCTAAAACGAAACAAGTTTGCCCAGCACGGTGCAACAAAGCCCCAAACGGGGCTTCCACTGTGCACCATAGGCCAGTCCTTTCGTTTAGATTGGGATACGCAATGCGGCAATACAACACACCCCAAGGTCCATGGTCCAACAACAACCCTCCCTCTGGTGTGTCCAAACCTGCGGGCGTAGTTCAGGACCGAACTCAGGGACGCACGGTTTGACTGAAAAAGGATTTTGGGCATACCTCCAATTATCTGTGTAGAATCAGTGTGCGACAAAACAGAAAACAATACATCACATCCATGGCTACAAAATCGTATTCATGGTTTAGATTTTTGTATCCCGTTGGTAGGCAAGCATGGGAATATACTCAGCCATTAAAATTTCAATTTGATGTCTGGGAAGCTGCAATCAGCGATTGGAAGAGCCGCAGTGAACAGATCGGTTTAGATCATTATTTGGTGACCATCAGAGCACACACAACTCACACGGGGACCTGTAGAGCACCATTTAGGGCCCGCCACTGGTGGCTGTTGGCCCAAAGAGGTCTGTGTTGCTGTTTGTGCAATAGGGAGTAGACAAGCGATGGGTTGGCCTATTGTGGCCACCATTTGCAACTCCAGCCCTCGGTCTCATTGAGCTTTTTTGGCTTCTATTTGGGACACCCGACCTTTGGCGTGGGCCTCAGGACGAACTGACCACGGTTTCGTTGTACAGCTCGTCAGCACACCTGCCTAAACCTCTTTTGCACGCGTCTGCGTGCGACCGAAACCTGCACCTGCGCTAAACCCACATGGTGCACATGTCACGACGCAAGTAACTGTAAACTCACAAAGGGTGTAGCTGCTCCCGGGGTCGACGGCCTCCCATAGCCCTAAACCTGCCGCTGTGCGAATCATCCTTGACTGCTCGCACATTCCTCTGACACTGCCGACAGCAGGCTGCAGCAAATGAAGGCAGGTGCGGAATCAGAACAAAGCACCTAAACCAGTGTGAACACGGGCAACAAATATCATACTCTGGCTCCATCCATCTGCAGGACATACCTGTGGGTCGTTGCGCCATTGGTGAGGCCGTGACGGAACGCGTAGAACTCGGACTGTGCGTGGGAGTTGCAGTTAGTGTGGAACTGGGGGAGATGCTGGGTGTGGTACTGGGTGTGGGACTGGGTGTGGAACTGGGTGTGGAACTGGGTGTGGGACTGGATGTGGTACTGGGTGTGGTACTGGGTGTGGTACTGGGTGTGGCACTGGGTGTGGCACTGGGTGTGGTACTGGGTGTGGTACTGGGTGTGGCACTGGGTGTGGCACTGGGTGTGGTACTGGGTGTGGTACTGGGTGTGGTACTGGGTGTGGTACTGGGTGTAGTACTGGGTGTGGTACTGGGTGTGGTACTGGGTGTGGTACTGGGTGTGGTACTGGGTGTGGTACTGGGTGTGAGTGTTGGAGTGGCAGTGGGACTGACAGTGGGTGTAAGTGTGACCGTTGTGGTGTTCGTCTCTGCACACAGACAAAGCGCGAAGACATTGGCTCCCAAAGGAGTAGAGACTCAAGATCCTGCCCAACCCTGGCCCTCTGGATGTGGCGCCAGGACCCTTGCCTGGCCATTGACAGGGTCAAGTAAGGAAATCAAGGATATCCATGGCATGCCACAAGCAACATCCCTTGTGTTACAGAAAGACCCCAGTGTATAGACAACGCCCCCTGTGTGCAAGCGACGTTCCAGTGTGTGACAAGCAACACCCCCTTTGCTCAAGCAGCGCCCAAGCAAGCACCCATTTACATGTGAAACTCCCTGTGTACCAGCAACACCCCTTGTGCACAAGCAACACCCTTTGTGGAAGCAACAGTCTCTGTGCACAAGCAGAAATCTATCACAGGTTTTTGTTCACAAAATCTTTTGTGCAGCATTGCAGCCTGATTTTGAGACATCAATGGTCCTCAAGCAGGCTAGCATAGAGACCCTCTGAAATGGTGGCCTATTAACCCCCTCATGATGCAAATCTGAAATGCTACAAATCCCTTTTCCTTTCTCCTCAGGGTCGCTGTTATTGGTTTAAAATACAATTTGACAATCATAAATGGGCACTACCACATGATTAAACTACAAAACTTGCATTGGGCTTCTTCACATCGCAATCATGGTCAGCCCGAGTGTATAGAGTGGCTCGGCTAGCATTTGCATTCAACCAACACGTGCTGTCTGGTGCACGCTAAACAAGTGCTGACTGGGATGGTGAGAGCTCTTGCACTTGGCTTTGCATGCATACACCCAGACAGCACATGGTGCCTAACCATGGTACCATCTTCTATGGGACTGATGGTGGTCCCTCCACAGTGCCCTCCAATGTTCGATCATAATAACCAGCAAGAATGGAGTGGAGGGAAGAGTCGATAGGGGTATGCAAATGTTTCAAAATCCAAAGTCTAATCCAAGTAAGTTCAAAAACTTGGGGGCTTGTGCCACGGTATCTCAGATTAACGGAAAGAATGCAATGGGAAAAATTGTGCATTGCATGGACATGCAATGAACTTGACTGCAAAGGAAACCCACCCAACACCACTCACCTCCTTTGTACAACAGGGCAAAGCAGCAATAGCGACACGGCAAATAGTCAATTGATAGAATCCTTTATCCATGTACTTGAATGTACTTATGCACAATTGAATGAGCCAGCTAAAAAATGCAACTAATGTAGTGGCATGCTAGGTGCACACATGCAAGATGCACACACTTTGATGGCCACACAATTGGCAACAAACACTGTCATTCTTGTCTTCCTCCTCCTCCGAGGCTTCTTGCTGCGCTATGGGCAACACATGAGGCCTAGGGCCACAAGCTCACATCCCCAACTCAAAGGGCCACACAAAAAAGAGTGGATGAACCCATATCCCCAACTCAAAGAGCCACACGCAGCGTGGATGAGTCCATCCCCAGTAAAAATGGCTGAAAATGGGTGAAAATGGTTGACAATTGGAATGCCCCATCCCACATGAAAAAAGACCTTTGAAAACTCTGTTATGGAACAACAATATGGAACAACAACATTGTGGACAACAGCCAAAACTAGGGTTTGAGCAGTTGCCGACATGCAAAACTTGCGCCGGATGTGTGCACTGCGTGAATAGTGTAGTCCCATTTGTAATTTCATAGGGCTGGGAAAGGCAATTTTCAATGCATTTGTTTTCTAGTCTATTGGGATGGGGGGGTAGCAGCAATGCCATACTCTATTGTTCGTGCTTCCTACCCCTTTGTATGCCCAAACACCAAACTTGCCCCTCTAAATACCTTCTAAACATGTTTTCTTGAAGTCATGATAAAAAAAAATGGGGCGAGTCCCCGAAACACCATGGTAGTTACTCTGAAAAATCTATGCCTAAAAATCTTCTATTTCTATGTGCATATGGCACCACACCAATCCTGCCGCAAACGCCCAACCTCACTACCATGTAGGCTTTTAGGGGCTTGGTGGCAAGTTGGAAAAAAAGGGGTTGGAAGGAGCATAGTGGCTGCAATAGGCCAACAACCCATCTCTTGCTTGCTACCTACTGCACAACGCTGAAACAGCCTTCTTAGGGGCCAACGGCCACAACCACTTAGGCTCGCACGGTTTAGCTAAAGAAAAATCCACTTTCAATGATGGGGTGAGGAAAAGCTTTATCGAGGTAACCTTGGTCAACCCCTGGGTAGTGTGGGATTTGGATTGAATCATTATTTGGTGAAAATGGAAGCACACTCCATGGGGACGTGTATAGCACCAATTAGAGCTGCATGAACTGAAGTATGCCCACATTATGGGAACATCATATGATGAAGAGGGCAAGGTGGACAACTTGCGGCAAGTGCAAGAGACTAATGAGGATGGTTCGCAAGGTTTGGTGAACATCCAAACCCCTGTGGACTTCTGACGAGCTTGCTCCGAATCAGTAGACCTAGTGCCCCACCCCCTGTGGCAGATATCATGCCCACGGCTGTCCAACAAAAATGTCCTCAATGAGTCTTTGGTACGAAGACCCTTAAGGCACCCACCCCCCAACCCACGGTGGGTGAAAGGATCTGAATCGAGGAATATCAAACAGCAGTCTCTTAATTGAAGAATTGAGGAACATAATTTAATTGAATCGTTTTAATCAGCAAGTCTTATGAATGAAGGACGTCTTGATAGACCATCATCCCAAAACCATCTTGATGGGCAACATGAGTGTACTGGGGAGATTGCATACATTCTTGGGCCCGTACAGATTTGTCAGACATTGAAAGTACATTTCAAAAGCTACCTGCTCAAAAACGACGGGACAGTAGCTTCAACATCAGTTCCAAATCAGCTGGTCAAGAAATTCCTTGAGTTTGAGTGTGGGGGAAAAAAAGCAGTTGCCTTTAGCTTGCACAATGGGCCCAGTTGCACGGTCACAAGTCTTCTGTAGATGGGGAACGAATGGTTCTGCGTTTCAGGCCATGATTGTGTGGGGCTGGAAACCCATCCCACTCAGATGACGTCGATTGCAAGACCATTGCAACACCCGAAGCAAGGCGTGATCTGGGATAAATGGCACTTCTGACGGCTGCCCAATCTGCTGGTTTAGGAAAGCCTGCCCGAAGCTTGTTTCATGGTGCATACCAGTGGGGAACACTTTGGGGTGCCTTGGGAGACCTTGACATAACCTAAACAACTTAAATTTGACATTGGATTTGTAATCAGAATTTTAGGGGCAATTCACTGCCCCTGCCGCACCGCTGGCTGCTCCAGTGCCATTGCTCTCGCTCAATGCTGCGTACTAATTCATGACACCCTCTCCAGTGCTTGACAGTTGCCTTCTGGGTCCCAGTGCCAAAGCTGCAGAGTGTTGCCTGCTCATCCAGAAGAAGCACAGAAGAAGCACAGGCCCTCTTGGGCATCGATCAGCCGGCGTCGCCTGCAACTTGGACCTGGCGACCCCCCCCCCCCCCCGGGGGGGTAAGAACACATCGAGGGAAATCTTACTGCCCTTTTCGCGGGTGCCGAAAATATTTTCCGGGCGCCGTTGGTGCCCCGGTTGACCAATCCTGTGGGTTGGAGGGTCCAGATGCGGAGGTCCAGGTCCTGTACGTAAGACCCCGGGTGTCTGGTTGGGAGCGGGGAGGGGGGAGGGGGGGGGGCAAAACACCGGAGCTTGTGCCCCGCAGTTCGCCCCCATAGTTTTCCGCTCAAAATCGGCAAATAAAAAAAAATCGTAATTTCGGCATAGCAAAAAGGGTTTGATTGTCAGGCAGCCTCATGCTTCAGCCCTAGACCGACAAATCAGTACCAACAGCACCACCGCTGAGTACGAGCTGTAGATAGCCATGTATTTCCGCAGGCCAGTGTCGGAAGGCGCACCTTTGGTCAGTACCGTCCATCCAAGCCACTGTGTTGTAAGGGAGCACTCTTGTAGCGAGCATGAACTGCAGCTCCTCCTACAACAGCGCCCTGTCCCCGATATGCAGGTCGCACCGGTTGGACAGAAGTTGATGGTATTGCAGCCAGATGTACTGTCACACAGAGCCATGCACTCCTCTAAGCTTGATGAACTTCCGTCAGTAAGAGTTGAGCAACCCAAATTTGGGCAATCAGATGCTTTGCCTCCACCACTTTCGGAGATGATAATCCAGGGATCTAAACAGGCAAATCAGGTGCCCCACTAAATTCACCACATGCATTCAGAGAGAGAGAGAGAGAGAGAGAGAGAGAGAGAGAGAGAATGAGTGAGTGAGTGATGAGTGGATTGGGAAATGGCATGGAGGGACACTGCATATCGCTGAAGTTGCATTCTCAGTTTCCCTGGCAGAGATCCCTCATCTGGCCCAGTGGGTGAGTCGCTTGCTTCGGTCGTCTTCTAAACATGGGGTAGAATACGGTCCCATGGTCTAATTTTGGGGGGGCTGACTCACAGAGTTCAGTGACTACTCAAGAGTGTTTTTGGAAAGATGGGCGTCTCCCACATATGATACCATTGATCCCTATGGGCAGGGCTCAAAGCGCTCACCCACTGCTCATATGCGCATCATCGAGACACTTTCCACTGTGGTAGGCAACCGCCACACCATATGGCAACTTTTGTGTAATGACATCTTGAAAATAGGATCCAAAGTGTCAACAGGTATCCTCATTCAGCGATATCATGTCTCCATAGTAGACAGGGCACTGGGCAAAGACCCAAGGGTCATACACGTGCACGGCGCTCTCTAGTGCGGCAGGCAACCGTCATGCCATGAGGCAAAATCTATTCCGAAGTACAAAGAGAGTCTGTCTATGGGTGTTGTAACCCATCAGTGTTGGTAGGCGCTTTCCCAGAGGAAGTGCATGGCCACGGCGTCACAATGGCGCCGTTTGGCGCCTTCATGTGTGTCAGTGCAGGCGCTTTCCAAGCAGGGCATGGCGGCACGTCTTCCCAACCCCCCCTACAACATATCAGATGTACCTCATTGACTAAGTACTGGGTCACCCTCGGCCAGTACATATTGCTGCAGCAGTGTTTGGTTAGTGGGTACTGGGAAGTATCTGCCATGCTAGCAACGCGGATCCCATCTGTGCAGCTCATTTTGTGCCTGCATCATCAAGTTGGGGATTTGTATGTGCTGTTTGTGTCCAATGTGAATATCCATGTATTGTGACATATGTACCTATCTGCGTGTTGTGACATGCGCCCTTTGGCTTGTTTTATTGTTCCCCCTTTGACTCGGTCAGCCCGCATGGCACTTGACTGCACATATGTGTGACTTGACCCCTTCTGTTATGCGGGACACACGCATGCAAAAGTAGGCACAAATCATCAGAAACTCACTCAGAATTGTCACACGGCTCAGTAGCTATACAACCGGAGTAACAGTAAAATGTCCCCTTCACCACCTTGGCCCACAATAAACTTCAGTTAATCCTTGGCAAACTCGAGATCTGCAACTCTGGTCACAATACACCCCTATGAGTGTGTTATTGCTGCTTCATGACATGAAAATCCCAGGAAAAAACTCAGGGGAGCTACGCAGGGCACTTTTGGCAACATAATACATAAACTTTAGCCTTGTCCTCTAGGGCTCAACGCAAGCGCCCCTCCACCCCCCGCCTGCCCTTCCGTTGCACACATCCTTTTCCCACTTTGCATGACTGTCTGCATCTTCCACAAATGGCCAATCGCTGTCAACTATTTGACGCTTGAAGATCAACTACTCGCGCAGCCATGCGATTGAAACTGGAGTGTCGCATGACGTAGTTCAATGGCGAAGCCCCCCTTCCACCGCATACCAGGGACACATGAGCCTGAGTAGGAATATACGGTGCCGAACTCAGTGCATGTTGCCTCGACATGCCCATTGTACCCCGTCTGGCAAGTACCGTCACAACGCTTAGTGAGCCCAAGAAAATTCAAGTCATAGCATGTGTAGTCCGCCACATTGCCCGGCCCTTGCTTAATAGCGTCGGCTGGCCTGCAACGGGCTTCCAATACAGCGGGAAGCAGAAGTAAGACGCACCAGAAATAGAACATGTAGGCGTCTACAAATGCAAAGTAATCGGATGCAGAGACGGGGCAGCAAAGCACAAACACAATATTCAGCCAACCACAACCGGTTGTCGACACAAAAACCTGGCTTCAAAGGCCCATCGGAGGGAGCGTTTGCCCGGCGCGTGCCGGGCCCGCTACTTTTGTGTGAAGCATCCCGATTTAAGCCCCAGTTTTACGCCCCCCCCAGACAAGTCCCCCAGGCAGAACAGAATCAACTGCAAACGTTCCCTACACAGGGACCTCAATTTTTCGGTGTATGTTTCGCGTCAAGGGCTCCGGCATGCGAAACAGCATCAAATCTGCACGACCACATAGGGCCCCAGCGAGACCGGGGCAAATATTGATTCGATGACTCGAATTGTTGAGTTGGGGGTTGGGGCTACGGATGATGGTGCAACAAATCCATGTGGGGGCCCTGAGGTGTAAACTCAACACGGGCCTGTGGGGAAGGTCTATTAGGTGGGGGGTCTGACTACTAGCTTTGTGTATGCCATCGCAATCTGATAACCTGCCCTTGTATTTACAAACGTACAAGAATGCTCGCACTTCAGAACATCCATTTTGCACACTACCATACTTTAATGGGTGGCAAAACTACAGTATCAATGGATCAACAATACTCCAAGGCAACTCAAGACAATGGCATATACTGCATAATGTAAACCATCTAGATGCGTGGACGGTAATCTATTGGTGAGCAGAACACGTTCATGAATAAAGGCACAGTCAAACACACATAGGCATCCCATTAATGAAAGCGATATGCGCGAGAATGAAGGCAATATGCATACTTACGTTCTTCTGATGGCCTTTATAGGTACTGCGAGTGTCAACACTGAGTGTTCCAGAAATGAAACACATGCCGCTATTATGCATTATTATTATCCAGATTTCTCCAAACTGCTTTTCGCTTTGCTCCTGTGAAATAATCTTGATTGCCCAGAAAGCGAAACCCATGTTGGTCTCCGATTCATGCCCCAGACCCAACATCCTTCCGTTTGAGGTTACACCTGAAGATAATCTGCATATCGCTTCCTGAGCACCTCTCGCAGAACGTGAATGATGATGGTTATATCCCCATGCGAGAGTGCAGCGGTACACACTTCCCGACCTGTGCGGGGATCAAACTGCAGATTACACTTTTGCATGTGCTGTACCAATGGGTATGTGTATTGGAACCTGACGCTGTTTGGTCACGGTACTTTGGTTCGTTGTTCTCAATTGGGACGAGATGTTTAGGTAGAAGCATGCACACCTCGCCAGCCCAGAGACAAAAGAAAATGAAAGGCAAGGCATCATGCAGAGGGAGGGACCAAGGGTAGAGCCAGGCAACATTTAAGCCACTCGTATTCCATGCTCAGCCAAAACCCAGCACTCTCCGTGTTCATAACACCCCAAAATGTGGGGCATGCACGGTTACTCTGAAGCTTGTTTGATAAAAAAAGATTTCCATGCCATGTTGTCCCCAACTTCTCAGGTGTCCCTTGTAATATGAGGAAGATCTGTTAGACATAAAATTCTGTGGTGATGGTGGCAGCCTGAGTGCCGCCGCCACAGGTCTGGTCACAAATTTTCCGATGTTTTACGATTCCATGTTGTGGCTTTGGGAGTTAGCGGCAGTGTGTGTCTCTGTACGCTGATTGTGGACAGGCCATGAGTTGTGGCAAGATGGAAGGGTTCTGAGGGGGCGCCCTTGCACTGCGCGCACAACATGTTACGTTTTAGACCAGGTTCCCCCTGAAGAGTCCCCGAGCACACCCCTTCCAAACACCCTTGTATCACCCCTGCCTCAGGAGCATGTCCCACTGTAGACCCTGGGAGACCTCCTTCAGTGGGGCCAGGAGGTGGTCCATCTTCCACGAATGAAGGTGGGAGGATGGACCCGGGTGTGCTGGGTATGGCCGTCTAGCATAGCCCCGCTGCCAATCGTCTCAAGATGACGGCATGGTACGTCTTGGCTAGCATGAATGATCCTTGGCGTTGATCAAGCCCGTGAGGTCACCTTCGATTAAAGTACTTGGACGTGATACAGCACTCGGAGAGGATGCCAGATTGTCCCTCAGCCTTGATCATGATCCTGAGGTCCAACATCAACCGTGCCTGCTCGGGGTCCCCATGATGGGGGAAAACAACATGGATACATCACCTCTGCCTTCTCGAGGTCCAAGGGTGGGGAGAAATCAACCTAGGAAAGAGTAGATGTGGTGGAAATGAGCAGAAAAGTGTGAAAAAAGGTGGAAATGGGTGAAAATAGGTGAAAATCTAAAAATGCCATATCCCCCATGTGGAAGAAGTATCGAAACCTACTCTCAAACGACAATGATGCCCCCCTAGTATCACAAAGTATGGGTCTCTAGTACGGCCACACGCCCAAATAGTTGTACCGTGCTTGCATTGCGCGCGCACTGCGCTAAGTGCGCCCCTGAGTATGCTTTCAGCCTGTTGGAGAGGGCGTGGAGTGGATTTCCCACCATGTGACATCCCCCTCATCCCGAATGGAAGAAGATAGATTTTTGCTAAGTGCCACTGCATGAAACAAATCACATACCAAGACATCTACGACAAAACTCTTGACATGATAGACCTTTTCGAGGACGGGAGCAAAGACAAGTCGCCGCCCCAAATCAACACAAGTCTTGGAAGACTCAACAAGGGATAGTTTGTGTGTGGGCAGAGTCGTGGGAAGACCACGGCAAGAGACCTTCTCATACAGCACACTTGGTCCATCGCTTCCATGCAAGGAAAAAGGTGGCAATGTGTTAGAAAGCTCGTGCGCTGGAAGCATGCGACATGATTTTAGATCCAACACTCGGTGCACGCTCATGAGATGCTCCTACTAGCTTTGCGTTGGTAAAGGAACGAATGCTAGGCTGAGACATAGTATCGGGTGCTTGTGTTTTACGGACTTTGCCATGCTTTTTCACGACTTGATCCTTCGCCTTAGCGGCAACCTGATCAATTGGTTGCTGTTTTTGTACCGCTTTGGGGACAGCTTTATGTGAAGCGCCTTTTCTTTTACCCATCGGTGTTGAAAGTAGCAGATTCGCGAGATCAAATCGCCGGCAGCTGCGAACTAGCTGGGAATTTCGGAAATTACTAGAAATGAAGGAATTCAGCGGCGTTAGCTGGAATTGTGTCAAGTATTTCTTGTTTTCATGTAGGTTTTCTTGTACAAATTTCGTCAAGAGCGCGATTTCACGCAATGCGCATGGCAACCTGTACTTGCATGTGGCTTGGTACTTTTGGCAATCGTAGAAAAGCCATGCAATACTGAGTACAAGGCTAAAAAAAGAGTAGTGACTTGGAGGATGGCCGACTGGGAAAACATTACTTCGTTCACAGAGCATCGTTGGTCTATATGTCGCAGAAGGCGGTCAACTTTGTACCATACAAACATTTGGTGGGTAATCCAAAGAGGCCACAAGTGAGGCAGTAGCTGTAAATTGGTGAATGACTTAAGCAGTGTCAAACTATTGTAGCAGAAGGCATCAAAAGTTGAAGAAAATTAAGAACCGGGCTGCACACCGCTTGGAACAAGTTGCTAGTGGTGGGTTTTTCGCTTGCTATAACCAGCAACAGGAGCACCCAAACACACCTAGAAGGCGATCATTAGAATTCAAGGATAGTTGTAACAATACTTGTATCGCATTCCCTAATACTTTTCACCACCAGTCAATGGAAAAGATGGCAGCGAGAAAAAACACGCAGAAAATGCCGCAGCATGGGGGCGTTTTCGCACAGCGCGCACACAGCGCGGGCACAGCGCCAATTATTACGATGATTATCCAGGTAACAACCCTGAAAACCACCCACCTGCGGAATCATGCACAATCAATTCAAAACTCAAAAATTCAAACATCTGATGCTTGCCATGGGTCCCAGGGACCTAAATTCTGCCCCTTATAGCCCCGTCCACTGCAGCAGCCATTCAATGACGTCCTTTCAATCTTCTGAACTTACCGAACTCCCAGTGGTGGAGAACAGCCAACTTTTCGCACAGCGCGCACCGCGCACGGTACGCCCCCCTGCCAACACCACGTTAAGTGTTCGCTCAAAGCCCTCACACACTGCATCACAATACAAATGCCACAGCACCACCACACTGCCACAACACCAAAGTGACATACTGAAAAGTCACCAACACACACTTGGTGCACCAACACCAGCCAGCACATTGATATTCAACGTACGTTTATCTCAACTTGTGAACTCATGAAATTCTGCCCTCTTGAGCTGAGCGCATATATCTTTCATCACTATGTTCCAAGCGCATTATCTACGCTCTCATTCCGACTTGTTGGCATGCCGATGCGGCTTTTGATATACGTTTATCTATTATTCATGCTCTGCTGTTTGTCACCTGAACATGCCATTCATACGGCGTCTTCATTGCTTCAAATCTGACTCACATTCCACAAGCAGCACATTTCCCCCTTTTCACACTTCACTACTTTGTGCCCTGTCCTTCCTGCTTGTGCTTTGCCATTCGTTCTTCAAGAGAAATGGCGGGTGGATGAAGCAGAAAAGTTTCCCCCAGGGTGACCCAGGAGTGCACCTGTTTCTGTTTTCTTAAAATTAGTGGGGAAAGAAAAACGCAGGAGCAGGGGTTCAATCTTATCATCGAACCTTTTAACCTTGGACATGGTCTTCTATGCGCACCCACATTTCGAGCAAATATCACACTGCTTACACCACGACCAATCACAAACTCTTGTCACACTCCCCAACCTCCACACAAACAGCCACAGATGCATGCACAAACAACATAAACCATTCCCTCAGCCAAGGCGACGACCCATACATCAATGCCACTATCCCATGCCAATCCTTATCTTTTCACGAACAACTTTGGAATCCTCTTTTCGCCCCCTTTGATTCACCATGTCACCCTGTCCCCCATCACTCTCCATGAAACACATCCACCCACCCCTCAATCCTCCTCACTTCCCCATGTAGCAAGGGTTGACCTCCACAAAACGTGCTGTTGAAACCTACATGCTCTTTGTCCCCCTGCCACATCCCGTGTCCAAGAATCATATCCCGTGTCCAAACGCCATATGGATGGGGACTCAACCAGAAATATGGAAACACAATTCACACACATTTTTGCTCCGTGCCTCCCAGCTATCCGGTTGGGGGCTCTCGAATGCACACACACTTGGGAAAACATTGGAGATGTCACTACATGTGCACGCGTGGGTTACACCCCTGAAGGGGGGATTGGGAGAACAATGTATGGAGGCTTTGGCTTGATTGTACTCGTCTTCATATTCAAACGGAGCATCTCATGTGAACTCAGAGATTATTTGGGCACAAATTCAAGCATAAAAAGAGGGCGTGCCTGCCCCAAAAACAAGTACCTCGAAGGGCAAAACATGAATGATGTGAGTTTCCGCTTGAGCACACAGATGCACACAAACACGAACGGCAAACAGAGCACCACAGCGGCTGTCTGAGTGCATTCACCTCGTCAGGTTGGAAAGAGCAACTTGCATAAACCAAGAGACCAACACGATGAGCACACACACGAAGGCAATGACCCCAAACGCTGAAACGGGAATAGACACGTGGTACCCTTGTCGGTACCACCGCCTGTCAACACAAAGTCAAAAGAACATCTGGCCTAGGCACCTTGCTGGTGCACAGGAAGAAGGACATGCGGATCGCAAACAGCAGGCCACATATCCTCCCTCCCTCCCCCCCCCCCCCATCTCTCTCTCTCTCTCTCTCTCTCTCTCTCTCTCTCTCTCTCTCATACTTTGAAAACAACAACACCCAGTGTGGCAGACACATACACACTTCACGACGAAAACCAGACCAAACAGGGACCGCCCCCCCTCCCCCCCTCACACATACACACATGGCGCAAAGATGTAAAATTGAAATCGGCATCCCATGCGCTGTGGTCCCATTTAGGCTCAGGGAGTCTAGCAATGTACAGGAATAGAAATGCTTGTGGCGCTCAGCCAGCATTGTCGAATAGCATAGCATGTGAGAGACTGGACATTGACTGCCAAGTCGCTTGTCATGGCGACCGGCAGAGAACGTGTCCAGTTGGATGTTGCTGCACACCACGACTTCTGAGGTCATCAACGCACAGGACACTGCCCAGGGCGTCTGCAAACACTGCCTGTGGGGTGAGGTGGTTCAGCTCCTCGCACGGCAATGTTGTATACCGCCAGCACCAAGCAACGCGCTACCATTCGTCGCACCACACTTGAATTGCATTGGAAGTATATTCCAAGGCTCAGGCCCGTCGTCTCCCCCTCCTCAGCAAGCCAAGAGCTCAGAGGCTTGTCAAGCCTCTGGGGCCCTGGGTCTCAGTTTCATCAATCTCAATGAAAAGCGCGCGTCCGTTTCACTGACCACTCAGGCCTCGCTCGCACAGTTTGTCGTGCACTGAGCAAAATCTTGGGCCTGCAGGTTCCATATGACTGACACAGCACAGCACAAAGCACACATCACATCATAGCACATCACACCAAGCACACAAACGCAGGTGCACACAGGCCATTGTTGTCCTTTTTTGAGGCGGATTTGCGGTCACAGTTGGCTCGGTTTCATCCCAAAGCACATCGGGCAGGGGACATAGCCCACCACATATGCCTCCCTCATGCTCCCATGCCACCCAATCCAATCCGAAGTGCAGAAGCGCCAACGCAAAATCGTTCCAAACAATTCCGAATCGGTTCACAACGGCCCAGAAAAAGGGTCAGAGGCCAGTGGTAAAGGGTCAGAGTGTGCAAAGAGGGTGGGGCCCCTCACCCGTGCTCACCCCCCATCCCCCCCCAATTGCCGTGATTCATTTCGGACTGCACCGCGGCGCCGGGGTGCCCCTCGTGGCATACCCCCTGTGCACCACCTCCCCCCGTGCACCCCATGCCTCGCCTCCTGGTGCGCCACTTCTTGTGTAGCCCCCTCAGTTGCCTCGTGGGTGCACATGAACCTCCAAAATAAGTGGTAGATCTTCAGCCACGGCGGCGCGACGCTTGTGCCACAGAACCGATATTTCATCGACAACCAAGTCACTTGTCATGGCGACCGGCAGAGAACGTGTCCAGTCAGAGGTCATGGATGTTGCTGCACACCACGACTTCTGAGGTCATCAACGCACAGGACACTGCCCAGGGCGTCTGCAAACACTGCCTTTGAGGTGAGGTGGTTCAGCTCCTCGCACGGCAATGTTGTATGCCGCCAGCACCAAGCAACACGCTACCCCTACCATTCGTCGCACCACACTTGAATTGCATTGGAAGTGTATTCCAAGGCTCAGGCCCGTCCTCTCCCCCTCCTCAGCACGCCAAGAGCTCAGAGGCTTATCAAGCCTGGGGCCCCATGATACGGTCTCACTTTCATGATGGCATCCCGATGAGTTCGTTCATGTAGTCCACTGCAACCGGGGCCTTTGAAGTGTGCCTGCCCCCCCCCAAAGGTGCACAGGTAGTGGCTATCGTCTTCCTCGGTCCCGATCCCGGCCCCGGTCACGATCGCGGTACCGGTCCCGGTCCCGGTCCCGATCGCGCCGCCGGTCGCGGCTGGAGCTGCGGCTGCGGCTGCGGCTGCGGCGCCGCCGCTTGGGGGAGCCGGACCGCGACCGGGACCGCGAGCGGCGGCGTCGCCGGCGCCCACTACCTCCGTCTTCACCCTGAGGCACAGGCACCGGGCGGGGTTCAGAGAGGGGGAAGTGGCTTGCAGGATGCAGATGCACCGGAGGAGAAGCAGGGGCTAGTGCTGGCGAGCGACGGCGGTTGGAGAGCAATGGACGTTTGGAGGTGACCGAAACACTTGGGGGGCACACACCCAGGCCACTCCTGAGGCTTGTACCCCCCGAAGCAATGCTGAGCTGTTGCACGTGGGCACAAGAGGCGATCAGCACAAAAGCGCAGAAAGAAGCTCGTCACTGGCCTACAAGACCAGAGGTCCCGTTGTGTCACAAGAGGGACATGGAGATGCCAGTGGACAGGCCACCGACACGCAGAGCAATGGAGCGCAGCGGGACGTCTAAGACCGCCAGCAAGCGGCACACCACCGGACCCGTAACCCCCTCCCCCCGCCCGCCGGGCCCTCGCCCCATCCGAGTGGCGCAAGATGGGGGGAGGGGGGGTTGGCTGGAACGGGGGGAGGAATGGGTCCACTTGGCCTCCAGCGCAGCGCTTGGGGTGCGGTACAACAGCGATTTGGAGGCCCATCGACGACGCCAACAACACGAAGCAGAACGACCAGGGCCTTGTGAATGGGGGGTTGACTATCGATTGTTGTGTTAAGATGGCGAAGTCTGGGGCGCGGGATGTGGGAGGGGGGGGGGGGGCACTCGGAGGGGGAGGCTGCGGTGTGGCGGTGTAGAGGCGGGAGGCCCCTGCGGGGGGGGGGCTGGGGCAGGGGCTGGGGGGGGGGGTCCGGTCCAGACGCTAAGGGGCAGGGCACAGAGGGGGCCCCTTTTGTGTGGGGGGGAGCACCGCGCTGGACGGCTCTCGGCGGCGGGAAACCCGGAAGAGGGCTTGGCTTGGACCTCAATGCCCCTCATCAGAGCGGGGCCAGGGTTTGGGGGCGGGGGGCTGCGGCGGAATGGATGTAGTTCGGGAATGGGGGCGCTTGGCTCCCGGGAAATTGACTTGGGGCAAAAAATGAAATTTATTAAAAGAGCCGAAAAGATGAGGCCAATTTGAAGCACACAAACTTTTTTTGACCTCTGACCAACCCATCCCCTGCCCCTCTCCTTAAGTAATAGCCTGGCCCGGGTCAGGCCTGCGCTGTAATGGGGCGTTGTGACTGAGGGGGGGGGGGGGGGGGCAACCGTTTGTGTCCCAGAAATGGCCCGCAGCACCTTCGGTGTGCATGAAGGGGGGGGGGGGGCGGGGGTGTGAGACATGATGAAGGTGAGCTAAACGGCGGGGCCTTGGGTAGACGGTAGACGATAGACGGTAGACGGTAGGTGACAGCACCGCTCCGTTGGATGAGAAGTGTCACCACATACACGGCCATACCCCTGGGGCAGCCTGCAGCAATACAGCGCATACACGGCCCCTTCGCAGTGCGCGTTGTTGAGCGGTCGAGGCGCTGAGGGCAGAGAGGGGGCCGGGGGGGGGGTCTCCTTAAGTAATAGCCTGGCCCGGGTCAGGCCTGCGCTGTAATGGGGCGTTGTGACTGAGGGGGGGGGGGGGGGCAACCGTTTGTGTCCCAGAAATGGCCCGCAGCAACTTGCCCCTTTGGTGTGCATGAAGGGGGGCACAGGGAAGAGGGGGGGGCGGGGGCATGGCGGACACACGCGTTGAGGGCGGGAGCCGACCCTCCCGTTGTGCGGCCAAACTCTGCGGCTGCCCACAGTCGTGCGTGACCCCGCGTGCAGGCGTCGATGTGATTGCACGCACCGTACGGGATTCGGTGACTGCGTCCTGCCGGGGCCGAGTAAAAAAGTTTTTTTCGCGCGTTCCCCTGATCCCTGACTCCACGGACTTCATCGCCCTGGCACAGCGTGCACACACGTCTCCCTCCCCCCCCTCCGTGGGGCCGCTAGTCCCGCTTGCGCCACTGTGGTGTGACTCGCGTCCGACCCGTTCAGCCCAGGAGCCCGGCACCGACGGCAGGGCAGCCAAACTTCTTAATCCCCCGGCCCGCCAGCTCAAGGGACGACCGCACGGAGTTCTGCCCAAGTCCGGTCCCTCTAGCCTACACGCGCACGCACGTCAACCTGTGGCGGTGCCGACGCCCGGGGTCGAACCGGGGACCAGCTGAGCTACGTCGGCATCACTAATCCATACGGTGGTTCGGCGGTATTTGCACTGTCCCTCGCACAGCAAAACCCTCCTCCTACGCTCGTCAGGCATTCCAACACATCCCTCCATGGGCAGCACGACCCATGGGGTCAGCCGAGGGACCGCATGCGATATCCGCACCCCAGAACACAGGAGCGCGCCCTCATGCCCAGCACACACGCCCACTCAGTGCCCCGTCACATGGAGGCGCGCCATCCTGCCTGCCAGTGCAATCCTCCGTCGGCATGACTTCGCGCCTGCCGATCCTGGACCCCATCCTTGTCAGCATGCAGCAGAACACAGCTCCATACATCTACTACACCGCTGGCCAGTACCCGACCCAATGCAAGAGGATCAGTACACTCAGATGACACGGAGCATTGGCGAGCCGTCCCTGGACCGGAGGAGGGTCTTGCTTGGGCCTCAATGCCCCTCATTGGAGCGGGGCCCGGGGGGGGCGGGGGCTGGGGCAGGAGGAATGTAGTTCGGGAATGCGGGCGGGGGGGGGGGGGGGGCGAGCGGACATGTCTTTGGATGATGTCCGACATGCGGTTGGATGGGATACACGACGCGCAGCACTTGGATGGTCAGCGATGGCACTTCGATGGCAATCGATGACGGCCGACGGTGGCTTTGACAGTGCACTTTGACAGTGCGTGATGGGGATGGACAGCGGCCGCCATGGCAATCGTGGTTGATCAAACTCCCTGAACCCGGATTGCCGAATGCCTCCTCGCACCCCGAAATCTGATACGTCAAGCCCCCAATCGCAATCAACGTTGGGGGCACTCACGGCAGGTTGGACCAACACACAGGAGAGGCGAAGGGGAATACCATGGCCTTCTTCGCCAAATACTCCTGATACTTTTTGTTCTGCTCCTGCAACGCCATGGCATAGGCCTACAAAACAAGGGAAGCAAAATGGGTTTGAGCGGGCCTGCGTACTTGTGTTACTGTTGGGCTGTGCGACTGTAGGAGTGTGGGGCTGTGGGGCTGTGGGGCCCTGGGACTGTGGGGCTGCGGGACTGTGGGGCCCTGGGACCCTGGGAGTGTGGGAGTGTGGGAGTGTGGGAGTGTGGGAGTGTGGGAGTGTGGGAGTGTGGGAGTATGAGAGTGTGGGAGTGTGGGAGTGTGGGAGTGTGGGAGTGTGGGAGTGTGGGAGTGTGGGAGTGTGGGAGGAGGAGGAGGAGGAGGAGGGCCTGCCGCGGTCCCATGGACGATGGGCCTTGGCGTCGTCCCCCTGGGGTCCCGCGCAGACCAGCCAGGGGAGTCCTCCGTCTTACCTCCGCAAGAGCAAGACGGATCTCGCCGCACACCTGAGAACGCTCTTCCTAGCAGGCCGTTCGGGTCTCAGCGTCGGTGAGCGGCAACGCTACGGTCCGATCTGCCTCCAGGTTCCTATCACCAACCGTCTGAAGGTCCTGGATCCACCCAAGTCAGCGTCCCAGAATTGTCCAGCGCGCGAAGGCGTGGGTCTCCCTGGGGCATCATCCCCGACTTGTAACGTCGCCAGACAAGGAGCGCGGTCTGGCCCGACTACGCGCTATGCCGGGACAGCCCGGGCGCGTGAGTTCGAGGACGTGATCACGTACGGGGATAAGGCCACGGGGCGGGCCGACCCAGTGCCACCTGCACGTCCTTGAAGACCGTACGGGGGCCTTGGGAGGCCGCATTGAGGATGGCCAAGAAGGCTGAATGTAGTGCGGCACACCAAGAGGGGACCTCATCTCCACAGAGGCCAGCCTCCAGGCTCCGTCCTTCGCCACCGTAATGGATGGACCAGAGGCGGCGCTGGTCTGGGAAATGGGGGGCAAGCCCGTGCCGGCCGAGGCTGTCCATGATGATCACGTCGTGTACCCCCAGGTCAACTTCTTGTCGTACGCTGGATGGCATTCGGTTACCCTTGAGGTATACATAAAGGACCCGGTACGGACTCCGCTTGCCACGGGTGGTGACGGTGGACTTCACCTCAGGGGCTAGGAGGAGGTCTCCTGTCAGTCATAGTCCCAGGATGACGTCCCAGGCTGGCCACCTGGACAACCCAGGCGTCGGGGCCCATTTTGCGACGTGGTACCACCCTGGCGGAGGGCTGTTGGTGAGGGCCTGGTTCACGGGATCCCCCGTCAGGGGGGAGAAGTGGTCGGCGAGGGGTAGGATGGGCACCGCATGCCGTTTGCGCAGGAGGATGGTGGTGAGTATGACGTCGCAGAGGAGGCGACGGAGGTTCGCAGGACGGAGACCTCTGTGTTGAAGGGCATCCCTGTGCGGTGGGGAGACGGCCCCAAGACGCCCAATGGTGTAGGTGATGAGGGTGCCGTGGACCGGGGAGCCATCCACGGCCAGTAGGAAGGGCTCGTCGCCCCAGAGGACGAGGACTCCCCAGGCAGTGGGCGCGCAGTGGCGCCAGGCGTGACACCTCTGGGAGAGCCGGGCCGCGAGCCATCGATGGTAGTGGGCGCGAAGGAGCGGGTCGAGCGGGCAAGAAAGAACGTGGTCGCCAGGGGCGGGCAGGAGACAGAGGGGGCAGGGCGTGTCCCTGGGGGGAACAGGGAGAGGCGAATGCCGGTGACCGTGAGGTGGTCCCCCCACGTGAGGAGTCCATGAGCGACGGCGACGGCATACTCACTGAGGGCAGGGTGGCTTTGAGGTGGGGGGGTCTTGGCGGGTCCCGTTACAGCTCCACCAAAAAGCCGCGGTTGCGCTGGACCAGCTGCGTCAGCGGCACCTGGCTCCCCTCGAGGCACTCTCCCTCGCCCGCGTCCAAGCCATTACGGGGTGGACCAGTGCCCCGCTTGGCCCACCGCCCTGCGCCACCATCGCCAACCTACGTGCCATCACTCACCGAGCCGCGGCCACCGTGCCGTTCCACGATCTGCTGGAGTACCGGCTGTTCGGACAGTTGGAGGACGCCCAGCTTGCCGTTGTCACGGACTTGGTCAACGATTTTCTCGGCGGGTCACCCGTGCCCCAGGCGCACTCCGCGGATTTCATCAACCTCCCGAAAAGGCTGCCACACGGCCCCATCGCCAACGGCAGGCCGCTCACGAATTTGGCCACGGTGTGGAAGCTCATGGCCGCTCTGCTCAAAGACCACTACCAGCCCCGTGTGGTAGCGAGCGGCATCTTGCCACCCTTCCAATTCGGGATGTCCCCCCACTGCTCCTCCGTGGAGCTCCTCCGCGTCCTCCACGATGTGTGGTGGGACGGCTGGAGGCGGCGCCTCGAGGCGTGGGTCCTGTCGGAAGACGTCCGCCACGCGTACGGCTCCATCAACCACAACACCGAGTACGCCGTTCTGACCGCTGCCGGGGTCTTTGCGGCCGATGCCGCGACCCTGCGGCGTCACGACCGCACCCCGGAAGTACATATGGGAGGAGCTGACGGCCGGTCCCCGTCCTCCACCTACCTGGGGGCCGGCACAGGGCAGGGATGCCCCGTGTCCGGCATGAAGTACTGCGTATATGGCGAGGTCCGAGGGCACGAAGCCTGTTGCCACGTCCCAGCCACCGAGACCCCCGCGGGGCCGTTGAACCGGGTACTCCTGATGGATGATACCCAATGGCTACCCGGCGACCGCGGCCACCTCCCCGCCCTCGCCCGCGGAATTGAGCGAGCAGGCCGTCTCACCAACCTCCATTCAGACCCAACCAAGACGGTGCTAATCGGCACGGAGTTGCGCGATGGCAGAGTCCACTTCCTCAGAGACACGGTGTACCTGAACGGCCACCCGGTACGGTGCGCTACTGGTCAGGACTATGTCCGCGTCCTTGGTTGCCACGCCCTTCCCCACCTCTACCACCCCGTTGACTCCAAGAGGCTATTCTTTGGCGCCAGGTCCGCATGCAAGGCGCTCCGGGCCCCCAGGCTACCAGCCCACTACCCCCTCGCCATGTTCGTCGCCAAGTGCCACGGGACGGTGAACTGGTTTACCAGTGTCCGGCCAGGTCCCCTTGCAGCGAGTCGTCCGGTTCTCGTCGCCCTTCTTGGGCCGTGATGTATCCTTTGCAATCAGCAAAGTGCTAGGAGCCGGATCGGAAGCCGAAGGTGGGGTCGGCTGAGGGGCCTCGGGCGGTAAGGGCCACCCACGCCGTGTACACCTCCGCTGTGTAGGCGTTGTCTAGCCGTAGGGGGATGGAGACAGGGTATATTTGGTACCGGAGGGTGACGAATCCGCGAGTGCCGTGCTATGGCCGGCGGCCACGCTCCCCCCCGCCACCTCTACTCACCGGCACCTGGCTCGACGCCCTACTGGACCAGGTTGACGCAGCTGCAGGACGGTCCGTTGTCGGCTGCCCGGCTACAATAGGGTGGCTCAGCCCCCTGCAGGATCCCCGCGTCTGCTTCTCCCATGCAGGCCTCCAAGTCCACGATGCCCTCCCCCACGCCCGGCGCGCCCTGCTCGCCTCCCACCCCACGGCGTAGACGGGATCCGCTGGGGGTACGTAGCGGGCCCCTAACGTGCGGCGGTAGTCCACCTCGGTGGGTTGCCCGGGGGCACTGGGTAGGGGCGCCAAACCCACGTCTTTCTCGAGGAGGATGACATCCCACGCCGCCCGGATCTGTTCCTTGAGGCGGGCTACCTCCATAAGGCGAGGGGAGTGGGATGACTAGTCCGGGTGCGCCATGGTGTAGCGCTGCAGGTTGGCGACGTGGACCCGGACAGCCGACGGCATAGGCTGGCTAGGGGTAGGGGGCCCGTAGGCTGCCGTGGCAGCGGCGTAGAGTGCCGCGGTTACTGTGACGTAGCGTGGTGGTGCGTCGGTGGCGCTTGGGGGCGGCGAGGGGAGCTCGGCCCGGAAAGTGTCGTTGAGGGCGCGGAGTTGGTTGGCGAGGGGTTTCCGGGGGATGGGGAATCGGCCCCTCTTCGACGGGCACACGAGCTGGGGGCAGGGGGGAGGTCATGGAGGGTGGTGAGCACCGGTAGGTGGTCACTGGGAAACTAGAGTCGGAGCGCACTCAGTGGTGTGGGCAGCGTCCGAGGGAGACCGGAGGAAGGTGTGGTCCAAGGCACCCACGAAGCCTTGCGGGCTCACCCACGTGGGGGCCTTTGCAAGGGGGTGTAAGCGGCGCATCCCCAGGCGCGCGAGCGTGGGTAGGATGAGGTCGCAGAGCGGGGCGGGGGAGACTGGGAGGTGTGGGACCCAACGGCAGTTGGCGTTCAGATCACCCGTCAAGACAACAACCCTGGCTGGTGTGAGGAGGAGATAGGGGTACACCCAGTCCAGGATCTCCTGGAGGGTGTCGAGGTCACCGTCGGCCGGGAAATACACGTTGGCATGGCAGTGGGTCACGCCCGCCACGGTGAAGTGCGTGACGAGAGCGCGCCCTGAGGGGTGGGCGCTGTGGCTAGTGACGGCCAGGTCTAGGGCCCTAGAGAGTAGCGTGGCGCATCCTCCGGCTATTTTCGCGGGGGCCTGAATGGTGTGGTAGAGGGGGTGCACCATTTGGACGATCAGGGGACCAGCCTCTTAAATGTGCAGGGTCAGTGGGTACTGGTACTCGCGCATCAGCATGTCCAGGGCACGTGGCTTGGGCCGCAGCGACATCTGCACGTTCAGGGTTACGATGTCCGGGCGGGATGACGGGCGGTCGGGAGGAGGGGCACCGCCCGTGGAGGGGCGGGTGGCGGGGGGGTGCTGGTGTAGTTTGCGGGCCACGGCCGCAGGGAGGGCGCGGGGAAGGCCTCGGACCCATTTACGCAGATGTCGGGGATGGTATGTGACTGCCAGCACCAGGAGACTGGTGCGGGTGAGGCCGGTGGCTGCGATAGAGATGCGGTTGTGCAGGAACGGCGGGAGGACAACATGATGGTGCTCGGGTAGGATGAGGGAAACCGGTGGCATGCCTTTGCGACGGAGCTGTATCTGGTGAGATCCAGACACCTATACGCAGTGCACGGCGCCCACAAGTGACAGGGTGTCGCGGGGCCATGAGTCCGCCCCGCTGCACGCCCGGTAGTAGTGTACCCCTGCTGGCAGGTGCAGGCACATGTGGAGGGCGTAAGGAGGCGGGATGAACTGGGTTGTGCCCGGGGCTGGCATGGGCACCAAGCCCCATTCTCTGGGGGGGGAGCTGGGGGTGTACGCACCCAGGTGCAGGTCCATTAGTCGGGGGACGCCATCGAGGTGGGAGTGGCGCAGCTGCGAGACGGCATCGGGGATGTCCTCATTGCGCCCCGCCGGCCCCTACTCTAGCGGTCCCTCGGCTGACGCCCGAAGTACGGCTAGTAGCGGTGCGGGTCGGCTGGGGGGCTCCAAGGCGGATCGTAGGGGTTGTGCGCCATGGCAACCCGGGGGTCGTGCTGGTCCCCCAAGTACGGGTAGGGTAGGAGGGGGGCTGCAGCATGGCGATCATGGCGGCTTGGGTGCTCACGGGGGTCCAACCGCTCGTCGCGGTAGGCACTGCGACGCCTCAGCGGTGGGCTATCGTGTTGATACCCAGGGCTGCGGCGGCGGGACGGGGGACCTGTCCGGGCGACGTGGGCTGTACCGCCGCTGGTGCTTGGCCTCTGGCTCTCCATCCGAGTCCGAGGCCGCCGTGAGGTCCACTTCCTCCTCCGGGTCCTGCTTGCGTCGGTGCTTCAGACCTCGTCCTCCACGGTGGGCTTTGCGGGCGGGGTATTCCCTATCGGGGTCGGGGGCCCATGGGGTGTAGGGCTGCTTCTTGGACTCCGCCCAGGAGATCTTCCAGCCGCGGGCGATGTGCTGCCGGGTCAGCTTCATGCCCTTGTCATAGTCGACGGGTTTGATGCCAACGATGGTGAACTTCGCCGTGTGGTTGAGCTGCGCGTCTCAGATGGACGAGAGCCCGGCACCAAACTTGTCGCGGAGGATGCCTCCCAGCAGCCCCGCGTCCACTTCCCCCGCCGGGGGGTCATCCACCTCCTGCCATCCCACCCAGAGCGCCTTGGAGAAGATCCGGGGGTCCACTTTCTGGGGCGTGTACCCCTTCTTCTTGGCTGCGCCCTCTGCCTGGTTGGCGGCTGCGGCTTCGGCTGGGGAGGCGGCCGGACTGTCCACGACTTGCTGGACGGGGGGAGGGTTGGCGAGGAAGGTGCGCAGGACGTCTGCGATGCCGGGCAGACTAGGCGCGTGGCTGCGGACCCAGGTCCATTGATCCCGAATCGGGGATTGCGGGAGGGAGCTGACGTTCGCGCCGTAGTGGCGGAACAGCTGGAGGTGGAAGGCGTGGGCAACTTCGTCTTCACATCCCCGTGGGATCACAGAGGATAAAGCACCAAGACAATTCAACAATTCACCTCTGGCCGTAGGATCTCGGGGATCCACTCCAGAAGGGAGGCCAGTGCGGCGTCGGTGGGGGAGGGTGTGGGCGACGGTGGTTGGAGAGGAGCACCTGGGGCCCGGAGCGGGGCAGCCGCCCGGGGTTTGGGAACCGGGGCCGGGACGGCAAAGGAAATGTTGGGCGTATCCATGGGGGCCTCCGGGATAGTCACGGGGCTAGGTGCAGCCACAGCCTGCCTGAGCACACCAGCCAGGTCTTCAAGGTCAGGCATCTGGGGCGAGGTGAGGACCGTAGCGGCGAGGATGATGGGCACAAGGGCCAAGAACTGCGGGGAGCCGGGCGGCGGTAGCTCGAACAAGGCCGGCACCGCACTGCGCACGGCGTTGGCAAACGTGGGCGGCGTGGACTGGAGGCCGCGGAGCCTGGTGGCAATGGACAGGAGAGGGGGCAAGGCCCTGATAAAGCTGTGTAGCTTAACGGCCTCGGCCTGCCGTTGCGCAGCAGCGGATCGTTGGACTTGCTGCAAAGCGTTGCCCCGTTCTGTACGGATCATGTCCAGGCCACGCTTGAGGGACTCCGGGTCCCCTTGTGCCACGCTCAGCGCCTTTTGCTGAGCCTCATACCGGTCACGCAGCTGGGCATAGTCGGTGGAGTAGGCTGACACTTCAAGGTCCGGGACAAAGGGCTCCCCCGACTGCGAGGGGCTGGGGGGGGCCGACCCGGTGGCCGGGGCGGGCGACTCCGGCGGCGTGGGGTCAGTGGCAGCCGGCTTGATCTGCGAGGCGGGTTCGGGGATGGTGAAGGAGAGCCTCGGCGGCTCGGGTAGCAGCGACGAGGGCGATTGATCAGAACTCGCAGGGGCGGCCTCATCCTGGGAGTGGTACAGCGCTGATGCCGGGGTGAGTGCAGCTGATGCAAACAGGGTCCCAACGGCGCTGGGGGCAGGCTGGCCCTTGGCGAGGTAGGGCGCGTGGCTGGGCGGGGTGAGGGGAGGGGGGCTGGCCATGTCTTGGATGCCAGCTTGCAGGAGGACGATGGTGGGGGCTGTGGCCCACGAGTGCTCCCCGGCCTGCTCGATGTGGTGCAGCAGCTCCACGGTGCGGACCAGCGGGACCGAGCACTCCAGCAGCGGCCGCAGTTGGTCAGGGGCCCACATGCCCTTGTTGGCAAGGGGAGGGGGGCTGGCGACCGGCGCCGGCGTGTACTGCCCGCAGAGGCAGATGGAGGAGGCCCACACCAGGAGGCCGAACTTCAGCGGGATGAGCTCCGCTGTTGGGACCTGGGCTGCTTGCAGGACTGCGTGCACGTCATTGGGCAGTGCCCAAAAAGCCGCCACCACCTCGCGGGTCCGAAGGCGGTCCCACGACGGCGTGAGGTGGGGGGGCAGGAACTGGCTAATGGGCTTGTGAATCTTGTGGGAGACCTTCTGACTTTGGATTTCCGGGGCCACGTCGGCATCGATGGCCGGGGCCTTTTCGCGGGCCGTGTAGAGGCCCCGGAACACCAGGTGGCGGAGGCGGGCTGCGGAGATGGGGGCGTGTCCGGGGCTCCACCGCGTGACAAGGGCGGCGGTGAGGGCATCGGGGTCCTTGGAGATGTATTCCAGCAGCGGGCCGCCTTGCGCTAGCAACAGGGGGACGTGCTCGATAACTTTCACTTCTGACGGGCTCGTGGCGACCGTAACGGTGGCCGTGAGCAGGAGCCCTCGCGGCGCCCATGCCCCTATCGCGGCGGTGATAGGTTGAATACTGCCATCTGCTGCTGTCCATCGTAGGGCATAGCATAGGCCGGCCAAGGCGGGGTCGGGGGCCCGGATGGCCTCATCCGCCGCTTCCAGCGCGTCATCCTTTAGCATATCCAGCTTCCGTAGGAGGCAATCAGCGTCGTCGGATTGGGCAATATCCATCAGAAACAGGGGGAACGGTCCCCGGCGTAGGGCGCCGCCTCGACCGGTGTCGGGGGCAGGAGAGGGGGAGTCCTCGGACGGTGTTGAGCGGTCAGACATGGTTTGCTGCAACGAAAGGGGAGCGGGTGGCCCGCGGCCGCGAGGCGTTGGGAAGGGGGTAGCATATGGGGGCGCGGAAGTCACGGGAGGAGCGCGAGCGGTAGCGGCAACACCCAATGGCCTGGGCGCCGAAGAAAAATATAGGGTGCCACGAGCGTGGCCATGGTGTGACGAAACAAAAATCATGGTGCGAGAGCGCAGAGCAACGTGGGGCCGCCTGGCGGAGCGTGCCGGCGGACGGGGGTCCCAGGCTTCACGAGGACGGGGGCGCGAGGGGAGCGCCACGCCGGCGCGCAGGGCTGCAACCCACGGGGCGCACGGACGAGCGGGGCCCCCTGGCGGGGCAACGCGGTAAACGGTTCACAATACCCCTGCACAAGGCGTCACACAGAGCGGCGGATACATCGAATGCAGTCCCCGTCGCGGCTCTCCGCGTAGCGGCCTGGAAGACTGCCACGGCGAGGTCGACGTCTTGCCAGAGCTGGTTGTAGGACGACGCGCCCGCTGTGAATAGAAGGGGGCTGCGCAAGGGGGAGGGACGCACCTGGGGTGCGGCACTCAGCCCTTGGAGACACGGCGAAGAGAGAGAGAGAGAGAAAGAGTGCACCATACGGGTGGTGTAGAGTTGAGACGGGGGCCACGATGGCAAGAGATGAGTCACGCAGTGGCACGACAAACACGACGCATCACGACTGACTTTGAGGGTGGCAGTGCGTGTAGGCAATCCGTCCTACAGCTACCATCCTGGGGGTTTTTAGATTGGTGCCAGGTCACTAGTGGGAGTGTGGGAGTGTGGGAGTGTGGGAGTGTGGGAGTGTGGGAGTATGAGAGCGTGAGAGTGTGGGAGTGTGGGAGTGTGGGAGTGTGGGAGTGTTGGAGTGTGGGAGTGTGGGAGTGTGGGAGTGTGGGAGTGTGGGAGTATGAGAGCGTGAGAGTGTGGTAGTGTGGGAGTGTGGGAGTGTGGGAGAATGAGAGCGTGAGAGTGTGGGAGTGTGGGAGTGTGGGAGCATGAGAGCATGAGAGTGTGGGAGTGTGGGAGTGTGGGAGTGTTGGAGTGTGGGAGTGTGGGAGTGTGGGAGTGTGGGAGTGTGGGTGTGTGGGAGTGTAAAAGTATGGGAGTGTGGGAGTGTGAGGTGTGGGAGTGTGGGAGTGTGGGAGTGTGGGAGTGTGGGAGTGTGGGAGTGTGGGAGTGTGGGAGGGTAGGAGTTTGGGAGTGTTTTGGGAGTGTGGGAGTGCGGGAGTGTGGGTGTGTGGGAGTGCGGGAGTGCAAGAGAATGGGAGTGTGGGAGGGTGGGTGGGTGGGAGTGGGAGCCTCACAATCTCACAGCCCCACAGCAGTGTAGGACTGTGTGACTGTGATGAGGCTGAGCGGGACGGCCTGGCCGAGGGGCACGCCTGTGGGGCTGTACGCTGGTGGGGCTGTGGCGGTGCAGGGGGCGTGGGGATGGCGTGGTGCATGGGGCAGCACCTGATTGTTCATCGCCACCAAATTGGCCGTGCTCGGGTCCTGCGTCACGATCGCGGTCGCGTTTGCATTCGCGTTGTTCTTCAGGATCGCCCCTTTGGACTGCGCCACCCTCATGACGGAGCTACCCAGCGCCTGGCCGTTCAGTGTCAGCCCCGTCAGCGCCGAGTGGCGGTCCACGAATTCCACGAACCCGTACCGATATCTGGGGGCACGAGGACATGGCAGTGGGCCGAGGGGTGCTCTCCCGTCAAGACTCAGGCCCCGGGCCCCCGCAAGCGGCCCCTGTGACTCGCCCCCCCCCCCCCCCTCCAGCGAAAAATAAAGCGGTCGAAAAAAAAATACGGTCCGAACGCTTTTGTTCGTTGGACACGCCGTTTGGGACCTACAAAGCACAAGCAAACTACAGGCGGTCTCCATGAAATCACGTGCACGACAATAAGAGGGGGAGTGGGGGGGTTCGGTAATGGGGGCGGCTGCCAGCTACGGTAGGATGGCACACCACATCGGGCGTATGACGGCCGAATGCCTGGGGTCCCCGTGGGTATGGGCTTCTAGCAATGCCCTTCTGCCTTTCGTGGATTGGGGGGAAGAGCGTCTTTCTCTGTTTGCTGAGCTATTTCTTGGACTGGGCGTAGCTGCAGCGATTTGCCTTTGCATTGCTCCACTTGAGGCCCGACAGAAGGAGGCGGGATGGCACTCCATTCGGGTCTCGGAGTCGGCACCAAACGCCCGCGCCTTTTCCCACAGACAAACCCATGAACGTGTGCAATGGACGGGGCTGGGGGGGGGGGGGGGACGCAAATGCTTCAAACTATGGGACATTGGGACGTGGGCACGGGGGACGTGTGGCGAGGGGCCCCCACGGAGCGTGCGACCCCATGACGCCCCCCATGCGTCCCGGACCCCACACCAATACGCCCCTTCCCCCCCCCAAAAATATGGCCCATGTCCCGGTCACGAAGTGTGGCTCGGGCCCACTACGAAATGGCCCGCAGATCAGGCGACGGGGCAGCCCCCAGCACTCTGCGAGTGCCAAGCGGGTGTTCCAGACAAGGGTCCATCTCGTGGCACTGCACCCGCAGCGAATGGCACCGCCAGCAGCAGCCACAGCTCAGAGCGCTCAGAGCGCAGTCATGCGGCATTGCCAGTGCGGACCCGGCAATCAGGCAGCCTTCACAAAGGCACATACCTCGTGCTCACTGTTTCGCAAAACCCCCCATTGATCCTTCGCTGTGCGCCGCGCTGTCCTTCCCCCGCACTTTCCTGCACCGCTGCTGGGCATGTCCTCCAGTGCCCCAATACCCCCCGCCATACCCCTCACACTGGCCCTGATTCTGCATTGCTCCTCGCCGTGCCCTTCCCCCCCCAGCCCCACTGCCCCTCACCCTGCACTCACCCTCACTGCCCCTCGCCATACCCCCACTGCCCCTCACCCTGCACTCACCCTCACTGCCCCTCGCCATACCCTCCACTGCTGCCCTCCAGCAGATTCGTTCTGCTGACAGGCCCACAGCGCTCCTCAAAGAACTGTCGCATTTCTGTCTCGGTGACCATTGGGTCAAGATTGCCTGCAAAGGGCACAGCCAAGGCTTGCACAGCGCTGCACCTCCTCTGCTCCACACCACTGGCCAACGGCCGTTGATCTGTGGCGGTCCACGTAGATCTGCACGGATCTGCACCGATCTGTGCAAATCTGCACCAACTCAGTCATGACCCCTATCCTGAAAGATCTGTTGCTGTTCACTTGTGCCAGCTTTGCCCGCCTGTGTTTTGCCGTTTTAGAAATGAAGACCCTCTGCAACCCTTGGCGAAATTTTACACCCCTCTGTGACCCTCTGCCAGGCTCCACAACAGTGTACAGCAATCTGCAATCACATTTTGAAGGTGGTGATGGGTGGAGGTGTCGTGGCAGAAGGTGTTGCAACAGGACTGTCAACAAGAATCCGTGATCGGTTTGCAGGTGTTGAGCCTGGGGTGCAGATTGGGGACGAGTGCAAAAAACAGACCATCAATCAGGGAATTCAACCACGAAGGACGTCACAAGAAGAAGAAACTGCGCACTGCTTCATTATCGAGATTTCCAGAGGGTTATGAAATGGTGTCTCAGCATCGGTGCAACACTGCGTAGCCCTGAACAATCCTCCACAACATCTACGGTGTTGTAGGGGCCTAAAGCAACTTCCACAGCCTGCCCTCAACCAATGCCCACAAAGCCCGCGTATGGTCACAAAGCTAAAGGAACACGGGCAATAATACCGCAGCAAAAAAATCGCCAACTTAATGACACCAAAAAAGTTGCAGAAAACCACACCCGGTGCGGTCTATGCCAAAGGGGGTGGAGATTGGCCACGCCCTCTCATATCAAGCCACGCACAGCAGTCTGCGATCGAAGCCAAGCACCGATTCTCCCATTCACAGCTGCATCGGGCGTGGGACAGCGTACATATTCCGTAGCCCGTTTGGGCCACACACAGAAGTGTATTGGTTCTGGATGTGCATCTCCTGCCATATCTGGGCCAAGCATCCAGGCACCCATTCGCAGCTGCACTGCAATTGCGGAGGGATTTTTATTTCTATAACCAATGCCTGGGGTGTGGCCGTGTATACCCCGTCGTATTCAGCCACACACTGAATTGCATGAGCGCGGCTGCGTATCGCTTGCCGTATCAAGGCCAAGCAGCAATTCATGAACGCATTGCTGCATGCAACAAGCTTTCCGAGGACCTGCTCTGCAACACTTTGGCAAGACCCTGCGAACCACAACAATGTTCTACAATCGTAAAATGCCTCTACAAACTCTGAAATCCCATTTACATTCCCCTCCAACCCTCAACAGCCCTTTACTGCCCCTTACAACCCCAACTCCCCAACAACTCTTTGCAACGGCGTGCAACCCCCGACAACGGCATGAAGCATCAACAACAATCTTCTCAGGCCCCTTACAAACCCCCACAAGTCTCTTCAAGCCCCAGTATGCCAAGCACAACAGCGCCGTGGAAAGCGGGGCATACCCACGTAAATCGTACGTGAAATCTGCTCTGCATTGGGGCCAGTGGGCAGCGGCGCAGTGCTGTTTGCGAGGGCCAGCACCCCTGCACTCCCTGGACGCAGTGCAGGCAACAGAGCGTAATTGCCGCCCCCTCGAGGCCCCCCCAAAACACCACAAGCCCTTGGCCTGTCCCAGCCACCCTCAAGTCCCCTCCGAAGCGCGGTATGCTCAGTACTATCACCGCCATTGGTTTCGGATTCCTTTTTCGGTCTCTCAGCGGTTTGTAGCCGTTGGTGGCCATACGGCAGCGGTTGGTGATCATGTGACAGGGGTTGGTGGTCATGTGACGACAATTGCGGGGCATATGCAATATGCTCAGGGCCGAAATGACAAACCCCAGGTGCTGCCGAGGCCCCCTCAGACCAGTGTGACGCACCAAAGGCGGCGGTGGTATGGCGCGGGCGGTGGTCCACAGGAGCAGAAAGGGGGGCCAGCGGATACATCGGGTCCCGCCCGCTGAGAACACTTTCCAAGTCAGGGGACAGTCGTTGCGGGCGGTGCGTTCCTGGAGCAGCCAACCCATGTTCCAGCCCTGGCCCAATGCAGAGCCATGGCCTGTGTGGTGGGCCGTGGGAATCCCTGTTTTACCCACTCCACGAGTACTTGAGCATCCAACCCGCCATCTTTGGTTTGCTTTGCCTTTTCACTGGTTTGTTCACCGCCCGATTCGTTGCGTGGTTTCTGCTTCCCTCGGGGGGCCTCAATGCAAACAAGACAGGCCTGTTTGGCCAAAACGTGTGCCATGGTCCATGTGGCACGGCATGGAGCTGTGCGCCCGGGATATGTCCCAAATGTTGCCCAAAACGAATTGGGATATGCTTCGGGTGTACCTCAATAGGGGCCCTAAACAGCACCGGGGTGTGAGGCAACCACCGACGCCCTTCGTTGATATGTAGAAGGACACAAAGGGGGGATTGGCATGTTCTTGCCGTAACCCCCACCCATCGCAAGGCAAATCCCACATATTTTAAATCTGCACGGAACATGCGCACTGCCATCACATTCGGTTACGTCCACCAACCGCCAATCCGATGCCACCACGGGACAGACCCAGTTTTGGGGCTGACGAGAGGGAGTGTGCATGTGTGGGGCCTCTTTACGCTGCGTCTGGACTGCAGAAAGGCACCTCGTGGTGTCATGCACTTGTCTTCCTTTGCTTGATCACAGCCACTTCACAAGTCCAAGTACAGGGGACCGGTTTAGATGCTTGCGTTTGTGCGTGGCATGAGGTGTGTGTGTGTGTGTGTGTGCCAAGGATGCAGCACAGGGCATGCATGGAAGCTTGAATGGTAAATGTCTGACACGGTACGCTGGTTCTAAAAACACTGGGAGAAAGATTTTTGGTTTTGTCTATTTGGCACATTGTTGGCTTGCAGTTGTGTTTTTGGGTTTGCAGAGCTCTGGATGATCGACGAGATACTTTGGGTTATGGGTGGGTCTGGCCTGCACGGTCTGACATCTTCCGATCCGGATACTGCAGGCAAGGCCGTCCAATGCACCAACTGGTCAAAATTTTTTGAACCGTGGACCTCGGGTAGCCATAGCTCGAGGCAGCACCCGGCGACAAGCGTAGCAAGTGCAGTAGCCGTGATGATCAACACCCCATTTGTAGTGACAGCACCGCTCCGTTGGATGAGAAGTGTCACCACATACACGGCCATACCCCTGGGGCAGCCTGCAACAATACAGCGCATACACGGCCCCTTCGCGGTGCGCGTTGTTGAGCGGTCGAGGCGCTGAGGGCAGAGAGGGGGCCGGGGGGGGGTCTCCTGAAGCAATAGCCTGGCCCGGGTCAGGCCTGCGCTGTAATGGGGCGTTGTGGCTGAGGGGGGGGGGGGGGGGCAACCGTTTGTGTCCCAGAAATGGCCCGCAGCACCTTTGGTGTGCATGAAGGGGGGGGGCGGGGGTGTGAGACATGATGAAGGTGAGCTAAACGGCGGGGCCTTGGGTAGACGGTGGCGGTAGACGATAGACGAAAGACGGTCGACGGTAGACGGGGCGGTACCACCGCCCCCCTCCCCCACAAAGCGCTACTGGACTGCACCCGCTCAGAGGCACATGACTTCGAAGAGCGTGCGTGCGGGGGGGGGGGGGGGGGGACAGGAAAGAGGGGAGGGGGCAGACACACGCGTTGAGGGCGGAAGCCGACCCTCCCGTTGTGCGACCAAACTCTGCGGCTGCCCACAGTCGTGCGTGACCCCACGTGCAGGCGTCGATGTGATTGCACGTACCATACGGGATTCGGTGACTGCGTCCTGCCGGGGCCGAGTAAAAAAGGGTTTTTCGCGCGTTCCTCTGATCCCTGACTCCACGGACTTCATCGCCCTGGCACAGCGTGCACACACGTCTCCCTCCCCCCCCTCCGTGGGGCCCCTAGTCCCGCTTGCGCCACTGTGCTGTGACTCGCGTCCGACCCGTTCAGCCCAGGAGCCCGGCACCAATGGCAGGGCAGCCAAACTTCTTAATCCCCCGCCCCGCCAGCTCAAGGGACGACCGCACGGAGTTCTGCCCAAGCCCGGTCCCTCTAGCCTACACACGCACGTCAACCTGTGGCGGTGCCGACGCCCGGGGTCGAACCGAGGACCAGCTGAGCTACGTCGGCATCACTAATCCATACGGTGGTTCGGCGGTATTTGCACTGTCCCTCGCACAGCAAAACCCTCCTCCTACGCTCGTCAGGCATTCCAACACATCCCTCCATGGGCAGCACGACCCATGGGGTCAGCCGAGGGACCGCATGCGATATCCGCACCCCAGAACACAGGAGCGCGCCCTCATGCCCAGCACACACGCCTACTCAGTGCCCCGTCACATGGAGGCGCGCCATCCTGCCTGCCAGTGCAATCCTCCGTCGGCATGACGTCGCGCCTGCCGATCCTGGACCCCATCCTTGTCAGCATGCAGCAGGACAAAGAGGAGGGGGAAGGAAAGAGGATGGTCCGGAAGGGGGGGCACCGCCCGCACCAAACAACGGGACGTTGGTTCGAGGCAGGCCCTGGGGCAGTGGGAAAGCCCATTCCAGTGCCCCCCCCCCCCCACAGCCCCACACAGGCCCACACACCGCGAGCCCCCCCCCCCCCCCCCCCACACACACACCTTCGGCGGGGGTGTGAATGGTGCCTTTAGCGGCGGCGCACTTGATGGGGAGGCCCCCGAGGGGCGTGCCGCTCGTGCCGATGCAGGTCGTCGCGGAGGCCTTCGTCTCGTATTCAAAGAACGCGTACCTGCCGGGGATGGGGGACGGGGCGTGGGGGCTGTGCGGGGACGACCGGGGCGGGGGGCGGCGGCTGTGCGGGGCAGCACGTCTCTGTGGCGCGGAGGCTGCGTAGGCCCTGTGGCCCGGGTCTCCTGTGGTGCCCCCGCGGCCGGGAGCGGGGGGAGGGGGGCAGGGATGCATTGGAAGGAGGGGAGGCAACCCCCCCCCCATTTCCAGGGCGCCCAGCCTATGCCCAGCCAATGTCTCCCTGACGGCAAGTGCGAGCTTCAATGGCATTTGTAACTGACATTAACCGCCCCCAACCGCTTCGGCAACCTCCTCCAACCGCTTATTGAACCGCTTCTGGGGCCGCCTCGGAGGTACCTTCCTTTCGAACGCATCCGGGGGAGGGGCAGGGGGTTGCCCTGAACGCTCAGTCCGTGTGCCGGTCGGGACTTCCAGGGGAACGCCAAAGGGGCGGAGGCGGGGGGAGGGCAACAGCACCACTACATTGGGGAGTGCTAGTAGAGCACTCGTTTTGCAGAGTAATGCGCGCTCTGCTTTTTATTCTTCTGGCGACCTGCTTCACACAGCAGAAAAGCAAAAAAGCTGTGCGCGATCGCAGTTTCACAACGCTTGCCATGGGACAAGCTTACAAAAACACAGAAAACGCCTATAAAAAATCTAGCCATCAATAGTGTGTGAAATTTATGATAAATGTGGAATACCCAACGGGTTCAACGTCACTATTGGAGCCAGCGGCCTCCGTGGACGGCGGGCCGATTACGGCTGCACACATCGAGATACGTCGAATCCTATCACCAAGACAACCTACATTTTGCTCGATGGCATAGAATTTGGCGATGCATACGAATTGCACCACAACACACGAGGTCACATCTGTCATCAGCTGTCAAGAGCACACTAAACCAGCACACACACCACCCTTTGCCCTCGACACGTAAGTCGGTCAACCGCCCGGAGACACATCATTTAGCACAAAGCACATGGCCGAGTGTGAAAGACAGCAGCGATGAGGATTCACTGACCGCTAGCCACTTTGACGAGCAGCATCTCCCAGCACAGTGCGGCGGCGGTGTGCACATGTGCCGACGCCGTGCGGAGGTGTGCGACCCCCTGCGGTACAGTGCGCTCGGGGGATATTGGCTTGTTTTTTTCTTTGGATGTTCATTTGGGGTTGTGGTTTCAGATCATACCCACGGTCTTGGGGTTGGATGCCTCTCCGGGTCGATGTTGTGTGTACGAGTGTGTTGTCTGGTGTCCCATTGCATCCCATGGCACTCGTAGAAGCTGACCAAAGAAGGGCAGGGGAGGGCACACCCATGAACTGCACTTTGCTGGCCTGAGGTATTGCAAGTTGTTGAACTCTTTGAGCACCACAGGAACGTGTTGGACCGCCCTCCCCGCCACTGCCCCACACAGCCCACGCCCACACACAGCCCATGCCCCCTGCCCCCCAACCCATATGCCCCCCCACAGCCCATACCCCCACGGGGCCCCACACAGCCCATACGCCCCCCCACACAGCCCACGCCCCCCCCAGACAGCCCACGCCCACACACACAGCCCACACCCCTCCCCCCCCCCTACACAGCCCACGCCCCCTGCCCCCCCCCAGCCCCCTTACCCCCCACACAGCCCACACACACACCCTACACACACCTGGTCTCCTGGTTGTCCTCGCCGCAGAAGCGGTAGTTGACCACCCTCCCGCACAGCCCAAAGAACTCCACGACCTGCGCCTCGGGCACGGCCGTGAGCAGATTGGACACGTACACCGTGCGCTCCATGCGCTCCTGCTCCTCCGGCCCCCGGCCGACGGGCGCGGGGGGCGGGGCGGCGGCGGGGGCCTGGATGGCCCCTTTGGACTGTTGGATGCGCAGGGTCCGGCCGCAGCACTCGACCCCCGTGATGCTGATGGCCGTGTGGCACTCCGCCACCGTCGCGAACTCCACGAAGGCAAAGCGCGTGCTCTGCCCCTCTTCGCCGCACATCTTGACCTTCATGGGGGTGCCCACCGTGAGAAAGAAGTCCTGCACCGAAGGAACGGGGGCACAGGGGAGGGCGGGGTAAAGCCTAATGTAGGGTGTGCTCAGGAGAGGTGCAGGCGGGGCCTTGGGTAGACGTACGCTGTTCAACACCGCCCCCTCCGCCCAAGCAGGCTGCACTGGTCTGCACCCGCTCAGGGGCACATTGCTTGAGCAGGGAGGGGGAACGAATGGCGATGCAAATTGGTGTGGGAAAACGAAAGCGCACCGTCAGAGCGCGAACCCACTGCTTTCGTGGGGGGGGTGTGACCTAATTAAAAAACAGACAAATGCAAACCAGAGGTAATGCACTCCACAGTCAGGCATAAGTGCATCTTTATTCTCTATGCCAAACCGGGTTAAACCTCAAGACACACACTGTGTCTGAAACAGAAAACAGAACATCATGCTTTCGTGGGGGGGGGGGGGGGATGGCGGACACACGCATTGAGGGCGGGATCCGACCCTCCCGTTGTGCGGCCAAACTCTGCGGCTGCCCACAGTTGTGCGTGACCCCGCGTGCAGGCGTCCATGTGATTGCACGTACCGTACGGGATTCGGTGACTGCGTCCTGCCGGGGCCGAGTAAAAAAGGGTTTTTCGCACGTTCCCCTGATCCCTGAGTCCACGGACTTCACCGCCCTGGCACAGCGTGCACACCCATCTCGCTCCCCCCTGTGTGACATTCCGTCTGGTTGTTGCTCCTTTCCGGGGCCCTGGACAGTCACCCGTTCTTCCCTTCGCAGGTTGCGTCGGGTCGCTGCTTTCTGTCGGCCGCTGCGGCCGGTGCTCTTGCTGGTGTCGTTTCCGCGTTCGCGGAGCCCAGTAGTTGGTGTGTTGGGGCTGTGCTGAATGTGGCATGGTGTGCCGTTTGCGCGTCAGCGGCGCCCAATAGTTGGCGTATTGAGGATGTGCTGGTTGTTGCCGGGGTCGTTTGACTGTTTTTGCTGTCCACGCGCCTCTGTCCACAGGCCGTCCATAGCCTGCCTCGCTGTGGTTCTGTGTGCGTGAGGCCCAGGTGCCCTGTTCCTCCACGCGCTGCCCCCTCCGTGGGGCCGCTAGTCCCGCTTGCGCCACTGTGGTGTGACTCGCGTCCGACCCGTTCAGCCCAGGAGCCCGGCACCGACGGCAGGGCAGCCAAACTTCTTAATCCCCCGCCCCGCCAGCTCAAGGGGCGACCGCACGCAGTTCTGCCCAAGTCCGGTCCCTCTAGCCTACACACGCACGTCAACCTGTGGCGGTGCCGACGCCCGGGGTCGAACCGGGGACCTGCAGACCTGGAGTCTACCGCTCTGCCAGCTGAGCTACGTCAGCATCACTAATCCATGCGGTGGTTCGGCGGTATTTGCACTGTCCCTCGCACAGCAAAACCCTCCTCCTACGCTCGTCAGGCATTCCAACACATCCCTCCATGGGCAGCACGACCCATGGGGTCAGCCGAGGGACCGCATGCGATATCCGCACCCCAGAACACAGGAGCGCGCCCTCATGCCCAGCACACACGCCTACTCAGTGCCCCGTCACATGGAGGCGCGCCATCCTGCCTGCCAGTGCAATCCTCCGTCGGCATGACGTCGCGCCTGCCGATCCTGGACCCCATCCTTGTCAGCATGCAGCAGAACACAGCTCCATACACCCACTACACCGCTGGCCAGTACCCGACCCAATGCAGGAGGATCAGTACACTCGGATGACACGGAGCATTGGCGAGCCGTCCCTGGACCGTAGCTGCACCCCACAGAATGCCGAGGGGGATTGTCTTGAGCACTGGCGGGCATCGCACACAACACATTGGCGGGCATCGCACACGACACCCGCTGCGCATAGCACATGCAACACCTGCAGCTCTGTTTCCCCGACATGATACGGCACATTGGAGATGTAGACGGTCCTGCCTTCAGGGGCTGTGCTTTCAAGGCTGTGCAGCGGCGGCCCCGTGTTCACCACATGGGGATCCTGGTAATTCAAAGCTGCTGGATCTGGGGGACCTAAGGGAACGCGTTGCAGAACGTTGTCGAAGTAAAAGGGGTTTGGGTTGGACCAGGGCCCTTCTTAACGTCAGACCAGACCAGGCATGCCACTAGTGTCCGGCAGGGGGACTGAATTTCGTTAGGAATCAGCCCTGTCCCATGTGCCACTCGGTAATATCTGGTGCTGTCGCACCCACAACTCAGTAGGAACAAGTCGCATCCCCTGTCTGACGCAGTAAGATCCAGGTCCCTTCTGATCACGTCTGACCCGGCAGACGCTAGTGCCAAGTCCGCGTCAGACACAGAGGACCTCTCGCGCTTTGTTGGACACGGGGGGTACTTAATTTCGTGCGGGTATTATTTCGCCAGGGAAAATTTTGGAGAGGTAAAATTTTGCCACCCCTGCAAATCCCAAAGCTTACACTGCCTCACGCACACACTGCACTGCCAACGCCCCCAGATTGCGCCAGGTGAAAATTTCGCCACTCTCCTTAAATACGACATTTTCCCACATAATTATCCCTACACATCCACTTTGAAGAGCTGTTGTGCAGTGCAGAGGAGCAATGGCGGTTGCCAATGAAGTAACAGCGGTTAAGAATTCAACGAAAAGGGGCTGGAGACAAATCTCCAGCGATGTTCCACGGCACTTTGGCAGCGAATCGACAACTTTTTGGCAGCTATTCCCGGGGGCCCACCTCAGAGTCCGAGAAAAAGGGGGGGATGGAACCAAAAACAGTGTAGTATTGTGAACGCTCTGGAAACCTCTCATGTGGCGGCAGCACCTCCGAAGTTACGAAGTTATCTCTCAAGTGGATTGCAGATGTTGGGTGCCCAAGGGCGCCTCATGGACGATTGTTTGTCTCAATGGGATCCGTTGTAGATTGCCGGCTGTTTTCAGACTGTTGGATCATGAGCACACAAGTTGCACAGTACATCACCAGCAATTTGCACGCTGCGTGCCATCGTTTCACTGCAGTGTAGGTCCAAATCTTTTTCCCCTGCTCAACAAAATGTTTCATGGTCCACCAGGCTGATAATTGCAGTTATGTCGTGTTGTTCTGGGCCGTGCACAAGACTCAGACAACTCCCTTGCACGCCTCCCCATCGTCAGGTCGGTGTTCATCACTATTATGACAAGTGGACGCCCATACCATGCCACATCTTGCTGTGCATGCTTGTGCTGCATCTCATGTATATCTGCCTCCAAGGTTGGCGAAGAACAAATGAGAGGAGCCCCCTTCCATGGAAAGTATGTATTCTGGACTACAAGACCAAAAAGAGGAGGAGTTGTACACCATGGAGGAAGACATGTCCGAGGAATCATTAGTTTTTTCTTGGTTTGCATTTTGGTTGTAGTGTTTTTCAATAGTCACTTAGAAGTTTGCTAGGGAATGTGTGATGACCTTGATGTTTTGTACTGGTGCATGGTGTTGGCAGTCCTAGAGCAGTGTTGTGTTGAGCGTTTTCTCCCCATGCTTTGTGGCAAGCAGCCGACATTGTTGCTTGTCAAATGCGGTGGATAAGGCCTTTAGTAGCCCTAGGAAAAGGGCCATTGAGGCAACATAGAAGAGGCAGTGAAGTGTGGGAGGGTCAATGAAGGAGGCGTGGTGGCTAGTTTGCATAGCTAGTGAAGTATGAGCCAATCTACCCCCCAAAAAAAGGCCTTTGGAGTCACAACGCAACACCCAATTTGCCCATTCAAATTGCACAATAAATGCGACATTGGTTGTACCACACAGACAAATCTGCACAGGTGTGTGGCCAACAACTTGAGCACAAAACCTTCTTTGCATGAACCACAAAGTGTAGTGGTGTGCTTTTGAGAAGACAATGCACAGACATCAACCCCATCCTTGCCATCATCTTGCATAGCACCTGTACTGGAGAACATTACATAAGTTCCATAACATACTCCATGGTCCCCAAGGACCTGCCGTATCGGGGTCCAAATAGCACGGGGTGCAAATACGGGGGGACTCACATGGCTGCTTCACCCCTCCTGTGTGCCGTATTAGGGTCCCCTCTCGCTACTCTGCTGCTGAGGCAGGCACACATGGACACCACCACCCCATGGGCTTGGGTACCCTTGTCATCTGCCGGATGATCAACCACTCGTCACGCTACCCCATCGGGCAGTGCGCTCCGCTGGCGGGGCACACCTGAGTAAGGGACAGTCGTCTCGGCTGGTACCGCAGGGGCGGTGCCGGGGACAAGGGGGCCGGCGGGGCCAGTGAATGCCCCCGGAGGCGGAACGGCCACACCAGCGGGAAGGGGCGGCGGAGGGGGAAAGAAGTCGGGCGCAGTGGAGGTGTGAGGGGGTGGCGGCGGGATCGCCATGGCCTCCGGCGACAGGGGCGGGGCGGCGTAGCCTTGCGGAGGACCGCCGGGAGCAAAAGCCTGGGGGGCACCACCTGCGGAGACACAACGTCCAGGCCCTGGGAGATGGAGTGGCCGCCCTGTGTGCTTCTGCGGGGATGGGCCAAGGGGGCCAGGGTCCACAAGCAATAAAGAGCAACGGGGGGTGTGCGTAATGGTTCGTAGACAAAATGTCTCCAGCCGCCTCAACGCCTTTTGACTGGGCAGCAAATCCAACGCCCAAAACAAAGCCTGGAACTGTGGACTGTGCCACAACCCCGATTGCAGAGTGCTTGCCTGTAGATGCCCAGAGCTTTGGCGCAACATCTCCGCTATATTTGCATTTCATGACCCTCCATGCACAAGAAGTGAGTCGCCAAACAGCACACAAGACGCCAACACTTCTTTGGGCAACATTCACTCCCCACAGGAATGTGGAACATGCTGCCATGAATGCGTCATCTTTTTTGTACGAGGCCTTTTATCTCATGGAGGTGGGTACATCACCAACGGATGGAACTGTGTCGCACCGCTCAGGTTCCCTGAGAAAACCACTACTACTCTCGTGCGTGCACCTGGAACCATCCAAAATGAGTGCGAAATCCGACTTACGTGCTCTGAACCAGAGGCACACGATGTGGTGCCCATGGGACCGAATCATCCAAGGACAATCGCAGTGCTTTGTGCGCTTGCGTCTTGGAAGTGCAGGTCATCGGCCCACCCGTTGGGAAGGGGGGTTGGGGGCACTGAAGGCACCATCCCCCCAAATCTGAGGATGCGTGCGGCCCTGCGTGGATGCCATAAAAAGGCAAAGAAATTGCTTCGAAGATGATTGTTTCGCATGAATGCGCCTTCGTTGGGAGTGAGTGCGGTATGCGCCTTCATCCCCCGATCGCGGATTTTTCGGAGTACCGACAGCTTGTGTCTCTCGACTTGGATCACCACACTGCCAGCCCGCCTCCGTGACAGCCTTGGTACGCTTCCACGCCCTAAACTGCTGCACCCGGGGCTCCCGGACTTTCAACTGCAGGGGGGGGGGGGGCTGGGGCAAAAACGCAATTGGGCGGGACCGAAGCCCCCCCTGTGTGACATTCCGTCTGGTTGTTGCTCCTTTACGGGGCCCTGGACAGTCACCCGTTCTTCCCTTCGCAGGTTGCGTCGGGTCGCTGCTTTCTGTCGGCCGCTGCGGCCGGTGCTCTTGCTGGTGTCGTTTCCGCGTTCGCGGAGCCCAGTAGTTGGTGTGTTGGGGCTGTGCTGAATGTGGCATGGTGTGCCGTTTGCGCGTCAGCGGCGCCCAATAGTTGGCGTATTGAGGATGTGCTGGTTGTTGCCGGGGTCGTTTGACTGTTTTTGCTGTCCACGCGCCTCTGTCCACAGGCCGTCTATAGCCTGCCTCGCTGTGGTTCTGTGTGCGTGAGGCGCAGGTGCCCTGTTCCTCCACGCGCTGTCCCGGCCGTCCACCATTGTCCTTTTCCCCCTCACGGCTGGTCTGCCCCTGATGGGCTCCCGCTCCTGTTGCGCAAACAGCCCATCTGGGCTGCGGGAGACACCCCCCACCTGATGCCGGTTGAGCAGGGGTTGCCCTGGCACCCGGTAGCGACGGGGCTGGCTGGCCAAGCCATCCCCTAGCCACCCCCCAGGAGCCCCGTCACGAGTACGTGGGGGGGCGGGGTCCGTTTGAGCCCTTTGGGGGGGACCCCTACCTTTGGGGCTCAAATGTCCGGCGGCTCGCACTCGAACATGTATGCACTGACCATTTGAGGCATACCAATTGGGGGTACAAAAGAGTTTTCTCTTCTTGGGTGGGATTAGGGGGCCACCGTTGAATATTTCTCCCAGCGCCTTTGGTGGAAAGAGCCATTTGGACGGTTGGGACATTTGAGCCCTTTTCTTGGATCCCCCCCCCCCTTCACCTTCTTTGAGTTGCTGAAACGGAAGCACCCACTTGTTTTCCACCTCCCCCGTGGCTCCAGTGGTATGCCCCTCGGTCACACAAGCAGGTAGTGCCCCACCATGGCTAGCGATAGGACCCACAATACTCACGGGTAAGCGAGAGTCGATATCGAGTTGGTGGTAGGCTTGTTCTAGAGGTATCTTTGCAGCGCACATGCACCACACTCAAGGGCCCCCTGGGAAACACCCCACATTCTTTCATCTTAGCAACATGTGATGGACACACACCAATCGGGGCCATACCCCGAAGAATTATGGATTGTGGTGCCACGTGCCCAAACGTTGCTCCGGCGTATTCGGCGCATTGGTCTTGCTTGCCAACAACAAGCCTAGACAATGGAGCCCTCACACTAGAAACCCCCCCCGCACACACACACCACCTTTTTGTTAACACCCCCCCGCCTCGCAACCGAAAGCCCGCAAGTGAAAAGTCCGACTTTCCCGACTTGATGCGAAGAAAAGTGATACTTAGGGATGATGAGGGGATATTGGGCCATTGAGGTAGATATCGGAGAGTATGCTCTTTGGCCAGGCACTTGATTAACCAAGCAACATGGGCAGGGCATGCAAGGCTCATGTTCAAACTTGGATGAGTCAAGGACAACAACTCAGCACACCTTGAATTGCAGGGTTGAAAGTCCCCGGGGCAAAGGGAGACGCCGGCAATGGGGACATGCTTGCTTGAGGCGGGCCATATGGATTGGGAGGCATTCCCCGGTCACTGCCGGAAGGTGTCCCGGGAGGTGCCCCTTGAGAGAATCCTTGAAGCAATCCTTGAGGTGACCCTTGAGGCATGCCTTGGAGGAGGCCCTGATGCACTCCTTGAGGAGGTAACCCTTGCGGAAACCCTAGCGGGCCTTGGGCAAGTGGCGGAAAGTTCTGGGGTTGGCCTTGAGGCATCTCGAGGGGGGGGGCATAATGCCCTTGGCCCAATTGTCCTTGCATGGAATCAATCACACTTGGTGGCTCGCTCTTGCACTACTTGTCAATGCGCAAGAGGCACATGAAGAAAGCAACACATGCGCATAAGACTAAGTGATGCAATGGTGCCGCTAGCATGCAACGGAAAACTCAGATAAATCTACATGTCATTTGAAGCAATGGTAGCAACGAGGAGTGTTCTCTAGGGTTGTACGTAGACTGGGCGATGCCAAGCACAATATTACACCAAGGAAAGCTTCGTCATGATACAAACAATCCCTCAACCGCAAAACATCAAGCAGTGGATCTACAGAGGGATGCATCCAATGTTGACTAGCTACGGGACTCTCCTCCCCCTATCCCAGCCGTGTAGCATTGTTCTTATTGCCCCTCTTTGCCCTCTCGCACCTCTTTGGACTTCCCTCCTTGGCTACGTTGTAACTTCCGATCTAATCGATCGTCGGGATATATGCCCCGCTACCCAAGGTTTTGGATGGCGACGCAAGAACTTGTGCTTTCGCATTTGCAAAGGTTTGGACGAAGAGGTCTCCAAAAGCAAAAGTCTACCATGGGCCACCAAACAAGCACCACTATGTGAAGCCGTTGAAACATCCTTGCGGGAATGACGGGACCGCTTGGATCCTTGGAAAGGAAAAGACTTTTGCGCGATGCGCCGTAACGTAAACAACCTTTGATAAAGATCCCATTCATAATCATTGGGGGGATCACAACCAAAAAGCTGAACAGGACTTGGAGCGTGGGGGCTCTAGTGTTGGAGGGGATCACAAAGATGACGAGCTCTCGTTGGAAGAGCCCGTTGCCCGGTTGTTTTTATTACCCTTGATTCAACGGTAATAATTCATTAACACCGTGAACAAAAGAGTATTCCGACGGTTGCAATTTGTCGAAATTCGCTACAGGAGTAATTACGCGAGGATGACGGTCCCTATTTGTAAGAGTCTCCTTGGCGGTGGCTTTCATTACTTCTGATTCAACGACAAAAGAGCAGCGCCGACGGTTGCGGTTTCTAACCCGCTCTTTTCTGAGGCTAACTTAGCCATGTCTACATTCGCCAAAGAAGTCAACAAAGCCCTAAATCAACCTACTCGTGGATTCCAAATTTTTCGCCGCTAAAACCATCTTCGACTTCAAGTGAGTCCTCTCAAGTCTACCCGAATCGTGAGGGCAAATTAAGAGGTCAAGGCAAAAGGACAAGGAAAAAGTTTCAGAGAGACCAACCCACTCCTCGGCGACTAGGATTTGCGACCCAGTCATCCACCAACCGCCGCCGGCTTTGGAGAGAGTGATTGCGTTACTTGAGGAACTTGCCAAAGGGGCAACAGTGGCTAACTTCCATGGCACCTCGGCATGCCATGGTTTCGGGTGTTGCGTGTTACGCCAAATCCATCTAGAGCGCCACAAAGGGTGAAGAAACCAGCGAGATTTGTTGCCCACTCCATCGTTTGGGGAGCCAAAAGCTGGCTTGACTACGTGCCAAACGGAGCGTTGGCATACACCAAGTATCTTGATTCACTAGTCGGGGATTATCCGTGTTATCCGCATAATTGCTCAGAAAATGAGCGGATTTTGGGAGGAGATCGTCGAACGGTCGTCAAGACGTTGGTTCTCAGGCAAGCAATCGGGCTCCGCACTTACCGGGGGTAAGGACGACTCTGCTGCCGTGTCCCTAGGCACCCGCGGAGTGCTACACCTGTTGCGTTGGATCAACGGCAATGTGTGTTTGTACTATGCATCCCGCGCTGTCAGCAGATGGCACGTTTATTCGAGCGTGCGAAGTTAAACGGATTCCGACACCGGGGTTCGATTTCGACCCTGGTGTGCCCGGATTTTCAGGACCAGAATCAGACTCAGGTAACGACGGTTGCATACGGTTCGATCATCCCTGGATAAGACCGCGCGCGCCGATAGTAGATGCAAGGTTGTTGAGCACTCGGGCTTTATCCGTAAAGCGCCGCTTTATTCATTGTCTTCGTGTTTGCAGAAAGTTTCGGCACAAGACTCAAAATTTATGTCAGGGTGCAACAAAAACATCTTCTGTGCACGTTGAAAAATTTGAACCGCAAAGATCATATTGCTCTTCTCCGGTGATCTCGGTGCTCCGGTGCTCGCTCACCAGTAGGTCGCTAGATTTTTTGCGTCGCAAAGTCGTAGTTGGGTTTTCTTTTTTGCGATTCATTAATGTGAGTGTCAAGGTTATGGAGGTCTTCAACAAATGCATGTTCACCGAGATATTGAAGTAGAAAATCGGAGATTACTCAAAGAACTTAGAAGTCGTATTCCTAGTGACGAGACCATCACCGTTTACAACGTGACGCGTTGAGCATCCACTCGGTTTGAAAGTGGTGCCGTTTTTGCGCTATTTGATTCACATTGTGCAACCATGAGGCACACGCCAAGATACGCTTCCATATTGTCACACCGCGCTGAATGGCCATATGAACAACTTTTGTGCTGCTTTATTTCGCTAGATTGCATTCACACTACAAATGTTGAACGCTAAGAAAATTTGATTTCAATTTATTTGGGATGTTGAATTGGCAGATGCCGAGGATTCAGTCCGATTATTGATGTCGTGAAAAGATTTGCAATCCCGCCCTTGCAAAGTTGTATCGTTGATAGCATTTGTGGTTGGGTCGGTGCACTAATTGCACTCTTCTAGCTCTTGATTGTCGTAGCCAATTTACATGATCAACAATTCTTATGACGACCCCGAAAACTCCCGCGCGTACGTCCGAAAAGGGATGAGTTGCTCGCATGTGCATGTGCATAACCGCTTCCAAAAGCTTCGATTAAGCTCCTTACGACACCCGAGCTTGTCGACACGTTCTGCAAGGTGATGGTCACCGAGAACTTCCAACAGGATTGATTTCTAGTTTCTTTGAGAGTCGGGTCCCGCTCTCGAACGACAAAACATAACGCCATCATGCTCCCATAATAGCTTCACTAAAACCGTTGACGAATGAGTATTCGAGAAGCTTGCATTAGTCTAGCCTCGGGAATTCGCAGAATGGTGCATGTATTACACTTACTTACTTGTAGAACACACCTTGGTTTTCTTAAATTCAACCGCACGAGCACAAAGTCATCAAATTACCAACGTGCAATTGATGAGTTGAAACAAAACCCACTATTTTCGATTCAATCCAAAAAGCGGTATCGTTTGGTAAGCTTGCGGGTATCCCACATCACACGAGATTGATGTACTCCAACCCAAATTCCGACCCAATTTACTTGTTACTTCAACCAAGTCATGGTTTGCCATAAGTCATGGTCCGCTCGGATGATTTTGCCACTAAAATTCATGTTCACGTGCAAGAAGGCATTCCTTATGCCAAGTTGAGCTTGCTTCTTTCGACCCATGGATTGCTTGTAACGGAACATCATAGGAACTTCTATATTTGCACCACACCCTACGTGCTTGGGGTGTCGTGGGGACATCTAGGCGCAGTCGTAGCTAGGTTGTGGGTGCCCATTGTCTGCACACTTGAAACTACTAATCAAGAGAAATTGTACGTTTGTTGTGCTTGTGATTTGCTAATCAACAGACAAAGCTTCTACAAACGCCATTCTCCGATGATTGCGCTTTTGGTAAACATTAGTGGCGCCCAATTTATTTGACAAAGGAATATTGTGTGCAAGGGTTGGGCTCCAACACTAAAGGCTGTATTTGTTACACCACTGAGCTTTTTTGCTTGTGCCTTTGGCGTCTCCCTAACCACACAACACTTCGGTTGTGAAGCGCAAAAATGAAAATCCGCACATGCGTGTGCACCTACGAATGCACGCGCCGTTGGGTTGTTGTGAGACCGAATTGAACCAATAGTATATATGAGCCAGTGTCATTATTCGCACATGATTCTTTTTTGCAATTTTTGGGCCTTTTTGCTCCTTGCTTTTAGCATGACGCCCCACCAATCATGCTTGTAATGTTTGAAGATAGCAAAATGTGACACCACTCCTCACATCGGCTTACAGCTTTTTTTGGATATGAGGGCCACGGACAATAATGGTGCGAATTTACCGTTGTCCGGAGCTTGCAATCCGAGTCCCCGTGAAGGAATTTTGGTATATTTCTATGTGGTTGTAAGCACCATCTTCATGTTGTTGCTTGCCTATGTGTTGGGTGCCTTTAGCAATTTTCAAGCCACCATCTCAACGTACGTCCCTTGGACGATGGGTGGCTATTCTTCGCGGTTGCCCATGGCGAGATCTCGGACACCTCTAATAAAAGGTATTGTTCTTGGTATCGTAAGTGCACGTGTCGCTTTTTTTTTCGCATGTAGTGAGTAGCCTTTCTTGCCTTCATCGTGCCCTCAGTCCTGCTGTTGCACACTTATTGGTATCATTATCGGTTTGGACGGTGACGATGCCAAAATAGTTTTGGGTTTCTCGCAAACTTGACATGTTTCCCGTAATACATAGCGTCAAAAGCCTCCAATGAGTCGGTTTTGTGATTTCGACAAAATTCACTCAAAAAGGTTTGAGTCGCGACAAGCATGAGAACCCTTAAACGGACCGAGCGCAATTGGAGAACAATTTTTTCCATGAGGAGATCCATTGAAAAATTGTTTCCAAGTGCAAGCGCTTTTCTTTCACAATGTTTCCATCACGATAATGTTGCAAAAAACGTAGCGTTTACAAATCTTTGCGACCTTTTTTGGCGAGACCATGCGAGAGCGGGCGTGGTTCATGTTCGAAATAACCCATCCTATCCTAGCAAACTCACACAGGTGGTTGGCTCTCGTAGTCGCCTGCGTGTTGGGTTTTGGATGAATTGAAAGTAGCGAGAGTACAACTAGCGAGCGAGCCGCGAAGCAACTCGCCAAACCAATCGTAAGAGCCGTTGCGTTGTCTTTAGGTATGCAAAGGCACAAACCATATGCGCCATCTCAATTCCCTTCGGAGCTGCGCCGCCACATGTCCCGCATCCCATGGGACGCAAAGGGTGCAATCCCGGCAATAACCTCACAGGTCAACTCGATGCTGGTCACGGAAGGAGTTGCTGTGGTGATGGAGGCTTTGCAGCAGGTGTGGTTGTTCTTGGTTTTTACTAGGACAAGAGTGAGGAGAGATGGCAGAAGGAAATGCATTCGTTCCACCATGTCATGCCTCTCTTCAAAGGGACCTTAGAGGTTCTAGCGAGGATTGTAAATAGAACGCGTTGGGGTCGTGGTCCGCGGAATGACACCTCCCTTTCGCCCAATCTCCGGCAGTTTATGAGGCAACGTAGACGCAAAATCGAACACCCGCTTGAGCTGTGTGCATTTCTTCGGATATCGGCGGCACCATGTCCCTTTGGCGTAGTGCTTGCGTGAGCCCCCACCCGATCACATAGCCATGAGCTACAAAAAGCTTGTGCCACAACTGCACATAACCCGGCGCTCCCCCGCACGGCCTCCGTACATTCGCACACATGTGTGCCCATATGCGCACACTTGTGGACACACGTGCCCCTAATGCCCCACATCGATAGTCCATGGGAAAACATCGAATGTTGAGTGTGACATTGCACAGCGTATTTTTTGCTGGTTTGCCCGTCGACAACGATGCCGCCTGCATTCAATTTGTGATTTCCCGCCAAATCGCCTGCTTAGCCGCCATCCCCCAAGGCCTCTCCTGCGCGTTCTTTGCCAGAGGTTCCCCGATTTGCCCCTAGAAGATTATTTCACGAATGCTTTCGTGGCCAGTGTGGTGGACTTAGTGCAGAGTCATGGCAACCCTTTGGAATACTACATCGAGAAGCTCTCGGAGGTAAGTTTCCCCAGACATGTACCTGAGTATTCGATGCACGCCTCCCCACTTTGTTCAACCCACACCCTCTTCAAATGCGCTATTGGCATGGGAGACCTGATGACGTATTCTTGCAACAGTACAGCACGATCAACAGGTTTGGTGCCCAGGTTGCAAAATTGGTTGCACGTGATAGAGGGAGGTAAAGCCTTTCACACAAACATTCCCACACTAATGTTTTGGGGAAATGCTGAGCCTTTGATTTCACACGCTCCACTCGAGATTGCGGTGGGGCACTGAGTAGGCGTGTGTGCTGGGCATGAGGGCGCGCTCCTGTGTTCTGGCGTGCGGATATCGCATGCGGTCCCTCGGCTGACCCTATGGGTCGTGCTGCCCATGGAGGGATGTGTTGGAATGCCTGACGAGCGTAGGAGGAGGGTTTTGCTGTGCGAGGGACAGTGCAAATACCGCCGAACCACCGCATGGATTAGTGATGCCGACGTAGCTCAGCTGGTCCTCGGTTCGATCCTGGGCGTCGGCACCGCCACAGGTTGACGTGCGTGTGTAGGCTAGAGGGACCGGACTTGGGCAGAACTCCGTGCGGTCATAGCCTGCCTCGCTGTGGTTCTGTGTGCGTGAGGCCTCCTCCACGCGCTGTCCCGATCTAATCATCAAACGAGATGAACTTGAGATTAGTGTGAGAAAACGAAAGCGCATCGTCAGAGCGCGAACCCACTGCTTTCATGGGGGGGCGGGGGGGCATGGCGGACACACGCATTGAGGGCGGGAGCCGACCCTCCCGTTGTGCGGCCAAACTCTGCGGCTGCCCACAGTTGTGCGTGACCCCACGTGCAGGCGTCGATGTGATTGCACGTACCGTACGGGATTAGGTGACTGCGTCCTGCCAGAGCCGAGTAAAAGAGGGTTTTTTTCGCGTTCCCCTGATCCCTGAGTCCACGGACTTCACCGCCCTGGCACAGCGTGCACACCCGTCTCCCTCCCCCCCTCCGTGGGGCCCCTAGTCCCGCTTGCACCACTGTAGTGTGACTCGCGTCCGACCCGTTCAGCCCAGGAGCCCGGCACCGACGGCAGGGCAGCCAAACTTCTTAATCCCCCGGCCCGCCAGCTCACGGGGCGGACGGCCTGTGGACAGAGGCGCGTGGACAGCAAAAACAGTCAAACGACCCCGGCAACAACCAGCACATCCTCAATACGCCAACTACTGGGCGCCGCTGACGCGCAAACGGCACACCATGCCACATTCAGCACAGCCCCAACACACCAACTACTGGGCTCCGCGAACGCGGAAACGACACCAGCAAGAGCACCGGCCGCAGCGGCCGACAGAAAGCAGCAGCCCGACGCAACATGCGAAGGGAAGAACGGGTGACTGTCCAGGGCCCCGGAAAGGAACAACAACCAGACGGAATGTCACACAGGAGGTGGCTGCTACCAGCTGCGTAACGCGGCGGTGGGCACCTCTAAGCGGACCTCCACCCCCCGGTGAGACGACTCGGGTAGGAAGAGCGAGCAACCCCGTATAATCGGCCAAATGACGGGGTCCTGACCCGGTGTTAGAAAAGATGACACGGGGCAAGTGCGTGAATTCGGAAAACAAGGGTCCAGGGCGAGGCATGGGGAACGAATAAAGCAACACTACTGCCAGCAGACCCTACCCGGACAGCTGGAAGCCACGGTGCAACAAAAAAAAAAAAAAGCAACAGTAATGGGGCTCTATGCCATGGAGCCAGTACCCTGGACTGATTTGCAGTTGGGTGGGGGTTAATGTGCATTGTGCTCTCCTGTCTTCTTCATCGTCTCGCATGCGTGCGGTTGCAAGCCAATGTCAGTCTCGTCAGTGTTTGTGCCCTGGTACTCTTGCGTGGTGCACGCAATTTCAGTGTCCAAAGCCTTGCCATGCTGTCGTCACGTGCATTTGCCCAAACCGATTGAGTAAACAATGTGATTTGTTAGACTTCGTTGCTCCAAGAAAGATTAACGGCGCTTACCACGACTTTGAGAGTATGGAGAGGTGAAGAGTGTCAGGAAGTGGGAAGAGGGGGTTTGCATGTGGCGGCAAGTATGGCCTAGAGCAGCACAGGGGCTGGAATCCCATCACCGTGCTTTGAGGTTCTTCTTGTCCATGCACCTGTTTTAGGCGGCGGAATGGCGACAGCGGGAAGATGTGGGCAGCATCCTGGAACGACCGTTTGAGCGGTGTGTTGCTGTAGCAGCATACATGCATTTCTGCAGCATGGGATTGTGGGCGCCGAGAACTCCTGTTGAACTGTGCTGAAGGCTTTTGAAGGCTTTTGCAGGATTTTGGTAGATAATTCTTCAAGCGTTGCCCTGTTTGTCAGAAGCCACACACGCACTCAATTTGGGTGGCCGTCAGGCTGGGGACACGAGTGCAGATGGCCTGCTGCTTTCTGGCCGGTCCTCTGCATGCGGTGCACGGACCATGGAATGACTGCCCTTGGACATGCGGTGGGATCCCTGCACAAGTGTAAGTGGATGCGAATGTGCTTCGGTGTGTGGGTGTGCAGGCTCGGTCGTACTTCCTGCAGGCTCCCGCCGGAAGCCATGTTCTGGCAAGGGATTGATTACCAGAGGCAGCAAGTGTTGTATGTGCGGCCAGGCGTGGTCAACATGGCAGGTGTGCGGGCGGTGTGGCAGCGGGGGTGCTGCGCTGTGGGGCACCGCCCGGGGCACTGGGGGATGTTGTCTGTCCAATCATTGACCCTCCACAACCCGCTAGCACAACCCACCAAAGGAAAGGAAGGGGGTGTTGGGAGGTGAGGGGGAGGGAGGGCACAAGGGGGTGAGAGGCCGATGGACACCGCCGCCTACAGAGGGAGATGGTTCAAGGAAAGGGCAAGGGTACGGGGCGAGAGGCCAGGAGGCGCCGCCAGCAATCCATCCACGCGTCATGCCAAGCCCCCCCCCCCCCCCCAGTGCGCCACTGCTCTCCCAAATGTTTCACTACTGTCAACCACCAAGTCCCGGGGCGGCAGGTGGCACGGCGACGACGGGCCCGCCGCAACCCAGTGCCGGTACGCTCAACAGACACTGGGTTTTATGGAGCCCCGGAAGTGCCTCACAGGCCACGCAGGCTGGGCCTCACGGGTGATCCCTGGTGCAACAGAGTAGCCACCGCTATCGGTACACCGGGTGTCCACTACTCCCCACGCCCCTTCCCCATCATGCACTATTCTCCACAGCCAAGTCCCACCCTGCAGAACCCCCGCGCTCTGCCACCATTGAAATGGGATGCTGCCAGCGCCAAAACCAAGTTCAGTCCCCTGCACCATCAATCAGCACCAGAAGACATTCATGCTGTCAACAGCGCCAGTGATAAGGCATTCTCATTGGCACGGGGGTTGCAGGTCGATCGCGGGTCTGGGGTTAGGCATCTGGTGGTTTGCAGCCTTGTTGAACAATCCATGAGGCATTGGCTTCAGGGGCTGCCAAGCTCCCAGCGTCACCCTTGATGCCTCCCGTGGCCACAATACGATGGACTCCTGCGTTTATACCAGCACACAGTGGGTGCAGTCGGGGTAGATTCGCCGCACCCACCACCGCTGGCAGAGGCGCTGAGCTGCGCCACCAGAGCCTCTGGGTGATGGGCATAGCAGTGATGGGGAGAGCAACAACAGAGGCCCTGGTGGCGTTCGCCTCCTTTCCACACTTCACCCCGGGTGGTGCCTCTCCCCGCACAAAAGCACATTAACAGTGGCACAGGCAGCCGCACGCCCTTGGCCCCCGGCCCATGGGTCTGGTGACTGGGTCCCGCAGTGCGGCCCTTGGAAGGCCCCCCAAGTTCTGCTGGGCAGCCACGGACGGCAGTGCCAGGCTCCCCATATGGTTCCTCAAGGTGCAGAATGCCTCAACATGCTGCGCAGCACTGATGTGTACAATGTGGTAACCCGGCACCCCGTAGCACAGTCTGTTTGTGGTGGGGAGCACCCTCCAAGTTTCACGGCCTTGGGAAATACCTCATGTGAAGCCAGTGCCGGGATGTAGACGCTGAGTAAGTGCGCCGGTGGGTATTTCCGGAGGCTTGTCCACAGCCACTGAGGAAAGCTGTTTTGGTAGGACTGTGTCCCTCTGCTCACGGGTGCTGTTTATCCCCCCTCCCCAACACACAAGTTTAACCCTCCCACAACCCACAACCCACAAACCTGGTGTATAGGCTCAGTAAACAACCAGGTGGACGGGGGGAAACCTCTTGTCTGAACCCAAGTGAGCCACACTATTGGCATTTCTGTGGAGAGAAACAGAGAGGGAGTTCTGTTCCCAATCCAATAGCCAAGGTGCAGTTTGCAATGGGATTTGCCCAAGACCCACACACATTTTGCAGGTGCCGCACCCTTGTTCCCCTGTTACTTCGTTTCTGATTGCTTTGCCTGTGCCTCTTCCACCGTCACACTGTGTCATTAAACCCGCCATACGTGAATGCTTGGTGACTGTGGCATGCACAGACATCCCTTGTTTTCAGATTTTGACGAGACGAATACATACCTGACCGTGGTGGCCTTGATCGAGGAGGGGATTCGGTCCATGAAAGAGACCAGTGCCAACCAGCGATTCTCTTTGGTCATTGATACCTCAGGTCTGATTCACGCTGTTTTGTTGTGCCGTACACGACATTGGGGACGCATCCACCAGAGCATTGCACGTCATCCCCGTCTTTACGACCCTCCAACCGCACATCGCACAGGGCCTTCACACACAATCCTTTTACCAAATAGCCATTGTTTGGACACGTTCACACAATACTCAGGACACAACGTTTTTCGCACGAGGTCCCTCGGTTGACCCTATGGGTCGTGCTGTCCATGGAGGGATGTTTTGACTGTAGGATGAGGGTTTTGCTGTGCGAGGGACAGTCCACATACCGCCGAACCACCGTCAACAGCAGCGTTGCCGACGTAGCTCAGCTGGCAGAGCGGTAGACTCCAGGTCTGCAGGTCCCCGGTTCGACCCGGGCGTCGGCACCGCCACAGGTTGACGTGCGTGTGTAGGCTAGAGGGACCGGACTTGGGCAGAACTCCGTGCGGTCGTCCCTTGAGCTGGCGGGCCGGGGGATTAAGAAGTTTGGCTGCCCTGCCGTCGGTGCCGGGCTCCTGGGCTGAACGGGTCGGACGCGAGTCACACCACAGTGGTGCAAGCGGGACTAGGGGCCCCACGGAGGGGGTGGAGGAGACGGGTGTGCACGCTGTGCCAGGACGGTGAAGTCCGTGGAGTCAGGGATCAGGGGAACGCGCGAAAAAACCTTTTTTACTCGGCTCTGGCAGGACGCAGTCACCGAATGCCGTACGGTACATGCATTCATTCCCGCCGTGGGGTAGAGGGGACCATAGGAGGAGGGAGGTCCGGGCAAACCCCCGGCCTCTCCCTCCCCTCAAACCCCCCCCCCCCTCCTTTCTTCCAAAACATCCTGGGGGGGGGGGGGGTTGTGTACACCGTCTGCAGCGGGTATCGCTTCATCGGGACTTGGAGGTTGACCCTGGGAGACCCCCCCAATCAGGAGCCATTGGCTACGACATTGGCAGCAGCAGTTGCTGCGTCACCCTTGGCATCCCCCGCTGCACCATCACCATTTGGTTTCACCCCCAGCCCCGTCCCCTGTTGCCTCCGCCCCAGGGGATGGGGAAAATTGGCTTGCGCCGGGGGGGGTCACGGCTGTCGCCTGAAGGAGGGGGGGGGGGGTTTGGGAAATGGACACCTGTGACAGGACCTATGTATGGTCCTCATTGTCAGCCTTTTTTTTTTTACTATGCTATCCACTCTCTGATTTTTTATTATAGGCAGATCCTGACTTAGCTTAGTTGGTAGTAGGCCTAGGCTCCATGACCAGAGGTCCGGGGTTCAAACTCTGCTGCACGTAATCTTTTTCCATTCGCTTTTTTGGTCTTTTTTATGTCTTCACACATGTTCTGATTCTGATTCATCGGAGTCCTCTGATGTGTCTTCCTTGACATCTGCATCAGACTAATTTGCCAACGGGAGGCCATGGTGGGGCGTTGCATCCCCCCCCCCCCCCCCGTGCTATGGGATGCAACCGGAATAGACCGGACATAAATACCACCACCGTTGGGGGGGGGACTCGGGGGCTGTGTATACCGGTTCTCATTGCCCCGTCACGGCAGGCCAGAAGGGGGGGGGGGGTTTGGGAAATGGACATCCGTGACCCCCCGTGGGCGCAAGCCAATTTTCCCCCACCCCAGGGCCCTCCCCATCAGCATCAGCGGCTGCTGGACCCCCCGCTGTGTCACCCGCCGCTGCCTCCTTCATCAACACTTCCCCACCCCGCATCCTTGCGGCAGGTGTGGGGGCCCGATACTTCTTGCCCGGATTCATCCGCAAGCTGATCGTCTTGGCCACGGGCCCGTACCGCTACCGTGTGGGCACGCTGGTCATAGGGCCCACCAACACCGTCGTGAGGAGCGCCTGGAAGTTGGTGGCACACTTCATTCCATCGGAATTCCAGGAAAATGTGTGGCTGTCGCCGGAGCCCCGGCAGGTGCTGGAGCAGCTGATGCCGCTGGACGAGATCCCTGAAGGCATCTTCGAGGCACAGCGCTCTTGAGGGGGGGGGCGGGGTGTCGGGGGGGGGGGGGGCGCGTGGAGGAACAGGGCACCTGGGCCTCACGCACACAGAACCAGAGGCAGGCTATAGACGGCCTGTGGACAGAGGCGCATGGACAGCAAAAACAGTTAAACGACCCCGGCAACAACCAGCACATCCTCAATACGCCAACTACTGGGCGCCGCTGACGCGCAAACGGCACACCATGCCACATTCAGCACAGCCCCAACACACCAACTACTGGGCTCCGCGAACGCGGAAACAACACCAGCAAGAGCACCGGCCGCAGCGGCCGACAGAAAGCAGCGACCCGACGCAACATGCGAAGGGAAGAACGGGTGACTGTCCAGGGCCCCGTAAAGGAGCAACAACCAGACGGAATGTCACACAGGGGGCAGGCGACGCTTGCAAGTGCCCGGGAGCAGGGAAGTAGTAGAATGGCCGTACGACCCCCCCCCCCCCGACCATAGTGTAAAGGAATTTTACAAATGGGAAAATCTGCTTGGGTCATTTTGGGTCCCAGACCCCCCTCTCCCCCTCCCCAGCACCCCCATGGCCTCGTGCCAACCCCCCCCCCCCGGCACCCCCTTCTAATACTGCCCCGCCCTGGGGGCTTCCTGGGCCCTTTTTGTTGGGCGATCGGGGGATGCCGAGGACGGGACGGGACGGGACGGTGGACCCGACGGGCGACGGCGTCCGGTGGCCCTCATCGTCATCTGTACAGGGCGGGCGGGGGGGGGGGGTGAGCAGGACGGCGTGCTGGCGATGTGGCCCAGGGGGGAGGAGATCTGCAGGGATTGCGTCCGCACACCCCCGAAGGGCCTGGCCGCGCACTCGCCTGCGCCGCCGATGCACTTCTGATACCCCCATGTCACGGGGGGTAGGGATGCACTGGAAGGGGGGAAGGTACCCCCCCCCCCCCCCCTCCACGGTACCCAGCCTACGCCCAGCCACTGTCTCCCTCACGGCAGGTGCCAGGCTCAATGGCATTTGTAACCGACAGTAACCGCCCCCAACCGCTTTGGCAACCTCCTCCAACCGCCTAACCGCTTCCAGGGCCACCTCTGAGGTCCCTTCCTTTCTAATGCATCCGTGACGGGGTGTTGCTGGTGTGCCGCACTGTCCGCCGGGTCCTGAGACGAGAGACCGCATCAGGACCCGAGACAAGACCGGGTGCATCCCGCGGTCCGTGCGCGCACGGCGGGTGGCCTGAAGGCCAGTCGGCCCACGGGTGCCGCAGTGCCGCTTTCAAAGGACCGTCCTTGCGTTTCCTACAGCCGGTGGGCCCCGGACCGGGCAGTGGGCAGTCAACCTCCGGCGGGTCCCAGCCCAGGCCGGCGGGTATTGGCTAACCGCCAGCGATGACTGGTTCTCGTCGTTTAACCGCCAATTCAGCGTCAACAGTCGACGGGTACTCGGCAGAGGCATGCGGCCGTCGGGCACACACACAGTCCCGTCCAGTCGTCTGATGTGCCCTACGCCCACCAATACTTTTATGAAGTTGTGGGGGCTCTGTATATTACTCACCGCCAGCCGCAGTCGCTTGACGGCAGACGCGGCGGATCTCAGTCCTCAGGGCTCGCTCCACGTCTGCCGTGGACTTGAATCGTGTGCCTTGGGATCGGGACTGGCCTCCGCATTGCGCTGTCGCGGTCTGAAGGGGCCGGTGTGGCCATGTCCTGCGGCTGTGCCATGGGGTACTGCGCATGTCCCTTGCGTCGTATCTGTACCATCAATTGGGGGTGAAGGGGTGTTGGTGGATGTTTGGGGTAGGGCCTTTGGGGGGCAACAATGTACCGGTGTGTCACATGGACTCGTACATCAGCACTCTTCACCACTGTTTCCTGCTTCATGCTGAAACAACCACCTCTCGCCGGGGCAGCGGGGGGGATCCAGCATTTTCCAGTTGTCCCCCATGAACACACTCTCAATGCAAACAAATGTTCTCACTGCAAACAATACTCTGGGGCTGCAGTGCTCCGCTTAGCCCCAGCCGGTGCCGGTGTGCATACCGCTGCCGCACACTGCTTCTGCGATTGCCGGGAGCCCGTCCGCCGCGGTTTATGGAACAAGGATGTAAGCATGTCCAGCGTTGGGAAGATCTGTAATCAATCGTCATCATCAAATCTGAAATAAGGGCCACGTTTCTGATTTGTAGGATGGGACTCATCAAAACCCCACTTCAAAACCAGGCCACTCTACAATATTGCAGACACAATGGTACCGGTGGATTTTACAATGGGTTCAAGTTGACCATCTCGCCCGCAAATATGTTCAATCATCCAACATCATCATCCAAGCCCTCTTGTTGGCAGAAGGGTACCTATACTCTTTTGTTGGCCACTGACGAGCCCCTGTCTCCTGTGCTGCTGTGCGTGTGCCTTTGCACTGCCCTACCGCAGCCTTCCACTCAGGGTCATGAAGGCTGTCCAAACACCGGGTGCCGTGGGGTATTCTGCCCCAGGAGGATCATGTACGGGCAATGCCCCAAAGCCCTTCCTCCGAAGGCACGGGGGCGGGGCTGCCGGCCGGGACCCAACCCCAAGGGAGGGGGGGGCGGGGGGGCTCTACAACCCCTGAAATGGTTCAACACCCCTCGGGGTCAGGCAGCCGCCCCCCCAGTACTGCACAGCCCAAGGGACCGCAAAGGATGAGGTCACTCCTCTGAAGATCCCGCAGTCGTGTGGAGGCGACAGCGCCACCGGACCGGCCATCACCCGAAATTCTCCACAAGGGCCACGTCGCACACGCAGAAGCGGTGGGCCCGACGGTCCCCCGTGTGTACCATTCATACGCTGTCCCCATCGCCCCGTGCCCTAATCCGTGGGCCGTTCGCCGGACACCCGCGCCGTGTTCCACGGTTCCGGCGGTGTACCGAGGGGGACCGCAACGGCATTGCCTTGCACCACCGCGGCGCGCTCCGCTTCCTGTGCCCCGCCACCCTCCCCTTATGAGTACGTAGGCCCGCGAGGCTGTGTCGCCATCCGGCGGTTCGGGTGTTAGTGCTACTGGTACAGCACGACGCCCGGCGCTGTGGCGGATCGGGGGAGGGGCCCGCACCCGCATGCGGTCGTTGCCGGATGCGCTACTGCCCAGCACAGCCCTCGCTCTTGCCCTTTGGATCAGGGGGTTGGCGTTACGAGACGTGCGTGAGACCCTCCAATGTCCACAGCCGAAGGCCTGCTGTATCCTTGGGACCCGGGAGTGCTACACGTTGATCGCCTGAACGCCTGGTTTTGACGAATTATGAGAGATCGCATTGTTGATCATGCAGTAATATGCAGCCATCCATCCATTCGGTCCTGCACTGGCTGCATTGGACCCTCCCGGTGCAGGGGGGTGCCGCCTAAATGCCGCCCCCGACCACCGCGCTGCTGTTCAGATGCTGCAACCGCTACCGGCCCTCTCCCACCCCCTTTATCAATTCGTACAATCATTTCTTATTTCAGAATACAGCCCTTCCCCAGGGCACGGACTTGTCCACAGCCGGAGTCCTGGTCGGATTCTTTTTTTTTTAATTGCACTGTGGAGTTCCCGGTGGTGCGTTCGTAGCATGCACCAGCGGCGGCCCAGGTTGTCCCAAGGACGCGGTCCCTGTCGGACGGTGTTGTCGCGGTCCGGCAAGGCACTATGCCCGTCTTTGGACACAGGGGGAGGGGAAAGCCCCCCTGGCACACCGGTGTCCCTCCTTCTTCCAAAGGGGGGGTGCCATGGGAGTCGATGGGCGGAGCCAAGACTTCAGGAAATGGAACATGTTGGTGACGACGTGGGGCGGGGCCGGACGGTGTCCCAAGCATTGGACATGGAACGTGTCAGATCCGCGACCACAGTCATTTGTGGGATCACCGTAGAACTGCACGGCTCTGAACCTTCATCTCGAGTACCGTACCCTTCGCAGGCCACGCCAGCTCATCTTGATCTGGCCGCAAAAAAAAAAAAATCAATCAACTGAAAACAAAGGCGCCGGGACTGACCGGCTGAGTGCATATTCGATACGGCGAAGACATATGCTGCGAGTCGTGTCCTTGTGTTGAGGCTGACCAGCTGTTGGGGCTAGACGCGGTGCAGGAAACGACAGGGGCTGTGGGCAGCGGCTGTTTGCTGTTGTTGACATGCAGGTGCGCTTTGCTTGCGTTTGCTGAGTGCTGCGCATGACGCTGGTCACCACTGGGCCCGGGGGGGGGGGGGGGGGCACATCACACAGTACCAGCGATGGTGGCGGCACTTGTGTGTTATGATAGTGGTCTGGGGCGATGGTGTGTCAGCACATCACATGGGCCTGTGCGTCCCCCACCCTTGACCACCGCTCCTTGTTTCTGGATGAAACAGCCGCCTCACCCAAAGGGGCTTGCATAACAGGGTAGTACAGGGGCAGTTCTGCAGTCGTGTGTGTACAATCCGCCCCTTCTGGCAGTGTCCGCACTTCACGCGGTGCCTCCTGCACAATGCAGAGGCGATCCTGCTGCTTCATGGCCCCAGGGCTGTGGGTGAAGCCTCCCGGTGGCGATGCCAATTGAAATGGCCGATGTGCTTCGTGATGTTCCTTCTGTTTTGCCTCCGCGGTGTGGAGGGCGTGCAGACTGCCCCTCAAGTCAGAGCGCAGGATTGCACTGGAATGTTCAACATGCACCCCCTCCTCCCGCTGCTGCTTCGGAATCCCCCGCCCTTGGCACCCTCCGACCCCTATTTGCCAAAACCCACTTAAAGACCCGCCCTGCCGCAAGAGCTGACAGTTTCTATGGCGGGGACCTTCGGTGAACCAGCACTGACCATTGTTCCCGCAAGAGGAAGCCACCTCAATCATGTGATATTCGACGGCGTGATCTTAGATAACCTTCGGTTGAGGCATGATCACGGTGGCTGCTCATGTGGAGCACCTCACAGACCATCTTCTTGCTGCAACCCCGTTTGCATGGCACAGCTCGGTTCTCTGGCGGTCGGGGCACGCCAGTTTGCTGCACTATCAACACCGCTCCCAGTGTCAGAGGTGCTCTGGTGCAGGGTGATTTATTCATTGCCCTCCAGAACCCTCCTTCACTCCCAGCCCCCCCCCCCCCCCTCATTAAGCAGTGATGGAATTGATTTCTGGCCCCTGGTGGGCCCCTCTTGGGTCTCGGTACGCCACTGCCAGGATGAGTAAATGCGTGATGTACGCGCTGAAAATGTGTACTGTATTGTGCTCGTCGAGAGATACAGTTACAGTTGCCCATGTATGCTTTGTAGATATTGTGCACATTGTGTCCAGGTAGTGTACAAAGTACATCTAGTGGGAACATGCAAATCCATAAATTCAGGAGGTGCACCCTCCTCAAAGGGGGTCCATAATTCTGTTTACCTGTGCATGGCCTGTAGACACTGCGTGTAGGTGGCGTATGACATGCATGGCACGTGCATTTACATTATTGTAGATGTGCGGTGATAACACGGAAGCGGGATCACAACGCACCCACACCTACAGGTGAGATGGATAAATACATTTGGTTTTGTAAACTCTGCAGACACGGTGTGCCGTGCACAGATTGTGCGAAATGTGGACATGTTGTGGGCACTGTGCGCATTTTGTAGACGTGAAGCAACAACACTCAGGATGAGGCACAAAGCGCCCTCTCATACATAAGGAGTATGGATACATGTTTGTAGTCTCTGGACTATGTGGCCAGGCGGTGTACAATGTGCACACATTGTGGACACTGTGCATATGATGCAGGCGCAACGTTGAACATGTCCAAGATGTTTTTCGTGGGATGCATTTGTTGGTTTGGGTTCGACCCTCTGAGCATTGCACGCAAACACAAATCGCTCATTCCTGTACTGTCTATTTCTCCGTCTGTCTGACCTGCCCGCCGAAACTGACAAGACTCTGAGAGCACGGGTCCAAAACTTGTGTATGTGTGGACATAACAATGGTTTACCCATAGTTCTCCCCATGGGGCACATGAGTCATCGTGTGACTGCACTGTGTGTGCCCTACAAGCACTGGTGTAGAGACCGGGCAGTCAGCCCCAGCGCCTTACTGCTACTCAGCACAGGCCTGATGTATTGAGAAAAAAAACAACGGTTTACCCATATTTCGTCGGTCCTTTCTTTTGGTGGCATGGGTCATCAGATGGGTGTTTGGCCCCTTAAAGGGCAAGGGTGCAGTACAACCGGATGCTGCTAGAACACTGGTGTCATTGAACATGACCCGGAAGTTGGTGACCAAGCGACGGCGTAGGGCAACCATGACATTTTGAGCAGACAGAAGGCCGCCAAGACCCTCACTTCCCAGTTGCGCCCCTTTGGTAGCTATGCCATCTGTTGTTCTTCAGACCCCTGGAATGCTGCTAAAGATTACGACCACATTGTAATCCCAGCAATACTGCACCCGTTTCATGTTTTATGAATTCAGGCAGTCTGACCACAGTGTGATCTTGTTTTATTTCGCAGACTCTGCATTCCCCTGCAGCCCACATCTCGTGTAAACTACAAGGATTAGCCAGTGTGTGTGTGCACAGGATAAGCACACACACTGCATGCACAGCGTGGGCATAGCAGACAGTCTACACAACAATTAGGAGATTCACAGAGCATTTATCAACTTTCTTATGCCTTGCCATGCGGTCTGCTGGAGTGACAAGTTTTGCCGACAAAAGAGACCCAGACAGTACGATACAGCAACTGCCCCCTGCCACACCTCCACAACAGACAAAAGATTGGAAAGCTCCAGCAATCTCCCCAAGAGCTCCAGCCAAGAAACATGTTTCACAGAACGGATGGATGTCCTAAGTTTGATTTTCACGGGACAAACTTGTTTTATGAAAAAGACTATGGGGGAGCGTTAGTGCGCTAGCAGGCGCGCGCCGGGCATCTTTTTTTGACCATTCCCCACTCGTGCCTGTTTTTGCCCACACTCACCAAACAATTTGGAGTCCCCTCGCCGTGCCTAAGAATTTGGCCCATCCTTTGCACCCAGTTTATGACGATGGCAAGGGTGGTGGTTGGAAGTGGTGGGAGTGACATTTTGTGTTAATTCTCATATTTCGGCTTATACAATGCGCCTTGCAGAAAAGGTTTGCGGTCCCGTGCGGTCTACTTGGGGGACTTCCCAAGGTGAGGATAAACTTGGGGCTAGAGATAAGATACTTAATACAAAGGTAGCGCGCTGGGCATGCGCCGGGCGCGCGCTCCCCCTATGCTTACCTCCAACACCTGAGCACACCCTCCCCATGTCAAGGGTGATGATGTCCGTTACGTATGTACCGTGATGACTTCAGATGTGTTCATTGTGCATGTGCTTCTCATTCTGTTGTAAGGTGCTGTTGAGGATGCAATTTGGGGCCTTGGGTGGCTTGGGGAGGGGGGTTGGGGTGAAACATCAGATTGTGCAACATTGTGGTGCTCTAGAATGGTATATAAAGACAAAAATATTCGCAGTAGTAACAAAAACCCCCCATTTCCCCCTGCTATAGCCGGGCCGTGCGCGCGCTGTGCAGTAACGCCCCCTGGGACCCCTTGGCCTGGGATGTGTATAATTTTATTGGGCAGATGGTAGGGGTTGCTGACATGCTCATCTTATGGGGCGATAGCTATGCAGATGATTTCTAGATTTTCTAGATTTCTCCTCAACACAGGGTTGGATTTTCTGCAAACTAAGAAGGTGTATTACAAAAAAAAAACAATGTGTCACAATTGGTGGGATTGTGGGTGCATATGCTTTCTCTCTGGTTTTTTTGCGGTTACAATGGTTCCCTGGCGTGTGTCGTGCGAGAACACGCCTTTGTCTAAACACATCGACCCATGTTTTACTGAATTTGGCACATGTCAGGACAAGTGGAATGGGGGTACTAGTAGTCCACAAAGGACCTGTTTACTTACCTTTTGTTGTGTTGGCTCGAGGGAAGATAGAAAGGTTCCTGAGAGGTTGGTTTGGAGAAGTAAGTTCCAAATTTCGTGTACAATGTGCATGTAGTGCCAGAGGCATAATGCGGTCATAAATAAGCAGTTGTTCAGCAGCACATCGCCTTGATGCTCTTCAAAATGGCTGTCGGAGGGGCAAAGAGGGGCTGGGTCATGCCTGTGAGAGCTGTTACCATTCTGCTTACAACGTCAACCTACGGTAAATTGTTCTGGTGTGATTTTCGGCAAATGTTGTGTAAGGGGTCCCAAACCTCCCGAGAACCGCTTGCCTTTGGGTTGTGTATGGACACGGCCTTCCGATGGTCAAATACCCTGATTTCAGCCTGGTGCAGGTGGTTGGGGTTGCATATCTCTAAGCGCTTAGACGAACCAAGTGTCCACCCAAAATGGGCCCCTGTCACCGGAAAGTGGACCAAAAAAGGGACGTGTCACACGGTGCGAAAAACACGGTTAAAGAACATGAAGCCAATCCCGGGAAAGAAGAAATGTCCTAAAAAGACAGTGGTTGTGCAAGTGCATGAGCAGTTGTGTACCACCGTGTTACCACGCGCATGCATATATGCACTTCAGTGTGTTTCATTTGAATTGCTGCATGTTGTTTGTTGTTCGAATAGCAAAGAGACGCAGGGAAGTTCACAATGTAGGCAGGAAGTCTCATGTATGGAAACTTCGGTTGCACGATTAGCTACATCAAACTGTTTGTCCACCCGACTCCTGATAGTCTGTGTATGTGAAAATTAGAATGAAAAAGCAATGATGCTATCGAAATTTCGATTGTCGAAGCTACGTGACAATTTGCCTTGCATGGATCAATCGAAATTTCGATTGGAAGTCTTTAACGACATTCAGAGAGCAAACCATCAAAATCCTTCACGAAGGTTTACCGGAACATAGTTGTACTACAGTAGTATATGAATTTTAAATTACAACTTTGTAGAAAAATAAAGGTAAAAGAAATAAGAGGTAAAATAAACCAAACACATATGAATGTTTTATCCGATGGAGATGTCTACACAATCGATTTATTTCTAAAACCAATCGAAATTTCGATAGGAGCATCTCGAATCAAAATTTTGATAGGAGCATTCGACAGAAAAGGAATTCAATTCCTATCGAAATTTCGATAGGAACGTCCAATCGAAATTTAGATAGCCGCTAAAGGAATAACTACCCTGTAAAGCATAGGCTGTTTAAACTGCAATCGAATTTTCGATAGTGACAGTCTGACAGAGTCCAAAGATTTTAAATGCTAGACTATTTGTTGTCTTCTATTTCATGTACGAGTTCCATGTACGCCAAAGATGGATGGCCATTTCATTGCCTACGTGCGAGGATTCCTCGCTTCGCACTCTTGGGAGAATGGACGCCAAATTATTGAAGATGCTTGCGAAGGCGGTACGTCAAGGCGATTTGTTGAATTTGTCCTTGGAATAAGGATAACCAAACGCCGCCGCCAGACATTTGAGCAGGTGGTTGCAAACAGAAACTGTACACCTTTGCCCAGATGGCTCAGCGTACTCCAGCAGGAGCTCTTCAACATCTGGCGTGTGCTGCACCTGCGTGCGGCACCCCTCGCTTTTCGCCCGGCTCTGGACATTACTGTTTCGCAGCGCGAACGGAAGTTACTCGCAAGGTTTGGCATAGTTCCACCTCGAATACCGACTATGCAGGAATCTGGTGTTGCAGCAGCGATGGACCTCTGTAATGCAATGAGCATTGCTTCTGTTGGCATTTGGATGGACAATTTTTTCAGAAAACGATTCCTGCAGAACCCGGATGGACCGCCCGGACATCTTGACTGTTCTGCCGTAGCCGTGCTCTTTACAATCTTGCTGCCCCGATTTCCTGGACATCTCACATTGCGCCGCATAGTTTTCAGACTGCCAGGTGTCATGAGATGCATTCGGACCTCCATCAGGGGTCTACTGAACACTATTGCAGCTGTTACGGATGGGACGTTACAGGCACATTTCATCCGTGCGCCACTCGACATCGCCAGAGGTATCGTGCATCCACAAATTTGGAAACCTATGCTGCTGGACGAGTGTCGAACAAGCACAAACACTGAGCTGCTGCAGTTAATTGAGATGATGCGTTGCATACAGATTCATACGGGCCGGGATTTGCCTTTGGTGGTGGACATGAAAATACATGCATCGGTTTTGCGTTTCATGTACGGTGCGAAGCTCAGAAGTCTTGACTACCGGTCACATTTGGAACGCATTCCACTGCTTTATGGCATTTGGCATCCGTACAAATACTGTGTACACATTACTTTCAGGCGTTTCTTTCCCGTTATTTCTTGGCTGCTCAAACCATTTATCACGGTGCGGACTAGCATTCCTTGTCATCGGAAGCCCATATACATGGAAAAGGTTTTTGCCGGTCTTTTGTTAGCGGGCAACGTGTTGAAAGGTCTTATCACCGAAGCTAGAGATAGATTGTCGACCCTCCGACGACCAATGAATCTTGAAAACACTGTGGCATATCAAAAGATTCAATCCCTGTACAGTCTGTTGTTTGTTTTCACACCTGCACTCTGGGCCATTGGGTATGGGGTTCGAGAATGTACTTGGGCCGGGGCTGCTCTGGATTCTGGGAAGACCGCACGCACTGTTCTTGAACATTGTCTGCTTTTACTGGTCTCCCTTACACAAAAGCATGCTCCCAAGATAGAGTATGTTCGGACCTTATGCACTGCACTCGGTACATGGCAGTTATGGTATGACATGGTTCCTGGTTGTCTGTTCGTTGAGGAAAGTTGTGAAGCCTCTTTGTCACGTTTGGGACATGCTCTCACTCTGCTGCCACACGTCACAGATCTTTCTCGCGCAAGTGATGTTTACTGCACCCTTCCCCCCTTGCAGAAAGAACGGGTTCTCAGATCTTCGGTCGGCTCCTCTGGAGGGTTCATCCAGCTGTAGTCTAAGCGGTTGGTAGCTGGCTGTGTCTTCCCTGCATGCGTCTCCTGGTCCTCTTCTGAGCTCTCCGAGTCGTAGAGTCCCGCGGACAAGGGTCGGTGTTGTCGGGGTTGGGATATGCGCTGACCCACCGTGCCCCCTAGGGCTCGCCTGAGGAAACCCATGAGGTTTGTCAGGCACTCCCCCACCAGCAAAAACTCCACGGAATCACCATACACTACACAGGAGAACCCACCACCACCCGGTGGTACACAGACGGGTCGAAACGACACGGACGAGCGGGAGGGGGCATCTACAACGGAACATACCGTGCGGCCTTCCGGGTGCACGGGCCACAACAGGTTTATCGGGCCGAAACGATCGCTTGCGCCTTAGCCTCAGAGCTGGCCAAGCCAGGAGACGACATTATACTAGACAACCAGAGTGTGGTGAAGGCCACACCTATAAAACGCAAAGGAGTGGTCAAGGACCAGGACTACCGCGACATAGGGTACCTCAACTCCACCACGAAACGACTGACGATCCGATGGACACCAGGGCACCGCAAACTAGAACAAGCCACCACGTATAAAGACTACCAGGACATACAGGGGAACAACCACTCTGACGTCCTCGCCAATATGGGCGACAACCTGCCCATGGATTCCCAACAACCACAACCCCATGATATTGTCATCACAGGACAGATCATGCCCACGCCTGCCAAGGCATGGATCATGCAAGTGCGTAGACAAAAACAAACACCAGACGTACACTGGGTGAGCTGGCTCCCCATGAAGCACTACAGACGGAACGCGTGGACACCCTGGCTGTGGGGGCAAGTGCGATGGTGGGGAATGGGCGCCCCCTGGGAACGGACACCCCGCCTCTGCTCCCAGTGTGGCCACCAACACGGAGCATCGGTACAGTCAAAACTGGCTTACTGTCCTGCCTGGAGCGACTTCTGGGACCTGTGGCGCAAGAGCTGGACTGATTGGACCCCATACACGCACCAATGGCTGCAAGGGGCCGACAACCAAGAACTGTGGCTCTGTGTCAGGCTGCTCATACCACTATCCCTCGTCGACGCCATACCCACTGCGGAACGACACAAACTGCGAACGGAGGTGGGCCTGTTCCAGTTTCGCATGATACAGTCCGTCCAAACACTAAGACGAAAGTACGCCGACCCAACACCACAACAACCACCGTCGCCCCTGTGGCTCACCAAATACATGGCACAGGCACTTCCGCCGCGAGAAACGCCCCAAAACCTACGGAACCAAGTCGGGGCGCCCACGTGGTGCGGCGCGAAACGCAAACGTAAGGCCGAGGTCGCAACGGCTGACCCAATCGACCCCGGCCAATGCGGGCGATAGTGAGGCAGTGGCATGGTTCGTCGCGCGAGCCACTAACACAGGGGCAGACGACCACATACAGAAACGTCAGCGCCTCAACGTTGACACACAGCGGTGGGAACAGTACCAGACAACCACAGACAGGCTGGCAAATGAACACGCTCAGCAAGCACGGGACATATACCACAAAGCACACATGGAGGCGATGGCGAGACAACACCTGCACACCCTACACATGGGCTACACCAACGCACTGACGGCAAAAACAGACTACCACAGGCTTGTCGTAAAACTAGTCGACCAACAGAGACAAACACAACGACTGCACAACACACATGCACACCTGTACCAAATACGTAGGCAATGGTACGAACAAGCGAAGGACGACACAAGGATGTGGTACACTGACGCAAAACTGCTACTGATGGTCAACGACCGATACTGGAGGCTGAGCGCAGGCACTGCCAAGCTACTTGACCTGCACCATCAACAAGCGACCTACATGTGGCAGCAGCAAACACACCTGACTGCCATGGCACAGTACTACCAAGACGCCTGCAAACACAAGACAACACAATACTGGCAAACAACCCGACCAGCCCGACAGACGATATACCTGATACGGAAGCGGCCGCGGGAGCACTGGGACCCCACCTTGTGGGAAGTCCCGTTACAACCGCTACCGAAACGCCACAAAACACTGGGACCCAAATGAGTGGGAAGTACCACTGACATGACTACACCAACCTCAATGGGAAACCATGGGGGCACAGTCACGAGCTGCAGCCCGTATGCATACCCTGGCTTCGCCGAAATCTGTATCTTACTTCGAACTTGGTCCACTGTGGCCCCTGGCACTTATGAACTGGCCTTTTTGATCAAAAAAAAAAAAAAAAAAAAGGTTCTCAGATCTTCGGTCCATCCACATCTGGTTACACATTTTGTTATTACGATACGTTCATTTGTTCAACGGGCTGCGGATATCAACACGCCGTTCACACGGTTCCAGACCAAACACAGGACAGTTACACCTGATCCTGTATGGGATCCCAGTTACCTTCCTCCACTTGACTTAACTGTTGATTCCCCCTTACTTGATATGTGCATGATTCGGGCTCTCAAGTTAATGTGCAAACACAGAGATGTCACAGAGGGAATCCATCAATATATGACCCACATTCCTAGAACACCTCTTGCTGATCGTGTTTCCTATGTGAAAGCTTGGAAAAAATTACAGACAACACGGTCGCTTGAAGCACATCCCCCTCCGGACAGATACCAGGGACGCCTTCGTAGACAGCCACGAGGCCCGCCTCCTGCCCTCTTTGACCCGCCATCCAGCGAGAGCGAACCTGATGAGGACGACGAACATATAGTTGATGAGGCCGAAGGTCCGCGGCTTCTTGCCGCTGAACATTGAGATTTGAGTCGCTTATCGAAATTTCGATTGCGCGTTTGTTTGTTGCAATTTCAGTGCCTAAGTACTTGATCGAATCGTTTCATCATGTAATACCCTTTCTTTGCTTGGTCCAATGCTCCTTCGATCTATTTTATGCATATCGGATGTATTTCATCTCCTTCGAAGTCTATGTAAACCTGATCAGACAACGTTTCTCTGTACCTCGTCTGCGGTCTATCGAAATTTCGATAGACCACTGCCTCAATCGAAATTTCGATTGCATTTACGAGATTTGGACTCTAAGTTGGACGTAACCGATGAATCTGAGCTTATCGCTTCACATTTAGAGGTACTGAAAAACCTTCACAGAAATATCCGGTCTCACAAGCAAAGTAGCACTTTCGTCGCCCCTATCGTCCATTTGCGAGTTCCTCAGCTCGTTTGCGCACAGGTTTTACCTCGTTAATCACCCTCAGTCCATTTGCCCAATGTCCGGTGAGTCCCATTTGTCACCGAAGAAGCGGATCAAGAAGAAGAAGCGGTCGCAGCCGGCAGGGGACTCCGATGAGCCTCCATCTCAAACGTATTCGCAGTCAACGGACACTGCAAGCCCCCGAACGGATACTTCCGAGGCCGCGCTTTTCTCACAGTCCCCTCCACCGAAGAAGAAGAAGAAGATCGTTGCAGAGCAGAGCAGACCAGCGACATCCGCAGAGGTTGAGGAATGGCACAATACTTCTCAGGTCTATCTGGACGATTGGGTTGAGTCCCGAGAACTTGTTCATTACTCGAAGATCGAACTGGACCGCGACATGAGCTTCGGCCAAACAAGAACGGTTACTACCAAGAAGAAAGCGTTGGTTGGTGATGACATCCTTGCTGCTCCACCACCGAAGGACAAATACATCGAGTGTTTACTCTTTCCAACAGGTATACCTTGCTATCGAAATTTCGATTGATTACCGTGCTGCGTTACGGACGATTACATCGTACCTTCTATCGAAATTTCGATTGTACGATTCCTCGTCAGGCGCTACATTCAAGTGTCTCGGTGGACAACATGCTTTCGAATGGACCCAGGATGTACGAAAGAAGTACGAAGAAGAAGGCAAGACACCGCCTCATTGGACAAGGATGTACGACGGGTTGATTTTGAGTGCGGACACACCGTTTTGGATTCGACAAACCCTCGCTGGGCATCACAACCGGGCATCCCATGGCGGATCTGAGCATACGTTTGAGCAACGACTCCATCGCCTCTTCACCGAGTGTCACCTCAAAGGTCTTTATCGAAATTTCGATAGCGGGTCCACTTCGATTAACATTACGTCACCAATTCTTTCCTTATTATCTATGCAGGAGTACCTACCCCAAAGGCCGCAACGCTGACAATGATGCACAAGACCGGATACACTGCAGTGCACGGCACAGACGAAGAAGTTGCAAAGCGATGGACGGTTCTTGCAAGTTTCGTTTCCCAAGTTGAGGACAAAGCGATCATTCCGAAACTCGTCGAGCTTCAGGGGAAGGACGAGTTGAACCCGGTGTTCAACAACTACAAGCCGCTTGAGGGATTGTATCCGCCGGAGATTGCGCAGGTAGTTACTTTCTTTGCGTCATTGTTATTTAAAACAACACAGTCATCTTCGGACATATCTTCACAGGTTTGTGAAAGGCTGCTGGAAGGAGGTCTGACGCCACCATTGCTTAAGACCTTCGTTCGCAGACTTCGGGAGCAGCGAACTTGTTCTTGGCATTTGGAACATCCGGACAACCCCTTCGTGCACGAGTCTCGGAAAAACTTTGTGGAGTGGAAGAGAATAACGTCATCACTGTCTCCCCAGGATTTCAAGGTGCATATCCCGCGCTGGAAGTGGACCGAACAGCATCCTTTGCCGCCTTGGACGACCATCAGCAAGGCCCCCATCTGGTCTTATGAGGATTTCAAGACCCTCCGCGAATCCCTCAGTCAACCGAAGGTGAAGCCTGTGATCAAAAGTACGTCGGCAGAATGTCTGACAGTAACGCTTGGTGAAACCAAACCCGGAGAGGCAATCTGTGAAGTCCGCATCGGGCCAGCTGTCGGTGCAACCCCTGCTGCAATCTCTGGACTGAAACCGAGGATTCTCGTCTATCAGATTCCGAAGGGTACCGCTGCGGGACGCCCCCTGTGTCCAATGATGTTGTCTTACGTCCTTGATGAGGAGTTGATGCCCGTTCTGCTTTTGGTTGGAGATTGTCCTTACGTCCGCGTTGTTCTGAACGCCATCTCTGCGTCAACGGATGATGAGTTCTATACCAGGGACATCGCGTTGTACAATAAGGGGATTTTGACCAGCAATTACACCATGGCAACTTCCCAGCTCGTTGTCTTGACATTGCGCCATATCAAAGAATGGAAGGTGTGTTCTATCGAAATTTCGATAGCGTCGCTTTGCGTACTTCCTCCTATCGAAATTTCGATTGTTTTTCTTTTAGCCCCCGAGGTACATTACCTTCGAAGACGAGCGGTACAACAATCCGGCCGAAGATGACAATCGACTCCCTCCAGAGATTCTGGGTTGCATCATGCATCAACTCAAATTGGATGTTATCGAAGAAAGCGTCAACGAGATCTGGGTTGCGGTTCAGACTACATCTCCCGTTCTGGTGAGCAACATCCGGCTTCGTCTCCGTTCTCACGTTAATGTTGCCGTTCTTCTTGGTTTGTCAACGGCTCCAAGCAAAGAACAATTGACGAAGTTTGCTGATGATGGTATGTTTCAAGGCCTCCCTTCCTCCGCTAGTACAATCAACTCCTCAACTCATTTTTTCTGCTTTTTCTTACAGTTTCAGCTGGCCTTCAAAGGGTACAGGCCCTACCACCGATCCAATGGGATCTTGTTCTCGACCGAATGAAGCGGGGTTATCCCCTTGAGGCTCCTGACACTGACGAAGGTATGCATTGAAAGACACCTCATCAAATTTGTCTTGTTCCTCTCCTTCACTATTTGTTCTGCCACAGATTCTTCGGACGATGACGAAGACAAGGACACAGTCAAGGGTCAAGCGAAGGCAGCGAAGGACGCTGAGGAAAAAGTCAGCAAGGCCTTGACGAAAGAAGAGAAAAAAGCGGCTGCTCAGGAGAAAGTATGTCTGTTTATATCTACATATCTGCCTCGATGTTTTATTTTCTTTAATCATTCTTTCACCCTTCCTCTGCAGAAGGAATCCGAAAAGGCGGCGAAGGAAGCAGCAAAGCAGGCGGCAAAAGAATCGGCGAAAGGTAAGAAAGAAGGAACACAGAAGGAAAAAGAGAAGAAGAAGTCTGCTTTCGCTGATTTTCAGGCCAAGTTGTCGAAGGCTGCTACGGATCAGCCCAAGAAGAAGGGCTCGCCCCACAAGGATTCTCATCCGAGTCGGGCTACCACCAAGAAGTAATCGAGCATATGTCATATTTTTAGTCTCCGTTTTTTATTTCTCCTGGTGATATGTTGTTGCTTTCTCTATCGAAATTTCGATAGAAACCCCGTTTCGATGACCACCGATGCTGTGTTTTCGTCAATCGAAATTTCGATTGGCCCCCGCCCGTCAGATTTTTATGTTTTAATCCTATCGAGATTTCGATAGGCATCGACGACAGATTCCTTTCTATATTATGCTATCGAAATTTCGATAGCATCTTGCCCGGAGTAATATGTCTTTCACTGCTGAAAGGCTCATCGTTACTTGAAGTGAGCACTCCTTGAGCTGCTCGGCACAATCACCGAGTACACAGATGGCATCATTTGAAAGAGATCATCAGAAATTGTCCTTATTCGTTTTGGCCCTATGCTCTGCGTGCCTGTTTTGCGTGTGACGTTTATGCGTTGTCAATAACTGTCAGGTTTCCACGAGGTTTTTAAAATGTTTTCAATTGTCCATCTCAATTTTCCCCTCTACCCTACCCCCTACAAATCAGCTATGTCCCCTACCCCCGATTTTGAGGTTCTCCCACCACATTTCTTCCCTTCCCATAGTAAATACCCCACTTTTGACTATTGTTTTTCGGCTACGTTTTTCCTCAGTTTGTGTCTCACGGACCAGAAATCGAGGTAAAATTTTTTGTTACTTCAAATTTCGGTGCTGTAGCTCGACTTTTTTCGGTTCGCCTGTCACGATTTAGATAGCCGGAGGCAGGTTTTCCGGGTGGACACTTGGTTCGACTAAGAAGCGTGTAGACAGCGCATCCAAGACAGGCCTTTGGCTCCAGGAGGGGGGGGGGGGTTAGAGGGAGTTGCACGCTCCGCGCACACGCCCTGCGTGCACCGTGCAAAGTTTTTGTACGTCGATTTCCGTGGGCATTGCTTTTGGCACCCTTTACCAGGAACCATCCAGGATCCACCAGGAATGAGCAGTAACAATCCAGAACTCACTGCAAATTGCCAGCAATGATCCAGCAGCCTCTGGGCACCATCCAGAAGCACGTCCCACCATAGTGGGTTTGAGAGGGGCTCTACACAGCGTAAAATCCCCGGAAAACACAAAAAACGTATCGCTGCATGCGCGCGACGTGCAACAACACCCCCTCGGAGTTGGCATATACCAGAAATATGTGCCCATTTGGCTGGGTACTGGAGCACCAAGTTTGTCCTCAGGACCGTCCTGTTCTTCTTCCAATGCAGCTTGTTGCCATTGGCTTGTTGCCTTGCCACACTTGTGGCCATCAGAGCCCATGGATACGAAAAGTGCGCTGGTCATCATCCCACCAGCCTCCCGATGGGACCCAATCCAGCACCTGCGCAGGCTCTATGATACCGGATTTGAGAGATGGATGCCCCACATGACCCTCATCTTCCCGTTTGCCTCGCCGGATGCCTTCCTCCCAAAAATTGCAGACGTTGAAGCAGTTGCAAAGTCCACCTCCCCATTCGCCATCGCCCTTGGGGATGTGAACGCCTTCGAGTCGACTGGGGCGGTGTGGCTTGCCCCCGAAACAGAACCTCCCGATGCTATGCATGACCTGCAGGAACGCCTGCAGGAGATCTCCAACACAATCTTTAAGCCCAACGTGCACCGCCCTTTTACTCCACATCTCACGTTGGGGCGGTTTGCCACTGACAAGCAAAGGATAGTGGATGCGTGTGAGGAGCACTTGCAGGACCATGACTACCAGCTTCCCTTCCAGGTCCTGCTGACCAGCCATTCCCTCACTTGCTCTGTGGAGAGGGGTACAGGACCATTGCACAATGTGGGGGGCACTGTTGGAGACCCCCGAATTTTTCATGGCGCGGTCGGAAAGGGGCTCCCTTTGGGCCCACTTGAAGAGAGTGGCATCGCTTTGGACTGCCAAGTAATGGGGCACAATCTGTTGGTGGTGGTGGTGGTAGTGGTGTTGGTGGTGGTGGTAGTGGTGGTGGTGGTGGTGGTGGTGGTGGTGGTGGTGGTGGTGGTGGTTCTTGGCGTGATGAATGTCATGTGGGACAGTGGGAGCAGCGTGGTGGTTCACCACGTGAGCAGGTCATTTCCCTTACCAAACTGTACCCCCCCCGCCTAGGAACCGCGTTGTGCAAGAACCGCCCCCTGGTTCCGCGATCGAATTCTCGCACCACTTTTTTTTTTACCACGGTATTGGGTTGTTCGTGGTTCTGGTGGATGCAGAACAGCTATTCAGGTGTGCAGGACAACATTTCATGTGTGTTGCTATGGGTCCCCCCATCAGGGGGGACCCTATCAGTCAGTCACAGGCGCACATACCCCTTAAACCCCTCCCCCGTGCTCTCGACCCCTTCCCCGAAGCAACCAACCCCTGACAAGGAAACAAACAAAAGTCAGTTAAACACAGGGTTTCACGTCCGAACCAGTTGGACGTTGGATCATTCTATGCACGTTGGAAGGCACACTACAGCCCAGTCAGCTGAGATTCACTCCTTTGGTGTTCATTTGTCAATGTGGTTAACTGTGGGAAAGGAGGGCGCGCATGCCCCGGCGCAACGCGCCGGAAACTTTTTTTTCTGCGGTATGGGGCTGCCCACGGGCATGCGCAAGAACCAACCCCTGGTTCCGCAGTCGAATTTTGCGGGGAAAGCGTGCGCAAGAACTGCCCCCTGGTTCCGCGGTCAAACATAACTGGTTCCTAGGCACGGGGGGAGGGGGGTACTTTGGATAGGGCCAAATGCACAACACGCCCCCCCTGTCCAACGAACCGTACCGTTTTGGTACGCAGAGTAGTTAGGTCCTAAATTATAGGATTCAAGATTTGGGCTTCAGGAAGGGCTGGTGTGATGTGTCTTGTGCTGATGAATGTCGTGCCCATGTGGATGGTGCAATATACGTTTTCTCTCTTTCCGGTATCCCCACTTAAGTATAGCGGCTTTTTTGATGCTGCCTCCATCCGCATTGTGAAAGCGCAGACAGTAGACAGATGGTGCTGTATGTGATGCAATGGGTACTAGTGGCACCAGGTTCTTGTTCCCAAGTTCTTTTGTCTCACGAATTCGTCATCGTTCATCGAACAGCTGAACACTGTGAAAGTCACAAACAACAAAAACTGCTTTCATCTTCTTCTTCATCATACTTCCGTCCAACTTTTTCGTGCCCAGCTGTCACATGAGTTTTGGCGAGCGTTACCATTCCACCTTCGGCCGTGCTTCTGGTCAAATTGGCATCATGAAGCTTCATGTGCTGTGTCATCGATCCAGCTTCGCAGATCACAGCTGGGCGAGTGGAAAATTGCTCGAACAGGGGAGGGGTCAGGATGAGCCCCTTTTACACCCCCAGGGGGAGGCTGGGGCTCTTCTGTCAGGCCATTACGGGGGCAGACGGTCTGTATGTATACACTTTGTGAGTGTCTATTTTTTTTCGTGTCTATTTTTTTTCGATCTCTTATTGCTTCATGTCTGAAAGCCCCAAAGAGGGTACCACAGCGCAGACGACTGTCACACACGAGGAACAAGCAGCACAACTGGCCGCACAAATACCCAACTTTTTCGACGACGACTTGGTTGCTGCTTATCGCCCCGTCTACCTGACAGCCGATTACCTGTTCACTGTGGGGACCAGAGCACCTTTCCTCGTGAAGTACATTGTGTACAAACTACTGCTTCCTGAGAACTACTTTCCCAATCTGGCGCATCAGCACCAGCTACCCTCCGGCGATCGCCTTCCAGATTATCCAAAGTCTAGGTCTGTGATCATCATGGGTGACGATCCTGTCAGCCAAACCGGCTCTGTATGTCTGTTCCCTGACCCCTCCGACGATAATCACACTGCTGTGAACACACAACTCTTCAAACTTGCTGTTGAGGGGCTCATCTCAATGAACACCAAGAGAAAAGCCCTTTGGAAATCCTACTTCGATCTCATTACGGAAAATGATGCCCAGAATGCTGTCAACAAATCTCCCGACGCAAAAAAGAAGCGCCTTGCCTCAAGCGACAAGCTCGATTCAATCATGGCGGATCTTAGTTTGTGCCAAACCGAGGTCTGGTCTCACTTGCAGAAATTCTCCCATGTATTGCTAAATGAGCTCAAACCACAAGCCATCGAAGTTGGTAAACAGCTCGATGAAATCCGTGAAAGGCGAGCTCAGGCGAACCTTGACCACAACCAGAAGCAAATCTTGCGCAAAGCTGAATCTGATGTCCGCACACAGCTGGAAACCGTGTACGATCAAATGGTGGATATTGTCACTGGCAAAATCAAACATGATGACGCTGTCACTCACCAGATCATTGCTCAGCACAAAACCATCTCAGACCAACGTGATGCCCTGAATAACTCTCAAACTGGTGGATTTGCCAAAGCCAATGTTGCTGCTGTGAACGCTATTCGAGAGAAACAGAAGTCTGTGCTGAAACCCGCTGATGCCCACCCTCTGGCCGATGACGAACAGCAGCAATTGATGCTGCAGTTCAGTTGGGAAGATTTCGATGCCGTCCTACAGTCCTCTACGCTGATCAGCCAAGACATCACGCCTACATCATGGACCGGACTGGGGAAAGTTGATCCCGACGGGCTCAAGGCTCTTTTCCCTGATCCCGACATCTCTCTACTCATGGTTATGAAGCATGATGAATTGCCACTCCTCAGTGAAGTGTGCAAATCTTCTGGACTCCTCACCTACCTGAATCCACGCAGACTCGATCTTCTGATGGAAATTCCTGAGGATACAAACATTTCTAAGTTGGCCGATGAATTACCATGGTGCCCCCATACAGTCGGAAAACTCACCCGCGCTGTCGCGCCGAATGGCACCTCTGAAGTGAAACGCTTTGCCGTTATGTTGGCTCACCAGAAATCCAGGCAAGCACAAGTCAGACCTCAATTTACCACGTTCAGATTCTTGCACCAAGGTATGAAGGTAGCCAGAGAGGCCTTTTCATTGCCTGCTGCTCCGAATAATCGCAAAGCCATTCATGTCCCGGAAAAGGCCATGCCTACCATTCTGAAATATCTGAACCTTCGTGGTTCGCAATGCACCACCCAGAGTGGGAGAGTGCACAGCAGAGAACCCATCTTCCACACCAAATTTTTTCACTGTGATCTAACCCAGCAGCAGGTGAAAAAACTAGTGGAAAAGTTCCACAATTTGCACTACCTCTCCGTCATGTCTGTTGACGAAAGGGAAGGTACGGTGCTTGGCTCCTGTCACACAGTGCTGCAGGCCTACTATAATGCTACCATGAAAGCGGAATGTTCCCCTTTTCTCTGGACTAACCTCTTCACAACCATGTCTGAGGTGATTCCAGACAGGAGCCTATGGTTCCTGCAACTGGACGGATACAACAAGGTACGCATCGGTCTGCACGATGCAACCACAGCTGAGACTTTCATTCAACAGGTCTCTGTTGAACTTGAAGCTAAAGGCATGCTCTTCAAAGATGAAAGATCGAGATCCTGGCTACGGGACATAGTGGGTTCTGATGGGGAATCAGCAGGTTCCTCATCTGCCTCATCCACTGCTGTAGATAGTTCCATCCTATATAATGTCCCAGGGTGGATGTTCCAGGACGAGGTCGAAACGCTTTCTAACAGCCTTAAACTGGGACACGACCGTCTAGCTCGCCTAACATCCTGGAATCCGGGCAATGCTAATTGCACCTGTTGGAGACTCTTTGGGGTCTCGGTGCCTGAGGGTGAGGTCAAAGTCTTTCAGGACAGTACATCCTCCACCCAGCTACATCTGATTTCGTACAAAGAGTATTGCGCCATGCGCAACAGCTCCATGAAAGAATCGCAGAAAAAGAAGACCACTAACCCAGAACGCACGCATCGGTCCTATGCTAAGGTTGTTGGCAGAAAACAGACATGATGGCTGCTCTGTCTTCTGATACCCCTACAGTTGCTGCGAAGCTCGCAGTAGCTACTTTCAATGCCAATGGCCTCACCACACATATTTCCAAGTGTGATGAAGGGCAGACTGAGACCAGGGCTCAAATCATTGCCCGACATTTCAGGCGAGCTGCTCTGTCTGTCGTAGGATTGCAAGAACCACATGTCAAATGTGATCAAGATTACGACGACATGGTATCCTTTTTCAAACGAAAAAACATCACGTTTTGTGGCAACGTCTCTAAACAGGGTAGGGGGGGTGCAGCCATTTTGTTCCCTCCTGATTGGACTCTAACAACCAGTTGGAGCCCACACCCTAGATTTCTGTTTGTCTCACTGTCTGATCCTGAAGGCTGCAACTGGAACTTTATGGTAGGGCATTTTCATCACGATGCTTCAATCCGCACGGAGCAGTGGAAGATGCTCTCTGCCATGTCCGGCACCCTTCTGCCCACGAACACGGTCTGGCTATGTGATTTCAATTCGGTGATTCTGCCAAATCGGGATGTGTCACAAGTTCGAACCTCGGTTGAACATGCCTCAGTCCTCGCCGCGCGGGACGAAGAAATTCGTGCCTTGAATCTGTTTAATGCTGTAGATTCTTTTGCCGTTACACACTCAGGTAGGTTGCAGGATGTGCCGTTGGAAGGATGGACATGGGGTTTCCCTTCCACCACACAAACCAATCATGCTACGCAAACCCCTCCACACTCCAAAAGAAGTAAACCCGCACCGCGGGCTAACCCTCCCCCACCTGATACCACCGACACTGGGAACAATAGGGCAGATTGTGACAGACGAAGAAGGATCGATCGCATCCTCATTCCAGCGGAACTGCAACCCCACATAAACGGTTGCTACCCCAGCTTCCTTGCCAACTCTGATCACAAAATGGTCACACTCCTGCTCGCCCCTAATTTTTCTACACAAACAGTCAAACGCAAACGCTGCCCCACCACATTTCTGAGTGATGAGGATGCTGCTGACAAAATCCAGTCTAAACTGGAGGAAATATCCCCGGCTGGTTACTCGGGTTGGTCCGAAGCTATGCGGGTGATACGGCAGGGAGCACATCGATATGAGCTAGATCACAGGGAAACAGGGTATACTGAGCTTCAGGTTCTGGTCCATGAATCTTCTCTCCGATGGCTTCCCCCTGCTGCCGGAGGCTTTCTTAAATCCAAAGGACTCACTCCCAAGTCGGCTTCGTCCGCCTATTCTCTTTTGGTTTCGTATGCTGCTGCTGAATCATTAGACAGGACAGGCACCAAAGTGCTGGCGAAGCTTAAGCTAGCACTGGCAGACCCCTTTGAGTCGGAGATCCGACAAAAACGACAGGACGTCTGGCGACTGTTCAAACAACTACAACACAAACGACGTTTGCTCTCACTACGTGATCGGTATGGGGTCATTCTCCCGGATGCCCCCGCAATTGCCAAAGAAATCACGGATGTCTGGTCTGGAACCATGGCATCCATGGGAGCTTCCCCCACGGAGTGCAAACTCTATCTGCAACAGTTCTTTGGCAAGCGAGTCACTGTCGACATAGCCAAGATGCTGATGCACCCACTGTCTGTCTGCCTAGTAGAAACTGCTCTTGAGTCTCTGAACACAACCTCATCTCCCGGATTTGATGGATTCCAATTTTGCATATATAAACGCTTCAGTTCCTTTTTTGCACCACGCATGCTGTACATTGTTCAGTTGGCTTTGGAAAAAGGGTCCCTTGATAAAGCATGGAGCCTGGCACTCCTCAACCCTATCCCCAAGGCGTTAGGAATCGTCAAGGCCGACGAACTCAGACCTCTGGTGCTTCAAAACACGTGCCACAAGTGGTTTGCAGCCTGCATCGCTTATCAGCTTAAAGATTTAGTCAGCTACATCACACCCATTCAGCAGAAGGGATCACTTAAGGGTCGATTCATTTTCGAACATTTGTGGGAAGCCTTTGGCAGTTGGAATGCCATTGACTCAGGTGCCTTCACTTTCATTGACTTCTCCAAAGCCTTTGATTCAGTGTCACATGTTTTTGCACAAACATTCTTTGAGATGCTATGCATCCCGGAGCCATATGTCACCATTCTGATACAACTGTTCAGGGCCTCCATTGCTCTGGTCATCCATGGGTCGGTACAACTGGAGTCACTCATACAACCCACGTCAGGGGTCAGACAAGGGTGCCCCCTCTCCCCCACACTCTTTGCGATGCTCATCTCACCCATCATTACGAAAATGCAGTCCCTATCAGTGGAGGTCACTGTCCTTCTGTATGTTGATGACCTTCTAATCATCATATCGGGCTCCCCTGAGCACACGGCATCGCTACTTCGGCGGTGTTGGGAAGTGATGACTGAGTTCCAAGTCGTCACTGGACTTAAGGTGAATCCTTCAAAATCAGCGATACTCGTAGTAGGCGCATGGTCCGGAGCAGCGGTCCAAACGGTTGCGATGGTCCCGCTCCCCATCAAGAAATGGTACAAATACCTAGGGGTAAAGCTAGGGGACATCTCCCCCTACGAAGCCTACCAACCAGCCTTGCAAAAGGCCATTGGCAGAGCCTACGCCATGCAAAAGTGGGATCTCTCCCTGGATGAACGGGTTGCACTTCTCCAGCAATGGATCCTACCCCTGCTGGTATTCCCCGCTAGGGTAGTCTATCCAACAGAACAGGTCATCTCCTCGTTATGCACTGTCTACCACATCGCTCTCAGACTCAACTCCTGGAGTCTGACAGTGGATATTTTGTCTCTTCCAAAAGTCGAAGGAGGATGCTGCCTCCCCACTCCAAGATCCTTCTTGCTCTGGCAGCACGCCTCCTCATACGTGCATTTTCTGCAACATCCTGAAGCCTTTTCATCTGTAGTTAGCAATCATTTCACCAGGTGGGCAGACAAGATTGGGCTGGTCCCGTCAATGCGTTTCCTGCCCTATTTTCAAATGGGTTCGAATGTCGTTTGGCAAACCATGCCCTTTTTGGGTGGCTGTGCCAGGGCGTTGTCTCTGATCCGACAGCCACATATGGTACCTACACCTGAGGTCATGCCATATGACCTCCCGCTCTGGCATTCAATCCTTTTTCGAAATGAGCATCAACAATCCTATTTTTGCACCCGATTAATCAGAGATGGAGTACTTACCTGGGGGGGATTCTTGGAGGATGACACCTCACAAGCGCTTATCGCCCCTTCCTGGAGATCCATCTACAATGTGCCCAAGCCACAGAGTCACGACGGTGACCCGAATCTCCTAAACCTTGATTTCTGGAACCTCTGGACCAAATCAGGGGTGGGAGCACGCATGTCATACCCCATACACATCAAAAACAGACAACCCCCGGAAGTGTGGGTCAAATTCTGCATTTCTAGGATACCTCTAAATCTGAAAGACTTTGTGCGGAAAGCGCTGTGGAAGAAATTGCCGGTTGGAGCACGGCTGTCTAAATGGATGCCAACAGTGTTGCACTGCCCTCTTGATGGTGCGGTGGAAACAATAGATCACGCATTGTCAACTTGCAGGTTTTTACCTGTCGCATTTAATACCATTTCTAAATGCTTCCTCCCACTGTCCATTGACGGTGTGACAGTTTCCAGTGTACAGGACCTCATGTCCTCGTACTTAGACACCACTTTCGAGGTGCCAGCAGGGATCATGGCCTGGCTAGCCATCATGGTTAACTGGGAATGTCGCTACATTGCTCGTACTAAAGTCCCTACATGGCATCAGTTTATGCACCTATGGATTTCTTCACTCACTGCCTGGACTAAACTCCCTCACCCGCCCATCCCGGTCAATGATATTTCGCTTTTTGCAAAGTCTCTCTCTTCACTCTTGAATGAAGGGAAACTGGTTCACCCCAATCTGAACCCTGCCCCACCCACCCCCCCTATTTCGAAAGCACAACGAAGACAACAAAACAAACTTGACAGAGCTATGCGAGACTCTGCCAAACTTGAAGCCCTCATATGTGAACTCGAGGACCAGGGGTTTCACATTATCTACACTGATGGTTCTTCTGAAAAGGTGGCCAAAATTGGCTATGTTGGAGGATATGGCATTTATGCCCCGGGCCTGAATGCCATAGGTGCCCATCTCCCCCCAGGTCTGCGACAGACTAACAATACCGCCGAACTCTACGCAGCAATCCAGGCTATCAAGCTTTTCCCGTCAGGGAAAATCGCCATCTGCACTGACTCCTCTCTTGTTTTTCTGGGGGGACCTGGGAAAGCCAAGAAGTGGGAACTAAATAACTGGGTGGGCTCCAATGGCCCGCTCAGCAACGTAGAACTTTGGAAACAGCTCCTCGCAGAGCTTGACAAATCGGATCGAGAGATACAGTGGATCAAAGTTCCGTCACATGTCGGGATTGTAGGTAACGAGGAGGCGGACGCACTTGCTGAGACGGGCCGATTGTCCAGCCCACTACTCATGCAGTCCAGCGTACCCATGGCACGACATATCAGGCGCTCTGTGCCACCACAGCGTATCGCTGTGAGATGCTCCACTGAGCCCAGCAGACAGGACCGCAATCACATTGTGGTCTCGGATTCCGAATCTGAGTCTGAATCGGACACAGAGGACACAGAGCCATCCCCACCACCTGTAATTTTTGACACCTTTGCTCCTGATCACATACCGGTTACACCTGCCACGCCTGTTCTGCCTACAAGGGACCCCCGACCATCTCCTGCACACTCTCCTGGAGTGATCCCCTTGGGCACCAGCCCAGCCACACAGCTACTCACTGCACTGGACCTGCAGCTGTTGCATACCCCTTGTGACAGGTCCCTTCCTGAGGGTTTTTCCACGCCTACGGGCTCAGATACGAGTGTTGCCCCACTGAGATTTGACTCCGATGACGAAACTATCTCTATGGGCAGTGATTCTGACTCCTCTGCGAGTACAGACGTGTCAGTCCCCAGGCGGAAACGCCGTAAACACCTGTTTCCATCAGACTAGCGCATAGGCCCCCTGCACCTCAGTACTATGCTGCCCCTACTTGGCACGATGAATGGCACGATCCCCGCCCCTGAGAGAGTTTTCGTATACGGTATATGCGAAATTCGCGTCATTTAGGGTAAGAGACATGGATGGTCTAGTGGTATGCGCCATGGCTGGCGCTCGTCGTGGTCGGGGGTTCGAACCCCGGTTCGTCTGTCCGTCCAGGGGCCCGTTGGTGAGGCCTCCGCCACCGCCCCCTTCAGCATCCCGCTCCACCACCGGTACCGCCGGTGCGACGGGTGGCGTGTCTCGTCCTCATAGTTTTTCACACTGAGTTATGTCACAGATCAGTGTCAGTTATACCTGAGAGTGCAACAAAAAGGCATCCGCCACCACACACCTGCAGCAGCGCGCTCCACCACCGGTGCCACCTTGCGGCTCCGGAACCGCATCTCCTCCTCGTATTCCCCCTCAGCTCGCCTGCTGAGGGGGATTCGAACCCCCGTCTTCAGTGCGGCAGCCGGCTGCGCTGCCGCTGGGGTACTTGCCGCAAAACCCTGCTTTTGCACCACAATACACAGGAACGAAGCGTCCAAGCAGAAATTTAAAACCAGAGGCTGGGCCTCCGGCCCCCTCGCACCAACTACGCACTACAGCCATATGCACTGACCACAGCACCATGAGACAGCAACAGCAATGGAACACACAGACACACGGCAGAACACACCATAGGACTACCACAGCAACTGAGAGCCGAAGGAGTGCTTGATCACGGTAGCAGTGGGAGGTAAGACACACAGTATGTAGCATGAAGGCAGCACATGCCGATATATAAGTCATCAGGTGAACAAGCACGATAGTTGCAGTTTGATTGTAGATATGGATGCAGTTTTATGACGGATGAATACGTTGTGCTTCATCTAGATTGTCCATAGCATATCCTCTCGAACACAAGAACTGTTGCAGTTTGAATGATGATTGCGCCCCCAAAAAACGGCCAAAATCAAGGCCTCTGACAGAAGAGGCCCTTTTCAATCCCCCCCCCCCAGGGATGCGGGGGGGCTCGTTAAACCCTTCCCTCCCCCTTGGGGCAGTTTTCCACCCGCCTTGTTGCATCATCCGAAGTAGTATGGGACAGCACTTCCTCTTCTTCTTTTCTTGGTTTTTTTTTGTGACTGATTGAAGTGTTTGCACCCTGACCTCTACCCATGGCCCCCATCATCGCCCTTCACCCCCTTTCCTCCGCCTTCAAGGTCACGGAGTTCCATTGGGTCACACGCGGCCCAGACACACCCTTTACCATTACAAAGACCTTCGTCTTGGAGGGGTCGGGGCTGTCACGGCGCCCGAGTCAGACACTGCCGCAGGCCATCAATGCGCAACACTGGGATGACGTGGCGGCAGTGCAGCAGGTGGCCACGAAGCTGCGCTTGTGGCTGCGGAGCCACCCGGCGTGCCACCACCCCCGGTCTCGGGACGCGCTGCTGAGCCACCTCCAGCTGCTCGGGCGGGTGAAGATATTCGCGAACGCCGACAGCGTCTTCAGAGAGTTGTCGAGGGGGCGGTACCTGGTCACCTCCAACCGAAAAAAACGGGCCGCGACAGCGGATTCACCGCCGCCGGGCAAGGGCAAGGGCAAGGGCAAGGGCGAGGCCCTGGGGAAGGGGAAGGGGAAGGGGAAGGGGAAGGGCCCTGCGGGCAAAGGCAAAGGGGGGCCCACTCCGGACGACGTGGACATCGTGCCGTACGTGAAGCCCGCGAAGCCCAGCGGGGCCGCCTCCGAGATCGGGGGGCAGCCCAACGTCGTGCTGGGGGCGCTGCAGCCGCGGACGTACGAGGACCTCCTCCGGAAGGCCAAGGCGTGGGCGGTGCGGCTCGCCGACGCCGAGACCGCGCCCCGCCCGAAGGAGTCGTTCATGCGGTGCCTCACGCAGGTCTGCACGGCGTCGGTGCGGGTGGACCCCGAGCAGGTGCTGGACTATCTGGTGGACAACGGGATCATGGCCGTCACGAAGGACGGGATCGACGTCTGTGCGGCGTGGAACCCGCAGCGCGCCTGAGGCCCGAGCCCCGCCCGCCCGCCCCATTAGTCGTGGCGCTGCAGGGCGGTCTGGGGGGGAGGGGGGGGAGGTACTCTGTGGTACTGTACGGCAGATCCAGGGGCCCCTGCTTGGCGAGGGCTGACGGTTGCGTACCGCTGCGGGGCTGCCGCCAACTTCTTGGGGTCCTACCCACAGCTTGTCTTCGTGTTGCATTCCTTGTGACAGAACGGTACCGATGGTCTTCTTGGCCACTGACGGGCCATTTCTTCCTGCACTGTTGTGTCGATTGCCTCTTGTGCGCACGTGCACTAGCCCAGGCTCCCCCCGGGGGGGGGGGGCGGAAGTCGATTGTTTTCAAATGTGTTCACAGAACCGTCGAGGCCCGCCGCCGTCCGTTGGCCTACGACTGCTGGCCCTTCTGCCTCCCCCTGCAAACCGCCTGTCATTCACCTCCGAATAGGCAACAGTGAGGGACCATGATGCTCTCTTCTTTTCGTCCAATATTTGAACCGACTGGACGCCCCATCCCCGCTTTTCGACTGCCAGAACGTCCCGCCCATCCGCAGTCAAGGGCCGGCAGAGATTGATGGTCAGGGAGGCGTGCGAGTGCCGCTGTGGACCGCCATCGGGAATGGGATGGTGTGGCGGGGGGGGGGTGGGCGGGCTGCCACACGCCGTTTAAGGGATGGGATCGCCCCCGCAGCACTGGAGCGCCAGAGGTTTGTCTCTTCTTTGATGGGGGCGGCTTCGCGATCCTGTGGGCGTGGGGGGGGGGGAGGGGGCAGGGGGAGGGCACCAGTATGGCACAAAGGGTTAGTGCCACAGGCCCAGGGATACACTGGAAGGGGGGCAGGTACCCCCCATTCTCTTCACGGCGCCCAGCCTATGCCCAGCCACTGTCCCCCTGAGGCCAAGTGCCAGCTTCAATGGCATTTGTAACCGACAGTAACCGCCCCCAACCGCATTGGCAACCTCCTCCAACCACCTGTGCAACTGCTGCTGGGACCGCCTCTGCGGTCCTTTCCCCTCCAATGGACCCCTGCACAGGGCCGCGCTAGCCCCTTCCCCCTCTGCGATGAGCAGCAGTCCCCAGTGTCACGTCGGGGGCAGTGGGTGGGTGGCCGGTCACCAGTTGTACATCCCCCTCACCGCCCATTGTCTGCGTGGCGACCCGTCTGACCTTCGCTGTACCTGACCTGGGGGCAGGGCTGTCCTGTCCTCCTTTGCTTTTGTTTTTTTCACTCAGGACGGCCTGAGGTCTTGGGTGGTCTGATTGATGGCCAACCGACGGCGGTTGGCCCGTAACCGACGGCAGTTCCCGACAACCCGGTGCACTGCGGAGCCCCCCCCCCGCCAGCCTTTACTTAGGGGGCACTAAGGACGTCTCCTTGACCTGGGACCAGCCTGTGCCGGTTGGCCACGGCGGTGTGGGTGGCACCTTTGCACTGTGGAAATGTGCATCCGGACCCTTTGGCAGGAGCTTTGGATGGCAATGCCATGGAGGATGGGTTTGGAGCCCACTTTTTCAGCCCACAATTATTGTGCCTCATGCACACCGTGCCTCATGCACACCGGGAAGCCTACGGGCGTGGCAGTCTCCCACTGCAGAACCTGAGTTTCAGACTCAGCTAATCCTCACTGCATGTCAGATCCGCTACCACAGGCATTTGTGGGATCATCGCGGCACCGGACAGCTCTGAGCCTCCATCCCAAGACGTTGTCTCAAGTGCCATATGATGAACAAGGTACGCCAGCCATCTTGGTCTGGACAAAAAAAAAGAATGAGTCTGGGTCAGGAGCCCACATCGGGAGTGGACCATGTCAAGAACAGGGGGGGGGGAAGGACAAGGGTTGTTTGTTCCGGGTTGAAACTCGCCGGGTCCGTCCGCTGTTGGTTGGGTCAACCCCCCCCCCTCCCCAAGCCCCCAAGCGGACAATAGCTCAGGGTTTGCTTTTCTGTGGAATGGAAGGACGTCCGGGGACAGGAAGGTACGCGTGACAGTCTGAGGGGTGGTGAGGTGTCGGCCCCGAAGCATGGGGCACCAAACACGCCCGATGACTGGGGGGTGCTTCAGAGAAAGGTCTTGAACAGAGCCAACGTTCGCAATGAGCGAAGATGCAAATTCGACCGGCCCTGGAGGGGCCCTTTCCAACGCCATGGGCGTGGTAAACGGGGCATGGTCGCTGATGGTGCCCGGGCATTGGGGGGGGCTGTGCCGACGCGCATCGCACACCGCACTTCAACCTCCCCAATTCCTCGTCACCCCGGCTGTGGCTCTCGGCTGAGCATGGGGGTCGTTTATCGACCCGAAACAGTTTGCCTGTCCCGATCGCTGAGGGAAGCAGAACGGGGGAGCCAACGGCGGCCTGACAGGCCTTCGGAGCAACAGTGGGGCCACATCTTGGGTGTCTATCGACGCTGTGTCGTGCCAGGGGGGCTTCAGAGGGGCCAGTGGATACGTGCACAAGTGGTGGTGGTCTCAAGCTGCAGCTTCTCAGTGGTGTCAGGGGACAAGGAGGTTGTTGCTTCTGGGGCTTGTTGTATGGGTCAACTCCCCGCGTGACTGTTCCGCATATGACATACACAAGCCGACCCAAGTGTCAGACGTGAGGAGGTCGAAGCCACGCACCGTAGGATTCCGAGAGCTGGTGAGTGTGGATGCTGGTGGCCACCTGACACAGGCGGTACCCCGGCGTACACGTTCAGTGTCGTGGGCGTGGTCCAGGGTGATGTGTAGGGCGCCGGCCTTGCCCCCCAGCTCAGGCCGGCCGCTCTGTACGGGCAGCAGCACCCCAGCCTACAGATTGACCCGCCGGCCCATGCTGACCCGGCTCCTCCATCACATTGGTGCCGCCCCTGCAGTGGAGGCACATCCATCGTCTATGTTGTCCCTGCAGATTCATGCAGATCCATCAAAGTTCTGAGCAGAAGCCGGCGATTTGCTGAAACGATAGGCGACTATCTCATCCATTGGGTGCGATTCCCGCCGCTTTGCGAGGCAGAGGTAGATGTCTGCAACACCGTGCTCCAGTCAGTTCAGCGGCGCCCACTGTGCGGGGCCGCATGGGAGTCGTCAAATTGTACAGCAACACCCCTGACCCTTTCAGAGCCATCCCCTTGCAGCCCCAGATCGTCCTTTCAAAGTCGTCGGAAACTAATTTTTTGGCCGGCCTGTGGACAAGGGTTGTCTTACTTCGAGGGCAGTGCATGGGGGCTCTCGCCTCAGTCCCAGCTCCTGAGCAGAAGCCCAGAGTGCTTTCTCAGTGCCGGAAAGGAAGCCACTGGCGGAACCATGCATATGAGGCCTCTTATCCCAAGATTTCAAGATTGCCCTGAGCCACGTGGCTTCATTCGATGATATTCACATTGGCCCCAGAGTTCAGGCCTGTTTTGTTTTTACGTGAAGGAGTAGCAACAGTACCGCACTGGCATTCGACGCGTTCCTTGACCTGGGTCGTTTTCTATGATGTTGTGTTTTGCTCAGGGGGCATTCACGGCAGTGCGTCCACTGCCAGCCTGTGTTATCGGAGGCCCATGGATCAGGACCCGTGTCAGCCCGTTTGGAAGGCACACGGCTGGTTTAATAACTGGGGCAAATTGAACATGACTGATGACCTCCCGGCTGACCAGTCGGTCTTCCAGGACAATGCGGGATTCGGTGTACCTCTGATGCCCCATTGCTGGCTTTTGCCCCCTCATCAATTGATGAGTCATGCACAGTCAATGTGCTCAGGAGCAGCACAAACCATGTTTGCTGTTGGTCTGCCATGACTACTCATGGATCCAAAGCCCAGAGGTTCTTTCGACAAAAAAAAGAAGACTATCCCTGACGGACTCCCCCTGATCGTGTCGGGGTCTGCGAGCTGTTCCGCTCCACTCGCTGGGTTTTGCAGACATGATTCTGCCTTCCGTCCTACAACTGAAAAAATCCCAGCCAACCCCTATCAACTGCAATACCATGATGGTCCCAGCCCGGCAGTTGTAGAGTAACCCCTTAGGCCACCGCGTCTCTGCCAAACTGAACTAGACCTCTGCTAAACCCCTCCCCTAGCCCCCCTCCCCCCCCCGGCAACTAGCAGCGACTAGCAAGTCCCTTAGAGAAGCCCTCCTCGGCGGCTAGCCCCCCCCCCCCCCCCCCCCCCCCCTAAGGGGCCTTCGGCCCACTTCTACTGGGGGGGGGAGTCGCGTCTAAAAGCGAGGAGACGGCCCCCCTGTGATGTGTCCGTTTGGCCTGGCCTGTGTTCTTTCCTTGGCACGCAATACTGCAAGACTTATATCATAGGGACAAGCAATGTTGTACCCTCCAGTCATGCAAAAGCTTGCGATGCATTCAAAAATCTTTTGTGCATTTTGGCACCCCATTTTGCTGGTAAAGATGTGTGCCAAAGTTCAGGGCACATTGCGAGTACTGGTGCTTGCTTGCCTGCAACATTGCCTGTGAAGGCATACGCCCAGGTGCCTGGCAAACCGCCCTGGGGGAGGGGGGTGTGCACGGGAGGCTTGCACCCGGATGCCCACAAAAGTGCCCACGAAGCCCTGGGCAGGGTGTGCTGGCAAGATTGACCACGGAGGTGCCCGCAAAAGTGCCCGCGAAGGCGTTGCCACAAGTGTAAGGCAACGTACCCAGGGGTTTGTGCGGGCAGGTGCGCCGGGGGGGGGGGGATTCCCGGGTGACCGTGAAAGTGCCTGCGTACCGGGGCTGGGGGGGGGGGGGTATTTCACGACGGGAATATTTCGTTGTGGGAAATTTCGTATTTCAAATGTGTGCGAAATTTCCCCGCTCAATTCTCAGACCGCTATGCAAAATAAACTCGTTTCGAAATGTAGCCACCTTGGCGCGTCACCACCCTGCCTTGTTTTGGTTAGGGTTCTCCTTCCGTTGTCGCTTGTTGCAAGGCGGCATCCAATGGCCTCTTCCTTGGCTGTTTTTGAGGCACTACACTTTATTTCCACGGCTGAGTTGGCTCTGATCAATCCAAAGCTTTGAAAGCTTGTAAAGTATTCCAGGGCCATGCATTGTGAATCATTGATGCATTGAAAAGGTGATGTGCCCTGGGTGAAGTGCCTCAAAAACAGCCAAGCAAGGGGCCATCAGATGCCTCTTTGTTTATGGAGTTGTGCAAGAAGCGCCACAAGAAGGAGGCGCACCAGAAGTGGCATCTCGTGCCCCACGTTCCTCTCTGTTTTGTGCAGCCCAACTATTTTGCTTTTATTTCAAATGATATACTAATTCTTCAACGGTTCATTGCAGCCCAAAGAACAGCCCAAATTTCATGTTCGGAAACGATTTTTGATGGGATTCCTATGTGCATTTGTTTTCTTGTGGCTTTGTTTGTGCATGAAAAAGACAATTATTATAGTGATAGTTACCACCATGAATTGAACACATGACATCTCATATGACAGACCACTGCATATCCACTAGAGTACTGCCTGTCACTGACATATGTCAGCTGAAGGACCTGAAGGACCATTTACAGGCCAAGGGGCAGAATTTTCTTTGAAAATTGAGCACATTGGCTGCACAGCAACCAAAAGCAAGGTGTGCTTGGGGCGTGGGATTGAGATCCAGGTTATGCAGGAAGCCCTTTGGGGGAAGAAATCTTGGAAGCGTGCGGAATTTCCCGCTCGATTTTCAGGCCATTGTGCGAAACGAACCTGATGCGAAATTTTCTCGTGCGAAAAATTCCTGGTGCAAAGTCCCCCCCCCTTCTAGCCCCAAGCAAGGAAAGCAGGGCAAAACTGAGTAAAAAATTTTTTCTTAAAAAAATTTTTTTGACTCGGTTTCAAAACTGAGTAAAAAAACAATTTGTTACTTAGTAAGTGGGGTTCTTACTCAGTTGCGAAACTGAGTAAAAAAAAAAACTTTTTTTACTCAGTACAGAACTCAGTAGAAGGAAATTATTTTTGCTCAGTAAAGAACTGAGTAGAAAAAAGCCACTTTGCCACTTCTGATTTTGCCCCCCGCTCTGAAGCGGTGGGGATCCCCGATACGGCAGGGGTGAGGTAGCCACTTTGCCCACTTGTGGGCCACTTCTGATTTTACTTGATGCTCTGAAGCGGTGGGGATCCCCGATACGGCAGGGGTGAGGTAGCCACTTTGCCCATTTGTGGGCCACTTCTGATATTGCCCCCCGCTCTGAAGCGGTGGGGATCCCCGATACGGCAGGGGTGAGGTAGCCATTTTGCCCACTTGTGGGCCACTTCTGATTTTGCCCCCTGCTCTGAAGCGGTGGGGATCCCCGATACGGACGGGGTGAGGTATCCATTTCGCCCACTTGTGGGCCACTTGTGATTTTGCCCCCCGCTCTGAAGCGGTGGGGATCCCCGATACGGCAGGGGTGAGGTAGCCATTTTGCCCACTTGTGGGCCACTCCTGATTTTGCCCCCTGCTCTGAAGCGGTGGGGATCCCCGATACGGCAGGGGTGAGGTAGCCATTTTGCCCACTTGTGGGCCACTTGTGATATTGCCCCCCGCTCCGAAGCGGTGGGGATCCCCGATACGGCAGGGGTGAGGTAGCCATTTCGCCCACTTGTGGGCCACTCCTGATTTTGCCCCCTACTCTGAAGCGGTGGGGATCCCCGATACGGCAGGGGTGAGGTAGCCATTTTGCCCACTTGTGGGCCACTTCTGATTTTGCCCCCCGCTCTGAAGCGGTGGGGATCCCCGATACGGCAGGGGTGAGGTAGCCACTTTGCCCACTTGTGGGCCACTTGTGATATTGCCCCCTGCTCTGAAGCGGTGGGGATCCCCGATAGGGCAGGGGTGAGGTAGCCACTTTGCCCACTTGTGGGCCACTTCTGATTTTGCGCCCCGCTCTGAAGCGGTGGGGATCCCCGATACGGCAGGGGTGAGGTAGCCACTTTGCCCACTTGTGGGCCACTTCTGATTTTGCCCCCCGCTCTGAAGCGGTGGGGATCCCCGATACGGCAGGGGTGAGGTAGCCATTTTGCCCACTTGTGGGCCACTTCTGATTTTGCCCCCCGCTCTGACGCGGTGGGGATCCCCGATACGGCAGGGGTGAGGTAGCCATTTCGCCCACTTGTGGGCCACTTCTGATTTTGCCTGATGCTCTGAAGCGGTGGGGATCCCCGATAAGGCAGGGGTGAGGTAGCCATTGAGCCCACTTGTGGGCCACTTCTGATTTTGCCCCCCTGCTCTGAAGCGGTGGGGATCCCCGATACGGCAGGGGTGAGGTAGCCACTTTGCCCATTTGTGGGCCACTTCTGATTTTGCCCCCCGCTCTGAAGCGGTGGGGATCCCCGATACGGCAGGGGTGAGGTAGCCACTTTGCCCACTTGTGGGCCACTTCTGATTTTGCCTGATGCTCTGAAGCGGTGGGGATCCCCGATACGGCAGGGGTGAGGTAGCCACTTTGCCCACTTGTGGGCCACTTCTGATTTTGCCCCCCGCTCTGAAGCGGTGGGGATCCCCGATACGGCAGGGGTGAGGTAGCCATTTCGCCCACTTGTGGGCCACTTCTGATTTTGCCCCCTGCTCTGAAGCGGTGGGGATCCCCGATACGGCAGGGGTGAGGTAGCCATTTTGCCCACTTGTGGGCCACTTCTGATTTTGCCCCCCGCTCTGAAGCGGTGGGGATTCCCGATACGGCAGGGGTGAGGTAGCCACTTTGCCCACTTGTGGGCCACTTCTGATTTTGCCCCCCGCTCTGAAGCTGTGGGGATTCCCGATACGGCAGGGGTGAGGTAGCCATGTTGCCCACTTGTGGGCCACTTCTGATTTTGCCCCCCGCTCTGAAGCGGTGGGGATCCCCAATACGGCAGGGGTGAGGTAGCCACTTTGCCCACTTGTGGGCCACTTCTGATTTTGCCCCCCGCTCTGAAGCGGTGGGGATTCCCGATACGGCAGGGGTGAGGTAGCCATTTCGCCCACTTGTGGGCCACTTCTGATTTTGCCCCCCGCTCTGAAGCGGTGGGGATCCCCGATACGGCAGGGGTGAGGTAGCCATTTTGCCCACTTGTGGGCCACTTGTGATTTTGCCCCCCGCTCTGAAGCGGTGGGGATCCCCGATACGGCAGGGGTGAGGTAGCCATTTCGCCCACTTGTGGGCCACTTCTGATTTTGCCCCCTGCTCTGAAGCGGTGGGGATTCCCGATACGGCAGGGGTGAGGTAGCCATTTCGCCCACTTGTGGGCCACTTCTGATTTTGCCCTCCGCTCTGAAGCGGTGGGGATCCCCGATACGGCAGGGGTGAGGTAGCCATTTTGCCCACTTGTGGGCCACTTCTGATTTTGCCCCCCGCTCTGAAGCGGTGGGGATTCCCGATACGGCAGGGGTGAGGTATCCATTTCGCCCACTTGTGGGCCACTTGTGATATTGCCCCCTGCTATGAAGCGGTGGGGATCCCCGATACGGCAGGGGTGAGGTAGCCATTTTGCCCACTTGTGGGCCACTTCTGATTTTGCCTGATGCTCTGAAGCGGTGGGGATCCCCGATACGGCAGGGGTGAGGTAGCCACTTTGCCCACTTGTGGGCCACTTCTGATTTTGCCCCCCGCTCTGAAGCGGTGGGGATCCCCGATACGGCAGGGGTGAGGTAGCCATTTCGCCCACTTGTGGGCCACTTCTGATATTGCCCCCTGCTCTGAAGCGGTGGGGATCCCCGATACGGCAGGGGTGAGGTAGCCATTTTGCCCACTTGTGGGCCACTTCTGATTTTGCCCCCTGCTCTGAAGCGGTGGGGATTCCCGATACGGCAGGGGTGAGGTAGCCATTTTGCCCACTTGTGGGCCACTTCTGATTTTGCCCCCCGCTCTGAAGCGGTGGGGATCCCCGATACGGCAGGGGTGAGGTAGCCATTTTGCCCACTTGTGGGCCACTTCTGATTTTGCCCCCCGCTCTGAAGCGGTGGGGATCCCCGATACGGCAGGGGTGAGGTAGCCATTTTGCCCACTTGTGGGCCACTTCTGATATTGCCCCCTGCTCCGAAGCGGTGGGGATCCCCGTTACAGCAGTGGTGAGGTAGCCATTTTGCCCACTTGTGGGCCACTTGTGATATTGCCCCCTGCTTTGAAGCGGTGGGGATCCCCGATACGGCAGGGGTGAGGTAGCCACTTTGCCCACTTGTGGGCCACTTCTGATTTTGCCCCCCGCTCTAAAGCGGTGGGGATCCCCGATACGGCAGGGGTGAGGTAGCCACTTTGCCCACTTGTGGGCCACTTCTGATTTTGCCCCCTGCTCTGAAGCGGTGGGGATCCCCGATACTGTAGGGGTGAGGTATCCATTTCGCCCACTTGTGGGCCACTTGTGATATTGCCCCCTGCTTTGAAGCGGTGGGGATCCCCGATACGGCAGGGGTGAGGTAGCCACTTTGCCCACTTGTGGGCCACTTCTGATTTTGCCCCCTGCTCCGAAGCGGTGGGGATCCCCGTTACAGCAGTGGTGAGGTAGCCATTTTGCCCACTTGTGGGCCACTTGTGATATTGCCCCCTGCTTTGAAGCGGTGGGGATCCCCGATACGGCAGGGGTGAGGTAGCCACTTTGCCCACTTGTGGGCCACTTCTGATTTTGCCCCCCGCTCTAAAGCGGTGGGGATCCCCGATACGGCAGGGGTGAGGTAGCCACTTTGCCCACTTGTGGGCCACTTCTGATTTTGCCCCCTGCTCTGAAGCGGTGGGGATCCCCGATACTGTAGGGGTGAGGTATCCATTTCGCCCACTTGTGGGCCACTTGTGATATTGCCCCCTGCTTTGAAGCGGTGGGGATCCCCGATACGGCAGGGGTGAGGTAGCCACTTTGCCCACTTGTGGGCCACTTCTGATTTTGCCCCCCGCTCTGAAGCGGTGGGGATCCCCGATACGGCAGGGGTGAGGTAGCCATTTTGCCCACTTGTGGGCCACTTCTGATTTTGCCCCCCGCTCTGAAGCGGTGGGGATCCCCGATACGGCAGGGGTGAGGTAGCCATTTTGCCCACTTGTGGGCCACTTCTGATTTTGCCCCCCGCTCTGAAGCGGTGGGGATCCCCGATACGGCAGGGGTGAGGTAGCCATTTTGCCCACTTGTGGGCCACTTCTGATATTGCCCCCTGCTCTGAAGCGGTGGGGATCCCCGATACGGCAGGGGTGAGGTAGCCATTGAGCCCACTTGTGGGCCACTTCTGATTTTGCCCCCCGCTCTGAAGCGGTGGGGATCCCCGATACGGCAGGGGTGAGGTAGCCACTTTGCCCACTTGTGGGCCACTTCTGATTTTGCCCCCTGCTCTGAAGCGGTGGGGATCCCCGATACGGCAGGGGTGAGGTAGCCATTTTGCCCAGTTGTGGGCCACTTCTGATTTTGCCCCCTGCTCTGAAGCGGTGGGGATCCCCGATACGGCAGGGGTGAGGTAGCCATTTTGCCCACTTGTGGGCCACTTCTGATATTGCCCCCTGCTCTGAAGCGGTGGGGATCCCCGATACGGCAGGGGTGAGGTAGCCACTTTGCCCATTTGTGGGCCACTTCTGATTTTGCCCCCCGCTCTGAAGCGGTGGGGATCCCCGATACGGCAGGGGTGAGGTAGCCACTTTGCCCACTTGTGGGCCACTTCTGATTTTGCCCCCTACTCTCAAGCGGTGGGGATCCCCGATACGGCAGGGGTGAGGTAGCCATTTTGCCCACTTGTGGGCCACTTCTGATTTTGCCCCCCGCTCTGAAGCGGTGGGGATCCCCGATACGGCAGGGGTGAGGTAGCCATTTTGCCCACTTGTGGGCCACTTCTGATTTTGCCCCCCACTCTCAAGCCGTGGGGATCCCCGATACGGCAGGGGTGAGGTAGCCATTTTGCCCACTTGTGGGCCACTTCTGATTTTGCCCCCCGCTCTGAAGCGGTGGGGATCCCCGATACGGCAGGGGTGTGGTAGCCATTTCGCCCACTTGTGGGCCACTTCTGATTTTGCCCCCCGCTCTGAAGCGGTGGGGATCCCCGATACGGCAGGGGTGAGGTAGCCACTTTGCCCATTTGTGGGCCACTTCTGATTTTGCCCCCCGCTCTGAAGCGGTGGGGATCCCCGATACGGCAGGGGTGAGGTAGCCACTTTGCCCACTTGTGGGCCACTTCTGATTTTGCCTGATGCTCTGAAGCGGTGGGGATCCCCGATACGGCAGGGGTGAGGTAGCCATTTTGCCCACTTGTGGGCCACTTCTGATTTTGCCCCCCTGCTCCGAAGCGGTGGGGATCCCCGATACGGCAGGGGTGAGGTAGCCACTTTGCCCATTTGTGGGCCACTTCTGATTTTGCCCCCCGCTCTGAAGCGGTGGGGATCCCCGATACGGCAGGGGTGAGGTAGCCACTTTGCCCACTTGTGGGCCACTTCTGATTTTGCCTGATGCTCTGAAGCGGTGGGGATCCCCGATACGGCAGGGGTGAGGTAGCCATTTTGCCCACTTGTGGGCCACTTCTGATTTTGCCTGATGCTCTGAAGCGGTGGGGATCCCCGATACGGCAGGGGTGAGGTAGCCACTTTGCCCACTTGTGGGCCACTTCTGATTTTGCCCCCCGCTCTGAAGCGGTGGGGATCCCCGATACGGCAGGGGTGAGGTAGCCATTTCGCCCACTTGTGGGCCACTTCTGATATTGCCCCCTGCTCTGAAGCGGTGGGGATCCCCGATACGGCAGGGGTGAGGTAGCCATTTTGCCCACTTGTGGGCCACTTCTGATTTTGCCCCCTGCTCTGAAGCGGTGGGGATTCCCGATACGGCAGGGGTGAGGTAGCCATTTTGCCCACTTGTGGGCCACTTCTGATTTTGCCCCCCGCTCTGAAGCGGTGGGGATCCCCGATACGGCAGGGGTGAGGTAGCCATTTTGCCCACTTGTGGGCCACTTCTGATTTTGCCCCCCGCTCTGAAGCGGTGGGGATCCCCGATACGGCAGGGGTGAGGTAGCCATTTTGCCCACTTGTGGGCCACTTCTGATATTGCCCCCTGCTCCGAAGCGGTGGGGATCCCCGTTACAGCAGGGGTGAGGTAGCCATTTTGCCCACTTGTGGGCTACTTCTGATTTTGCCCCCCGCTCTGAAGCGGTGGGGATCCCCGATACGGCAGGGGTGAGGTAGCCATTTCGCCCACTTGTGGGCCACTTCTGATTTTGCCCCCTGCTCTGAAGCGGTGGGGATCCCCGATACGGCAGGGGTGAGGTAGCCACTTTGCCCACTTGTGGGCCACTTCTGATTTTGCCCCCCGCTCTAAAGCGGTGGGGATCCCCGATACGGCAGGGGTGAGGTAGCCACTTTGCCCACTTGTGGGCCACTTCTGATTTTGCCCCCTGCTCTGAAGCGGTGGGGATCCCCGATACTGTAGGGGTGAGGTATCCATTTCGCCCACTTGTGGGCCACTTGTGATATTGCCCCCTGCTCTGAAGCGGTGGGGATCCCCGATACGGCAGGGGTGAGGTAGCCACTTTGCCCACTTGTGGGCCACTTCTGATTTTGCCCCCCGCTCTGAAGCGGTGGGGATCCCCGATACGGCAGGGGTGAGGTAGCCATTTTGCCCACTTGTGGGCCACTTCTGATTTTGCCCCCCGCTCTGAAGCGGTGGGGATCCCCGATACGGCAGGGGTGAGGTAGCCATTTTGCCCACTTGTGGGCCACTTCTGATTTTGCCCCCCGCTCTGAAGCGGTGGGGATCCCCGATACGGCAGGGGTGAGGTAGCCATTTTGCCCACTTGTGGGCCACTTCTGATATTGCCCCCTGCTCTGAAGCGGTGGGGATCCCCGATACGGCAGGGGTGAGGTAGCCATTTTGCCCACTTGTGGGCCACTTCTGATTTTGCCCCCCGCTCTGAAGCGGTGGGGATCCCCGATACGGCAGGGGTGAGGTAGCCACTTTGCCCACTTGTGGGCCACTTCTGATTTTGCCCCCTGCTCTGAAGCGGTGGGGATCCCCGATACGGCAGGGGTGAGGTAGCCATTTTGCCCAGTTGTGGGCCACTTCTGATTTTGCCCCCTGCTCTGAAGCGGTGGGGATCCCCGATACGGCAGGGGTGAGGTAGCCATTTTGCCCACTTGTGGGCCACTTGTGATATTGCCCCCCGCTCTGAAGCGGTGGGGATCCCCGATACGGCAGGGGTGAGGTAGCCACTTTGCCCATTTGTGGGCCACTTCTGATTTTGCCCCCCGCTCTGAAGCGGTGGGGATCCCCGATACGGCAGGGGTGAGGTAGCCACTTTGCCCACTTGTGGGCCACTTCTGATTTTGCCCCCCACTCTCAAGCGGTGGGGATCCCCGATACGGCAGGGGTGAGGTAGCCATTTTGCCCACTTGTGGGCCACTTCTGATTTTGCCCCCCGCTCTGAAGCGGTGGGGATCCCCGATACGGCAGGGGTGAGGTAGCCATTTTGCCCACTTGTGGGCCACTTCTGATTTTGCCCCCCACTCTCAAGCCGTGGGGATCCCCGATACGGCAGGGGTGAGGTAGCCATTTTGCCCACTTGTGGGCCACTTCTGATTTTGCCCCCCGCTCTCAAGCGGTGGGGATCCCCGATACGGCAGGGGTGTGGTAGCCATTTCGCCCAGTTGTGGGCCACTTCTGATTTTGCCCCCCGCTCTGAAGCGGTGGGGATCCCCGATACGGCAGGGGTGAGGTAGCCACTTTGCCCACTTGTGGGCCACTTCTGATTTTGCCCCCTGCTCTGAAGCGGTGGGGATCCCCGATACGGCAGGGGTGAGGTAGCCATTTTGCCCAGTTGTGGGCCACTTCTGATTTTGCCCCCTGCTCTGAAGCGGTGGGGATCCCCGATACGGCAGGGGTGAGGTAGCCATTTTGCCCACTTGTGGGCCACTTGTGATATTGCCCCCCGCTCTGAAGCGGTGGGGATCCCCGATACGGCAGGGGTGAGGTAGCCACTTTGCCCATTTGTGGGCCACTTCTGATTTTGCCCCCCGCTCTGAAGCGGTGGGGATCCCCGATACGGCAGGGGTGAGGTAGCCACTTTGCCCACTTGTGGGCCACTTCTGATTTTGCCCCCCACTCTCAAGCGGTGGGGATCCCCGATACGGCAGGGGTGAGGTAGCCATTTTGCCCACTTGTGGGCCACTTCTGATTTTGCCCCCCGCTCTGAAGCGGTGGGGATCCCCGATACGGCAGGGGTGAGGTAGCCATTTTGCCCACTTGTGGGCCACTTCTGATTTTGCCCCCCACTCTCAAGCCGTGGGGATCCCCGATACGGCAGGGGTGAGGTAGCCATTTTGCCCACTTGTGGGCCACTTCTGATTTTGCCCCCCGCTCTGAAGCGGTGGGGATCCCCGATACGGCAGGGGTGTGGTAGCCATTTCGCCCAGTTGTGGGCCACTTCTGATTTTGCCCCCCGCTCTAAAGCGGTGGGGATCCCCGATACGGCAGGGGTGAGGTAGCCATTTTGCCCACTTGTGGGCCACTTCTGATTTTGCCCCCCGCTCTGAAGCGGTGGGGATCCCCGATACGGCAGGGGTGAGGTAGCCATTTTGCCCACTTGTGGGCCACTTCTGATATTGCCCCCTGCTCCGAAGCGGTGGGGATCCCCGTTACAGCAGGGGTGAGGTAGCCATTTTGCCCACTTGTGGGCCACTTGTGATATTGCCCCCTGCTTTGAAGCGGTGGGGATCCCCGATACGGCAGGGGTGAGGTAGCCACTTTGCCCACTTGTGGGCCACTTCTGATTTTGCCCCCCGCTCTGAAGCGGTGGGGATCCCCGATACTGTAGGGGTGAGGTATCCATTTCGCCCACTTGTGGGCCACTTGTGATATTGCCCCCTGCTCTGAAGCGGTGGGGATCCCCGATACGGCAGGGGTGAGGTAGCCACTTTGCCCACTTGTGGGCCACTTCTGATTTTGCCCCCCGCTCTGAAGCGGTGGGGATCCCCGATACGGCAGGGGTGAGGTAGCCATTTTGCCCACTTGTGGGCCACTTCTGATTTTGCCCCCCGCTCTGAAGCGGTGGGGATCCCCGATACGGCAGGGGTGAGGTAGCCATTTTGCCCACTTGTGGGCCACTTCTGATTTTGCCCCCCGCTCTGAAGCGGTGGGGATCCCCGATACGGCAGGGGTGAGGTAGCCATTTTGCCCACTTGTGGGCCACTTCTGATTTTGCCCCCCGCTCTGAAGCGGTGGGGATCCCCGATACGGCAGGGGTGAGGTAGCCACTTTGCCCACTTGTGGGCCACTTCTGATTTTGCCCCCTGCTCTGAAGCGGTGGGGATCCCCGATACGGCAGGGGTGAGGTAGCCACTTTGCCCACTTGTGGGCCACTTCTGATTTTGCCCCCTGCTCTGAAGCGGTGGGGATCCCCGATACGGCAGGGGTGAGGTAGCCACTTTGCCCACTTGTGGGCCACTTGTGATATTGCCCCCCGCTCTGAAGCGGTGGGGATCCCCGATACGGCAGGGGTGAGGTATCCATTTCGCCCACTTGTGGGCCACTTGTGATATTGCCCCCTGCTCTGAAGCGGTGGGGATCCCCGATACGGCAGGGGTGAGGTAGCCACTTTGCCCACTTGTGGGCCACTTCTGATTTTGCCCCCTGCTCTGAAGCGGTGGGGATCCCCGATACGGCAGGGGTGAGGTAGCCATTTTGCCCAGTTGTGGGCCACTTCTGATTTTGCCCCCTGCTCTGAAGCGGTGGGGATCCCCGATACGGCAGGGGTGAGGTAGCCATTTTGCCCACTTGTGGGCCACTTGTGATATTGCCCCCCGCTCTGAAGCGGTGGGGATCCCCGATACGGCAGGGGTGAGGTAGCCACTTTGCCCATTTGTGGGCCACTTCTGATTTTGCCCCCCGCTCTGAAGCGGTGGGGATCCCCGATACGGCAGGGGTGAGGTAGCCACTTTGCCCACTTGTGGGCCACTTCTGATTTTGCCCCCCACTCTCAAGCGGTGGGGATCCCCGATACGGCAGGGGTGAGGTAGCCATTTTGCCCACTTGTGGGCCACTTCTGATTTTGCCCCCCGCTCTGAAGCGGTGGGGATCCCCGATACGGCAGGGGTGAGGTAGCCATTTTGCCCACTTGTGGGCCACTTCTGATTTTGCCCCCCACTCTCAAGCCGTGGGGATCCCCGATACGGCAGGGGTGAGGTAGCCATTTTGCCCACTTGTGGGCCACTTCTGATTTTGCCCCCCGCTCTGAAGCGGTGGGGATCCCCGATACGGCAGGGGTGAGGTAGCCATTTCGCCCACTTGTGGGCCACTTCTGATTTTGCCCCCCGTTCTGAAGCGGTGGGGATCCCCGATACGGCAGGGGTGAGGTAGCTATTTTGCCCACTTGTGGGCCACTTCTGATTTTGCCCCCCGCTCTGAAGCGGTGGGGATCCCCGATACGGCAGGGGTGAGGTAGCCATTTTGCCCACTTGTGGGCCACTTCTGATTTTGCCCCCCGCTCTGAAGCGGTGGGGATCCCCGATACGGCAGGGGTGAGGTAGCCATTTTGCCCACTTGTGGGCCACTTCTGATTTTGCCCCCCGCTCTGAAGCGGTGGGGATCCCCGATACGGCAGGGGTGAGGTAGCCATTTTGCCCACTTGTGGGCTACTTCTGATTTTGCCCCCCGCTCTGAAGCGGTGGGGATCCCCGATACGGCAGGGGTGAGGTAGCCACTTTGCCCACTTGTGGGCCACTTCTGATTTTGCCCCCCGCTCTAAAGCGGTGGGGATCCCCGATACGGTAGGGGTGAGGTAGCCATTTTGCCCACTTGTGGGCCACTTGTGATATTGCCCCCTGCTCTGAAGCGGTGGGGATCCCCGATACGGCAGGGGTGAGGTAGCCATTTTGCCCACTTGTGGGCCACTTCTGATTTTGCCCCCTGCTCTGAAGCGGTGGGGATCCCCGATACGGCAGGGGTGAGGTAGCCATTTTGCCCACTTGTGGGCCACTTCTGATTTTGCCCCCCGCTCTGAAGCGGTGGGGATCCCCGATACGGCAGGGGTGAGGTAGCCATTTTGCCCACTTGTGGGCCACTTCTGATTTTGCCCCCTGCTCTGAAGCGGTGGTGATCCCCGATACGGCAGGGGTGCGGTAGCCATTTCGCCCACTTGTGGGCCACTTCTGATTTTGCCCCCCGCTCTGAAGCGGTGGGGATCCCCGATACGGCAGGGGTGAGGTAGCCATTTTGCCCACTTGTGGGCCACTTCTGATTTTGCCCCCTGCTCTGAAGCGGTGGGGATCCCCGATACGGCAGGGGTGAGGTAGCCACTTTGCCCACTTGTGGGCCACTTGTGATATTGCCCCCTGCTCTGAAGCGGTGGGGATCCCCGATACGGCAGGGGTGAGGTAGCCACTTTGCCCACTTGTGGGCCACTTCTCATTTTGCCCCCCGCTCTGAAGCGGTGGGGATCCCCGATACTGCAGGGGTGAGGTATCCATTTCGCCCACTTGTGGGCCACTTGTGATATTGCCCCCTGCTCTGAAGCGGTGGGGATCCCCGATACGGCAGGGGTGAGGTAGCCACTTTGCCCACTTGTGGGCCACTTCTGATTTTGCCCCCTGCTCTGAAGCGGTGGGGATCCCCGATACGGCAGGGGTGAGGTAGCCATTTTGCCCACTTGTGGGCCACTTCTGATTTTGCCCCCCGCTCTGAAGCGGTGGGGATCCCCGATACGGCAGGGGTGAGGTAGCCACTTTGCCCACTTGTGGGCCACTTCTGATTTTGCCCCCCGCTCTGAAGCGGTGGGGATCCCCGATACGGCAGGGGTGAGGTAGCCATTTCGCCCACTTGTGGGCCACTTGTGATATTGCCCCCTGCTTTGAAGCGGTGGGGATCCCCGATACGGCAGGGGTGAGGTAACCACTTTGCCCACTTGTGGGCCACTTCTGATTTTGCCCCCCGCTCTGAAGCGGTGGGGATCCCCGATACGGCAGGGGTGAGGTAGCCACTTTGCCCACTTGTGGGCCACTTCTGATTTTGCCCCCCGCTCTGAAGCGGTGGGGATCCCCGATACGGCAGGGGTGAGGTAGCCATTTTGCCCAGTTGTGGGCCACTTCTGATTTTGCCCCCTGCTCTGAAGCGGTGGGGATCCCCGATACGGCAGGGGTGAGGTAGCCATTTTGCCCACTTGTGGGCCACTTCTGATTTTGCCCCCCGCTCTGAAGCGGTGGGGATCCCCGATACGGCAGGGGTGAGGTAGCCATTTTGCCCACTTGTGGGCCACTTGTGATATTGCCCCCTGCTCTGAAGCGGTGGGGATCCCCGATACGGCAGGGGTGAGGTAGCCATTTTGCCCACTTGTGGGCCACTTGTGATATTGCCCCCTGCTCTGAAGCGGTGGGGATCCCCGATACGGCAGGGGTGAGGTAGCCACTTTGCCCACTTGTGGGCCACTTCTGATTTTGCCCCCTGCTCTGAAGCGGTGGGGATCCCCGATACGGTAGGGGTGAGGTAGCCATTTTGCCCAGTTGTGGGTCACTTCTGATTTTGCCCCCCGCTCTGAAGCGGTGGGGATCCCCGATACGGCAGGGGTGAGGTAGCCATTTTGCCCACTTGTGGGCCACTTCTGATTTTGCCCCCCGCTCTGAAGCGGTGGGGATCCCCGATACGGCAGGGGTGAGGTAGCCACTTTGCCCATTTGTGGGCCACTTCTGATTTTGCCCCCCGCTCTGAAGCGGTGGGGATCCCCGATACGGCAGGGGTGAGGTAGCCACTTTGCCCACTTGTGGGCCACTTCTGATTTTGCCCCCCACTCTCAAGCGGTGGGGATCCCCGATACGGCAGGGGTGAGGTAGCCATTTTGCCCACTTGTGGGCCACTTCTGATTTTGCCCCTCGCTCTGAAGCGGTGGGGATCCCCGATACGGCAGGGGTGAGGTAGCCATTTCGCCCACTTGTGGGCCACTTCTGATTTTGCCCCCCACTCTCAAGCCGTGGGGATCCCCGATACGGCAGGGGTGAGGTAGCCATTTTGCCCACTTGTGGGCCACTTCTGATTTTGCCCCCCGCTCTGAAGCGGTGGGGATCCCCGATACGGCAGGGGTGAGGTAGCCACTTTGCCCACTTGTGGGCCACTTCTGATTTTGCCCCCCGCTCTGAAGCGGTGGGGATCCCCGATACGGCAGGGGTGAGGTAGCCGTTTTGCCCACTTGTGGGCCACTTCTGATTTTGCCCCCCGTTCTGAAGCGGTGGGGATCCCCGATACGGCAGGGGTGAGGTAGCCATTTTGCCCACTTGTGGGCCACTTCTGATTTTGCCCCCTGCTCTGAAGCGGTGGGGATCCCCGATACGGCAGGGGTGAGGTAGCCACTTTGCCCACTTGTGGGCCACTTCTGATTTTGCCCCCCGCTCTGAAGCGGTGGGGATCCCCGATACGGCAGGGGTGAGGTAGCCATTTTGCCCACTTGTGGGCTACTTCTGATTTTGCCCCCTGCTCTGAAGCGGTGGGGATCCCCGATACGGCAGGGGTGAGGTAGCCACTTTGCCCACTTGTGGGCCACTTCTGATTTTGCCCCCCGCTCTGAAGCGGTGGGGATCCCCGATACGGTAGGGGTGAGGTAGCCATTTTGCCCACTTGTGGGCCACTTGTGATATTGCCCCCTGCTCTGAAGCGGTGGGGATCCCCGATACGGCAGGGGTGAGGTAGCCATTTTGCCCACTTGTGGGCCACTTCTGATTTTGCCCCCTGCTCTGAAGCGGTGGGGATCCCCGATACGGCAGGGGTGAGGTAGCCATTTTGCCCACTTGTGGGCCACTTCTGATTTTGCCCCCCGCTCTGAAGCGGTGGGGATCCCCGATACGGCAGGGGTGAGGTAGCCATTTCGCCCACTTGTGGGCCACTTGTGATATTGCCCCCTGCTCTGAAGCGGTGGGGATCCCCGATACGGCAGGGGTGAGGTAGCCACTTTGCCCACTTGTGGGCCACTTGTGATATTGCCCTCTGCTCTGAAGCGGTGGGGATCCCCGATACGGCAGGGGTGAGGTAGCCACTTTGCCCACTTGTGGGCCACTTCTGATTTTGCCCCCTGCTCTGAAGCGGTGGGGATCCCCGATACGGCAGGGGTGAGGTAGCCATTTTGCCCACTTGTGGGCCACTTCTGATTTTGCCCCCCGCTCTGAAGCGGTGGGGATCCCCGATACGGCAGGGGTGAGGTAGCCACTTTGCCCACTTGTGGGCCACTTCTGATATTGCCCCCTGCTCTGAAGCGGTGGGGATCCCCGATACGGCAGGGGTGAGGTAGCCATTTTGCCCACTTGTGGGCCACTTCTGATTTTGCCCCCTGCTCTGAAGCGGTGGGGATCCCCGATACGGCAGGGGTGAGGTAGCCACTTTGCCCACTTGTGGGCCACTTGTGATATTGCCCTCTGCTCTGAAGCGGTGGGGATCCCCGATACGGCAGGGGTGAGGTAGCCACTTTGCCCACTTGTGGGCCACTTCTGATTTTGCCCCCTGCTCTGAAGCGGTGGGGATCCCCGATACGGCAGGGGTGAGGTAGCCATTTTGCCCACTTGTGGGCCACTTCTGATTTTGCCCCCCGCTCTGAAGCGGTGGGGATCCCCGATACGGCAGGGGTGAGGTAGCCACTTTGCCCACTTGTGGGCCACTTGTGATATTGCCCCCTGCTCTGAAGCGGTGGGGATCCCCGATACGGCAGGGGTGAGGTAGCCACTTTGCCCACTTGTGGGCCACTTCTGATTTTGCCCCCTGCTCTGAAGCGGTGGGGATCCCCGATACGGCAGGGGTGAGGTAGCCATTTTGCCCACTTGTGGGCCACTTCTGATTTTGCCCCCCGCTCTGAAGCGGTGGGGATCCCCGATACGGCAGGGGTGAGGTAGCCATTTTGCCCACTTGTGGGCCACTTCTGATTTTGCCCCCTGCTCTGAAGCGGTGGGGATCCCCGATACGGCAGGGGTGAGGTAGCCACTTTGCCCACTTGTGGGCCACTTGTGATATTGCCCTCTGCTCTGAAGCGGTGGGGATCCCCGATACGGCAGGGGTGAGGTAGCCACTTTGCCCACTTGTGGGCCACTTCTCATTTTGCCCCCCGCTCTGAAGCGGTGGGGATCCCCGATACTGCAGGGGTGAGGTATCCATTTCGCCCACTTGTGGGCCACTTGTCATATTGCCCCCTGCTCTGAAGCGGTGGGGATCCCCGATACGGCAGGGGTGAGGTAGCCACTTTGCCCACTTGTGGGCCACTTCTGATTTTGCCCCCTGCTCTGAAGCGGTGGGGATCCCCGATACGGCAGGGGTGAGGTAGCCATTTTGCCCACTTGTGGGCCACTTCTGATTTTGCCCCCCGCTCTGAAGCGGTGGGGATCCCCGATACGGCAGGGGTGAGGTAGCCACTTTGCCCACTTGTGGGCCACTTCTGATTTTGCCCCCCGCTCTGAAGCGGTGGGGATCCCCGATACGGCAGGGGTGAGGTAGCCATTTTGCCCACTTGTGGGCCACTTCTGATATTGCCCCCTGCTCTGAAGCGGTGGGGATCCCCGATACGGCAGGGGTGAGGTAGCCATTTTGCCCACTTGTGGGCCACTTCTGATTTTGCCCCCTGCTCTGAAGCGGTGGGGATCCCCGATACGGCAGGGGTGAGGTAGCCATTTTGCCCACTTGTGGGCCACTTCTGATTTTGCCCCCCGCTCTGAAGCGGTGGGGATCCCCGATACGGCAGGGGTGAGGTAGCCATTTTGCCCACTTGTGGGCCACTTCTGATTTTGCCCCCCGCTCTGAAGCGGTGGGGATCCCCGATACGGCAGGGGTGAGGTAGCCATTTTGCCCATTTGTGGGCCACTTCTGATTTTGCCCCCTGCTCCGAAGCGGTGGGGATCCCCGTTACAGCAGGGCTGAGGTAGCCATTTCGCCCACTTGTGGGCCACTTGTGATATTGCCCCCTGCTTTGAAGCGGTGGGGATCCCCGATACGGCAGGGGTGAGGTAGCCACTTTGCCCACTTGTGGGCCACTTCTGATTTTGCCCCCCGCTCTGAAGCGGTGGGGATCCCCGATACGGCAGGGGTGAGGTAGCCATTTTGCCCACTTGTGGGCCACTTCTGATTTTGCCCCCTGCTCTGAAGCGGTGGTGATCCCCGATACGGCAGGGGTGCGGTAGCCATTTCGCCCACTTGTGGGCCACTTCTGATTTTGCCCCCCGCTCTGAAGCAGTGGGGATCCCCGATACGGCAGGGGTGAGGTAGCCATTTTGCCCACTTGTGGGCCACTTCTGATTTTGCCCCCTGCTCTGAAGCGGTGGGGATCCCCGATACGGCAGGGGTGAGGTAGCCACTTTGCCCACTTGTGGGCCACTTGTGATATTGCCCCCTGCTCTGAAGCGGTGGGGATCCCCGATACGGCAGGGGTGAGGTAGCCACTTTGCCCACTTGTGGGCCACTTCTCATTTTGCCCCCCGCTCTGAAGCGGTGGGGATCCCCGATACTGCAGGGGTGAGGTATCCATTTCGCCCACTTGTGGGCCACTTGTGATATTGCCCCCTGCTCTGAAGCGGTGGGGATCCCCGATACGGCAGGGGTGAGGTAGCCACTTTGCCCACTTGTGGGCCACTTCTGATTTTGCCCCCTGCTCTGAAGCGGTGGGGATCCCCGATACGGCAGGGGTGAGGTAGCTATTTTGCCCACTTGTGGGCCACTTCTGATTTTGCCCCCCGCTCTGAAGCGGTGGGGATCCCCGATACGGCAGGGGTGAGGTAGCCACTTTGCCCACTTGTGGGCCACTTCTGATTTTGCCCCCCGCTCTGAAGCGGTGGGGATCCCCGATACGGCAGGGGTGAGGTAGCCATTTTGCCCACTTGTGGGCCACTTCTGATTTTGCCCCCTGCTCTGAAGCGGTGGGGATCCCCGATACGGCAGGGGTGAGGTAGCCACTTTGCCCACTTGTGGGCCACTTCTGATTTTGCCCCCCGCTCTGAAGCGGTGGGGATCCCCGATACGGCAGGGGTGAGGTAGCCATTTTGCCCACTTGTGGGCCACTTCTGATTTTGCCCCCTGCTCTGAAGCGGTGGGGATCCCCGATACGGCAGGGGTGAGGTAGCCATTTTGCCCACTTGTGGGCCACTTCTGATATTGCCCCCTGCTCTGAAGCGGTGGGGATCCCCGATACGGCAGGGGTGAGGTAGCCACTTTGCCCACTTGTGGGCCACTTCTGATTTTGCCCCCCGCTCTCAAGCGGTGGGGATCCCCGATACGGCAGGGGTGAGGTAGCCATTTTGCCCACTTGTGGGCCACTTCTGATTTTGCCCCCCGCTCTGAAGCGGTGGGGATCCCCGATACGGCAGGGGTGAGGTAGCCATTTTGCCCACTTGTGGGCCACTTCTGATATTGCCCCCTGCTCTGAAGCGGTGGGGATCCCCGATACGGCAGGGGTGAGGTAGCCACTTTGCCCATTTGTGGGCCACTTCTGATTTTGCCCCCCGCTCTGAAGCGGTGGGGATCCCCGATACGGCAGGGATGAGGTAGCCATTTTGCCCACTTGTGGGCCACTTCTGATTTTGCCTGATGCTCTGAAGCGGTGGGGATCCCCGATACGGCAGGGGTGAGGTAGCCACTGTGCCCACTTGTGGGCCACTTCTGATTTTGCCCCCCGCTCTGAAGCGGTGGGGATCCATGCGCGTCCATTGATATGTTCTTTGCACCACCGTTGGTTGTGGTGCAAGTATATAATTCGGGTAATTTCCATTGGGTGCTCCGCTTGTTGTTGATGGCCCCTACCCGTGAATACCTTTGCCTTAAGTTTGACCCCCTACTTGACAAGCCACACATTGTTGGGGCAAACAAGGAGGAGTTGGCTGTTGTGGATGCGCTTGCGGAGCGAGAAGGCATCCAACCACAATAGCGGAGGAAGTGGGCAACGTTTTTGTATGCTTTCGGTTCCCTTGCATTTGCAATTGCACCCCTGTATTCCACCTTCATCAGGCAGGATGATTTTGTCAGTTGCCATCCGGCACGTCTGTTGATGTTGCATTGTGCCTTGTCTAGACGTGTTGTCAAAGGCGAATTGCAAGTGCCACAGGATAGATTGTGGTTATTGCGTGAGATGGCACAAGCTACTTTGTCCTACAGTGGTTCCAAGTTGGCCCCCACACCCCGGACCCGGTCAATGCATTGGGAGGTGTCTCGGTTGTACCCCATGCCCAAATCTGCAGACCCCCCTGACACATGCTTTTTTTGCGATGGCACACCCGCCATAGCGTGCCAGGAATGTAAGGTTCTTCATTGTACCTTCCATACCATTGTCTTGTGTCAGTCCGAGATTTGTGTAGGATTGCGCCAATTCCGGGCGGCCCCCGTTGCTGCTGCTGCTGCTGTTGTTGCTTTTGCTGCAGTTAGTGCTGCCAATGCCACGCATGCCACTCCTACCAATGCCAATGCCACTGATGACACCCGTCCCGGTGTGTGGATCTGTCGGAAGTGGTATGTGTTGCCTCCTCAATACCCCCAAAATGCTGATGGTCAATTGGAAAATGACCAAGCATTTTGCAGAAAGCTGCATCTGGAAAAGAAAGAAGATCTCTTTGAGAGATGCAAGCTGAATCCCACCCCGAGAGGCAAGCCTCACTATAGAGATACTAAGGCCGACTTGATCTTCAAGCGTGTCTTTTGTAACTACTTGTAAGTAGTTGGCCCCACCCTCCCTCCCTCCTCTGTGCATGCATGCATACGATACCCAACCCTCTTTGGTGAAGTGGTTGTGTGATCCCTCCCTCCTCTGTGCATGCATGCATACGGTACTCAACCCTCTTTGGTGAAGCGGTTGTGTGATATATATATATGATGGTTTGGCCCGGGTGGGGCGCCACTAACACAAGTGGCCGGGAATCGACTCGGGGGCTTTATGCCCTTAAACAAAAGTACCACCTACCATCAAAGTGTGCAGTTGTTTGTGCAATTTTTTTCAAAAAAATTGTCTTTTTACTGAGTAAAAAAAAATTTGAAATTTTTTTTGAAAAAATACACAGCTTTACCTCAAATCTACTCAGTTTTACCACATTTTACTCCGTTTTACCTCGTCTGGTACTCAGTTTTACCAAATACCCCGTCCCCCCTCCCCTGAAAATGGAATCCATGGAGGCCTCGCGGTGCAACTAACCCCAGGGATGCCAATGGGGATGAGTGATGCATAGATTCAAATCATGGGAGCCACTTCCTGCCAGCACAGTAATCTGCATCAGTGGTCCATGCAAGGTCCAATTTGGCTAAAGAAACAAACACTGTTTTCATAAGCGACACTGCAAGGTTCTGCGCGTAGCGTGAGGTCTCAAGTTCCGTGGCCTGCCTGAAGGTTCGCCTCTTTTGGCACCCAGGCTGTCCCGTTTCTTTATCCGTTTGCAGTGCTTGGATTTACCCGGGAATCGCAGTGCAGCTCTGCATGCTCTGTATTTCTTTTTCAGCAATCTTGTTGCTACAATGCCCTGTCTATCACGTGCGTGCTCGAGACCAGTTAACCAACAGAAAAGACAGAACTGCACAAACCTGACCCACACGCTTCAGGGTATTCGTCTTCAAGGTGGCACAAATATGGAGCTTTCAGGTGTGTTTCAGGCCTCAGGTGGCACCCGGGTTCCTGGGGGAATGCGTTTGCGCAGTTGTTCAGATGCTTGAAAAGAATCGATGGCATAGGTTTTTGTTTTTGTGGTGCATTTCACCTGCAGAGGCTAGTAGGGCGGTTTGTGTCGTTGCTTGTGGTGTTTGTGCATGTACCCATGCCCAGATGTGCCGTTCCGCGTCTCGGTCGTTGTTCCGTTGACCTGTGTTAGCATTCTAGTTGTGCCTCAGCGGGCTGCTGTGCAATATGCATGCATGTATGTATGTGTGTATGTGTACATGTGTGGACGGAAGGAAGGATGGATGGAGGGGTGTAAGCGCACTCACTCAGGCCGTGGCCAGCCCGTTTTCACTGTGACACCCGGAGCCACCCACGCTATGAGACGATGACACTCCGAAGAATCCGCCATGGAGCGCTGTGATGGAATCCCTCACCATTGGCTGCCGCCAACAAGTTGGTCCCATTTGAGTCACGACGAGCATTTATGTAGCGGTTGCTCCCCGCATTGTGTAGACTAATGATGAGTAAAGAGCCCCTTGCATGGCCTGCACATGCATACATGCATGCATACATGGGTGCGGGTGGTCCGGGTGGTGCAGTGGTGCAATGATGCAGGTGCCGGTGCTAGTCATGGTCAGTGGTGGTGGTGCTGGTGGTAATGGTGCGGTTGCGGGTGCCAGTGGTGCTGTGGTGGCAACGGCGATTAGTGCTGGTGGTGGTGGCGATGGCGACAGTGCCCGTGGTGTTGTGTGCATGCACACTTGGTATGTATGCATGTCTGCATGCATGCAACGCCGTGCCAAAAAGGGTAACAACCAAAGGCACCATAACTAGCCGTGTAACAGCGAACTCAACATACCACGGTCCAATGGGCCACCGAAGGGCAATCATGGCCTGCATGCTCAAATCCGTGTCTCGATCTCAGACAGCAAAGATTTCTTTTCTCCCTTTTCTATTTTCCATCTCAGGGTATTCGGACAAAGGCCAGGGCAAGTGCCTCACTCTTGACAACAAGGAGCCTGCGTTTGAATACTTTGGTAACACCGATTGTGCAAAAAAGTGCAGCGAAGATGCAAGCTGTGGAGGATACTCGCAGAGTTCCCATGGCAATTGTCTGCTATGGAAGGGCAAACTGGGCCAACTGAAAGGCGGTGGGGATCTTTGGATTACTGGGATTCACACTGGGATGATGTCGGGTCGGACTCCTCTTGGCGACATTGGAAACATTTTGAAGCCAAATATCGGCTGGAAGCATGGGGACAAATGCAAGCCCGTAGTGTCAACAGCTGTATTGAGCCCAAGAGTCGACGTGGCCCACAAGCGCGATCAGCTTTATGTGGTGGAATATGCGCAAGAAATCATGGAATATCTGCGGGACACAGAAGACAAGCACTGGCCTAGTCCTGATTACATGGCCCGACAAGACGACATAAATGAAAAGATGAGGGCGATTTTGGTTGACTGGTTGGTTGACGTGCATCTGAAATTCAAACTGCTCCCTGAAACACTCTACCTTGCGGCCAGCCTTATTGACAGGTTTTTGGATCAAAAAACTGTGACAAGACAGAAGCTACAACTCGTGGGTGTGGTGGCCATGTTCATAGGTGCCAAGTACGAAGAGATCTGTCCCCCAGAAATCAAGGATTTCATATACATCAGCGTTAACACGTACACGAAGGATGAGATCATGAGGATGGAACTCCTCATGTTGACGTCTCTCGGGTTCAATATCACAGTGCCCACGGCTTATCCATTTATCAAACGCAGTTTGCAGGTGATCAACGCTGACCGTACATCATCACTCCTGGCGCTCTACATTTCTGAACTCGCCCTGTTAGATTACAGCATGCTTGTTTACCTGCCGTCCACGGTTGCCGCGGCGTGTGTTTATTTGGCAAGACTGATATTACAGAATCCTGAGCCTTGGAACTGGACTTTGGAATACTATACCAGACACGCGCCGCAAACTCTGATGCCGTGTGTTGTTCAGCTGTATGATCTTGTCCAAGGGGCTCGAAACCACAAGTGTCAGGCAATTCGAAAGAAATATTCGTATGCGAAGTATGGGGGCGTGTCTGCCATGACTGATGTCCGTCTGGTGTTTCCATGACGTGAAACAATGGCATTGTGGAATCTGTTTGCTTCTGTGTGCGGTGTATTTCTTCTGCAGTGATGGCTCTTGAAAGGTGCCCAGTCTTCAAAGTTTTTGTTTCTTTCGCTCGTTAGTTGCCTGCAGCACTGCAAAGGTGAACGATTTCGGACCAGTCTGTGTGCACGTGGTTAATGGCTGGGGTGCGGGATCTGATGTACTGGCTGGGCCTGGGGCTCTCGAAAGAAGAATTCCTGAACTATGCCAACTTTCTATTTCGCCGATTTCCCGATTCAAAGGAGTGTTGAGGGGGGGGGGGTGTTGGCTGGCCTCTGGTCATTCCAGACAAGTTGCCTATCCTGTCCCTGATATGATGCACAGCTGTTTTGCTGGCTTTTGGGGGTGCTTTTTGCATCCGGGCACAGGCTACTATTTGTTGCTAGTCAATGTTTGTTTTGCAGCACAATGTGCATTCATATGTAATCTGTCTGTCTGAGCATCAGTTGATGTAGTGGCTGCACCCATCTCAGTTTGCAGTGCTGCCTCATTTTCTGAGCAAGCCAAAAATTGGAGTTGGGTTTTTTGAAAGTCTGACATGAACCCCTGCAGGCACTTTCTGTAAATTTCCAGCAGTATTCTTCTTCAGGACATTGTAGATGGCACCCAAAGTCTTTTTCTTTTCACCCCGCCCCCCCCCAACACGGAAGAAACGGGGCCTTTTATAGCGTGCACATGTCTGTCAAAATGCCAACTGTGGTTGTTTTTCCATCAGTGGTTCTGGAAAAGTTGCAGGAAAAATGAAGTAGAGTTCCCTGTCCCACCAAAAAATGCTGGTCGGTTGTCAAATTGGGGTGTCGGACAGGGAAGGGGTACACCTGACAGTCATCTGCAAAGCCAGCCCCCTGGATAGTTTGAGAACTGGGTCAGCACAAAACTCCAATGTGCAGATGGTGCACCACAAATATACCACCGCACCAGGATCTTGATGGAACGTGGTAAATATACCATGGTCCACCCATTGCAAGTCCCTGCATGACGATGGTGCACCCAAATATGCCATTGTTCACCCAGTCCACAAAACAAGCTGCACAAGCGTTTGCACGTGCACCATCGATTCACCATGGTGCACGTGTTCCACAACCGTTGTGCACCACCATTATGGCATTGTGCACCTGGACCCCGATGGTGCACATGCATGACCAAGGTACCATGCGGTCCACAATGGTGCAAGACTGTTGTGCACTGCCAATACACCATCATGAGTTTGGCCCATGGTGGTGCACAACTGTTGCATCAGGAAGGTATGAGGTATGGGTCTGCGCGTTGCCCCAGTCTCTCACCGGGAATCCAGTGTATCTTCTACCGGATGCCCGTTTTCCAAGAATTGTCTTGAGTACTCGGACTTGAACCCTTGCAGTCAGCCCCCACCCACACACACAAAACTATGCCGCCACTCAACATGAACCCCCCCCCCCCCCAGGCCTCCACCCCAGTTGGCGCTGCCAGCTGCAGACAGAGAAACCAACCATGGGGTCATGCCAACCCGCCCCCCCCCCCCTCTGCTCTTGCATCTTTCCCTTGCTGACCCCCGCCCCCTTGTACTCCCCCTCCTCCTCTTACATGCCCACATGAAGAATATCATAAAATGTTTCAAAGTCAGAGATTCGCAGCACTGGGCTCTGCAGAGTCTAGCAGGAATGAAAAGTGTAATTTCAGTTGCAGATGTACAGTTTTCATTTGTGCTGGGCCCTGCAAAGCTCAGGCTGTGGGAATCCATAACTTCGACCCTTTCTCTTTCATCATATCATACTGTGCTTAAATCGTTGGTACGAGTGGGGGTGTACAAAATGTTTGCTGTTCATAGTATCTCTTACCCCATTATGTGCCATGACCGCCCCGGGAAACCCGGGATAGCCACCGGCATGCATTTTTGTTCCCCCTGTTTTACACCATCGCTTATTGCACTAGTTGAATCACGGGCAATGATGCGTGTTTCTTTACAGACATTTCATGGGCATTTTTGCATGACGTTGACATTTTTTTTCTGTGCTGCAGCTGATACAGTGCCGGGGGAGGGGAGCAAGGGGGCTCTTTTCGTCAGAACACAACATAGGATGACAGGCCTTGTAACACGCCCCACAGTGTGATCTTGGGTCATGATCATGTTACTTTGTTGACATAACAGGGGAGACAGGGAACTTTTTCATGTCTCTGTTGCGCCTGTTGTGGGAAGCGTCCACTTGGGCCATTTTGCCAGCAGCAGGTTGAATTGCTGAAGGCGATGAAAGCCTGAAATCCTGGATGAATTTCCTGAACTTCATGAATATCGGCTGAAGACAATGGCTTGGGACTGGCACTGGGGTACAACATTCCGAATGCTGCCCCAGATGTGTGCTTGGTTTCCATCCACCCCTTACCCCTTGAAACCCATGGCCCAGCAGACTGATATTCTTCCATGCCAAATGATTAAAAATATTTGTGAAGTGCATGTTGACCATCTTTGTGCTGGTTCCACCTAAATGGACCAGTTTCGGTCCATGGGTCCATGTACCAGTTTGTCCTCCCCAGTCGTTGAGCAATCATTGTGCTGGTTCTTCTTCTGAATTTCATGGAGCAACTTTTCTCTGTGTTTGGACAATAATTGCTGCTTTGCAATTGCGCTTCGGCCATTGCTTCGGTCTGGGGTTGTCAAAGCCACCAACTCAGTTCTAGAGCTCCTGAAAGTGAGGTGATCCTTTGGCAGCTGTGGCAATTTGTTTGGTGCTTTGACATGGATGTAAGCAAGTTCCGCCATGAGCCAAGGGATGTTGGGCACAACACACAAAATAATGGGTGGTTGATTGGAAGGTAGATGCTCAGGGCCTCCAACCTTTGCCTCCCTGCTTCTGTTTCTGAACGTCTGGTATCTGGTAGCAGTCATCTATCGTCGGTCTGTGGTATGAGTAGTCGCTGCAGAACGGCCTGAAAGATATGTGTTATAAAAATTATTTTGCCCTTTATGGCCAGTATGTTTTGATCTAGACTGTCTAGGTCCAAACCAACTTGGTTTGGTATATGGACCCCTTAACCAACAACATGGTTGTGGGTGCTATCTCAGACATCCCAGCCCGTCTTTTGGGTACTTGTTAACAACCGTGGGAGGCTGTAGGTGAGGTCTAGGTTGTCCTTCAGTTGGAATGTGAGTGCATTCAAAGCCTTTGTCCACTTGGTGCGGACCCATAGCTACTGTGGGAAGGGCTGTGTTGTGATGAACTTGTGGTTCACCTTTGTGTAAACCTGGACAAGGTTTCAAGCCGCATTTACCTACAAAATGCAGGCCATCACGGTGCACCCCTCTATCGGCCTCTGAATGGGCCCCACGAAAGAGTCAGGTGAATCACAACATACATACTGGAATCGCAGCATAAACCCATTGTCAGGGCCTCATTTGCCTCATGTGGATGTAGGGGCACAGACATGTTGAGCCTTTTTGAAAAAAAACCCAGGCGTTGTCCGGGCCTGACAGCATACAACGTTGGTAGTTCACTTTGGGTAAGATTTGGGAGATAGGTGCTTCAGAACAGATGTTAGATTGGTGCACCAGAGGACCAGCCCGCGCGAAAATTTGTAAATAGCTCAGGCGAATTCAGAAACATGCCTGATTTGTCCACATCCCAAAAAAGGAAGTGAACGGGCACATGGATATTCTTGGCAGTTGGTTTTTTTTTCATGCTCTGTGCCTTGGTTGCAGGTGAGTCACCCAAGGGTCACTGATTTGTTTGCTCACAGTGTTCTCCCCTGGTGCAGACGAATCGTATTCACCACCTGAACCAAGCCCATTGGCTGCTGAATTCACATCAAATCAATCAGAACGCATGCAAAGGCACAAATTTCAAAGCGGACTGGCATGAAGAAAAAAGAAAATCCCAAAATGTTTGGAAAACGCTCCTACATGTTTGGACAGTTTGCACCAGCAAACGACCAAGCCAACCCATTGCAATTATTCCAGATATGCACAGAACTCAAACATTTTCAGGATGCCCTAATTTGCAAAGACTCTGAGGACATTCTCTTTGACGTGTTTGAGACTTTCGAATTCCAGCATGGCCTGTGGGCACAATTTCCGCAGAGAGACCCCTAACCACCAGCAATGTTTGTGTAGTGCCCCATTCACAGTTTGTGCTGACTGGCTGGCTGAGATGGTCAACAATGTGCTAGGTTTGAGCCCTGGCCTCCCAAACCCCTGACCTCAAGCATTACCCTTTGATGAAAGCTCTGTTCACGTCTCCATGCATGAAGGACCAGAGCTGTCTTATGCTCACACGTGCTTGGCTGGCATCTTGCTTGGCATGCAGGAAGATTTTCAAATGCACATGGGGTATGGCCATCCTTTGTAGTCAGTTTTCGTTGAATGGCTGGATTACACTGTGTGTGCATGCGCACATGAGGATTTTCAGTGTTCAAGATATTTATTTCGAAAGTTTTGTGTGCCCTGTGTCATGGCATGCACATCTGCGGCATGTACACACAATCTTGTCCTCTGTTTCATGATTATTTCTAGGGCTGTAGGGCTGTCGTTGTCCTTGGGTTCCTTCCATGGGTTCCTTGTGACTGTGGTCTATTTCAGCTGCTGCACCGTGTCAATAGAGAGTTGTTGCTTGCTGCAGCCTGCTGTTTTCCTTCATAGGATTGTTTCATTGAGCCATGTAAATGGAATTTTAGGAGTAAGTGGCAGCAGTGTGCAAATGCTCGTAATGGACTGGGTTTGTGCAGGAACAGGTGCCTGTGTTTTTGCAAAATACATGTATGTGAGGCTCCTTTGAATTTGTCTTTTTAGATTTTTGGATGGGATGTTTCATCTGGTAGATGAGGGATCTCCCAACTGGACTGTCCACGCTGTTGGTGGAGGAATTTCAGAGCATCTCAATTTCCTCCACATGCCTGACAGAAAACACTCAGGGAGTCAGAGTATGGTGGGCAAAAGGAGACACTGCCCTTTTACAAGGGCTTCCCAGTGAAGGTGTGAGAGTTCATTGCATCAAATTGACATGCTATGGTGCACCAGCCGATCAGGACTGGCCTTCCCAAGGGTTTTGTAATATGTGTGTGGCTCTGTTGATGAACAACAGGCAGCCTCCCCAAGCTGAAGATTGATTTGATAAACACACTCTCCCCAACTCTCGGTTTCAGGGGTTTTGCTTCCCAGGTTGCATCACAGGAGGGACAAAGGGGGGCGTCCGGCAGATGGGATGTGAGGCAGAGACAGAGGCAGGTACAGAGAGATTGACGGGCAGCAGAGCTAGAGCTCTTCCTGCAGCCCATAGGAGCATGAATTTGGGCCCATTCTCTTTCTTGAGTGTGGTTGGTTCTTGGACCTGCAGTTCTGTTGTCAAGCCAATGTAACCAGCATCTTTGATTGTGTTTTGTGAGATTGATTACTCAGCTGGCAGGTAGCCAAGGTGATGGGACGAGGAGCCCCACCACTCGGAAGCAGCCGAGCCTTGTCTAGATCTTCAGGTTGGCCGTGTTTTATTGGATTTTGCACACCACCTTCGTTGCTCATATTTGGTGCCAAGCACACACATATTGTGTGTGTGTGTGTGTGTCAAAAAAAAAAAAAAAAAAAAAGCCCAGAGCCAAGCCCAATCCCAGTCCCAGTCGATGTTGACCTCCGCCTGCGTCACCCAATTTGCTCCATCCCCTGTGGCCATGTTCGGCGCCTATGACCGCAAGGCTACCGAGTTGGACGCCATGTTCCCCACGGCGCCCCAATATAACGGAGTGTACGGGGCAGGGATGGACTCCACTGAGTACGCCGACCCATTCGCCGTGACAGGTATGACCAACGCCAACATCACCCAGTTCGCTCCTTCCCCTGTGGCCATGTTCCCCACCACTGCCTGCTACGGCCCTGAGCGCAATAATTGGTGGGACCCATTCTCGGAGGCCTCCACCCCTGACTACCTTACTGGCCATGCCTCCACCCCTGACTACCAGGCTTGCCCTGCCAGCGAAGGCCTGAAGCTGCGGCCTGGTGGGCCCTATGATCCTCTGGGCCTGGCTGAAAATCCTGATCCTCACCGAGTCGAAGGACAAGGAGACCAAGAACGGCCGCTTGGCCATTATCAGTATGTTGGCCCCGCTGGGAGCTGGGCTGCCAGCACCGCTCACGCCCCCGGCGCCAACGATCTGTCCCTCGCTCTGATGGGCCAGGTCACACCATCCCCTGTGGCCATGTTTGCCGCCTGTGGCCACAACGCTGCAGAGTTTTCTGCCTGGTACGGCTCTGACTGCAGTGAGTGGCTGGACCCTGAGCGTTCCACTTCTGTCTACCTGACAGGTGCGTACCCTGGTGACTGCAGGTGGGGCACTGCTGATCTGGGTGCTGACCAAATCACCCTGGAGCAGTACCGTGAAGCTGAGTTGATCCACGCCCGTTGGGCCCTGCTGGATATTATGGACTGCTTGGCTCCTGAGATCCTGGCCAACCTCACTGGTTCCCAGCTCAGTGGGCCTGCCTGGTTCCAGCTCAGTGGGCCTGCCTGGTTCCAGACTGGTGTTGAGATCTTCCAGGAGGGTAGCAGCAACCCTTCCCTGATCCACGACACGCCCATTTTTGCCGTCTTGACATGTCAGGTGTTATTGCAGGGTGCCGCTGATGCCTACCGTGCCAACCAGGCTGGCCGTGCCAGTAAAGATCCCGGTTTGCTGCCTGGTAGCACCTTCAACCCCCTGGGTTTGGCTGACGATCTTGACAGTCTCGCCGAGTTTAAGGAGGTCCAGAAAAGACGTTTGGCCATGTTCTCCATGCTGGGTTTCTCTGTCCAGGCCATCGTGACCAGTGAGGGCCCAGTTGGGAACTGGGCTACCCACGTAGCTGACGCCTTCAGGTCCTACAGTCTGTCCCTTGCTTTGATGGACCAGGTTGCTCCTTCCTCTGAGGCCATGCTAGCCGCCTGTGACCGGGTCTCTGACAACTTGACTGCCTGGTACCGATCTGAGCGCAATGAGTGGTTGAGCCCGCCCCCCGATACCTCCGCCCCTTATTACCTGACTGGTGAGTTCCCTGGCAACCCCAGTTGTCTGGCCGCCATGGCCTCTGTACAGCAGACGCAGGGGCCGTTTCACATGCCCCCAGACCACGCCCCAGTCCCGGTCCCAAGTGTAGGTGTTTTTCAGTGTGCAGCAGGCCACGGCCTCGCACCACTGTTAGGCGCAGCAGGCACTAGCCTCGCGTCGTGGCACTGCACTGGCGAGCTCAGCCCCCCCCCCCTCCCTTGGGGTCACGTCCGCTGGGCCACATCTGGCACCCTCCCCTGGGGCCGTACTTGCTGCCCCTGGCCAAAATATGGACACTGTGGCAGCCTGGTACAATCCTCAGCACAACACGCAACCGGCCCCTTTCCCGGTTGGGAGTCATGGCGAGGCCCATGGGGCCCATGATGCATATGGAGACCCGATGAATGCCGACGGTTTGCCCCTTTCCTTTCCAGTAGTACAGGGAGACCAGTGTGCAGCAGGTCACGGCCTCGCACCATTGAGTCTTGACGCCGCAGGCACGAGCCTCGCGTCTAGTCACCCGGTCCCCGTCTCCACGTACCCGTTGGGCTTGACGGACGACCCTCTCGCCCTCGCTGCCGCTGGCCACCTGGACCCTGCTCACTTTGACAAGCCGGCGCGGCCCACAGCTAGCCCTCCCCGAGATCTCTTCGCAACAGGCACTTATCCGACACCGATGTCTGTATCTGAAGTGCACTGGCGGCAGTCGGAGCAACCCCCCGATACCACCGCTACCACGCCGCCCACATGCCCCTACGACCTGGGCAGCACGCGCGAACGCGTGTTTACACGAACGGCGGTGGGGGGCAAACGTCGTCGCCCCTCCGACACCGACTCCTCCGCCTCCTCGGACACAACCTCTACGCCCTCCACCTCTTCATCCCCACGCCGCGACCCAAAATCCAAAAAACACAAGAAACACAAACGACACCACAAGCGCAAAAAACAAAAAAGACACCCCCCCTCCCCCCCTCCCCCTCCCCTCCAACCGTACCCCTACCCGTACACATACCCGTACTATACACCACAGCAACACCCACCGCCCCAGTCACTACAGCCACACCACCAGCAACCAACCCCGCAACCACAAACCCCGCAGCCACAAACCCCGGGCCCGACGCCATATCAACCACACCCACATTCCCCGCATTTCTATTCATATTACTATCCGTCCTACACCCAGCCAACGCACCAACCCTACCACTCCCATCCGGACCAATCCCCGCACATCCCGTCCCCGCACAACACCTCCGAACCACCCACCCAACACCCATACCAGCACGACCCCTACCAAGCTTCGCCGCACTCCCACCAGCATTATCACGCAAACTACCACCAGAACCACACCCACCCCTACCAACACGACCCGTACTCCGGTCCACAGCATCACCAGGCTACTCAACCCCATAGCCAGCATCCCTCCTTCGAGCATCCACCACCACAGGAACCTCAGGCACCCGCAGCGCAACAAGAACACAGCCCAGACCAGGGGCACCACGCCGCGCCCCCTCCAGCGCCCCAAAGGGTGGCCGGCTCGGGACCCCTACCATCCACCCCCCATCCGTCCCGCGGCCCGACGCCCTCTCAACGCCAGAAGCAAGCCAACATTCGCCGGTCCATCAATCGGGACAAGGCAAACCTCTGTCGGATGATCGAGGCAGCAACGGGTTTGCCACAGGGATCTACGCGTCCTGTAGACTCCTATGGCCAGTCGGTTGACACGCTTAGGGAGTGGGGGCAGCAGGCGGCCGAGCGCAACTGGGCCGATTACCACAGGCAACAGCCCCACCCAGCCCCGGTCACGGCCGAGGCGACAAGTGCGCCTTCCGTCACGCGCGACACTACGCAGGCGCGGGCAGCGGCATCGGGCCCGCGACCGATCCCTACAGGGGCGCGCCGCCGTGCCACACCGTCAGCGCGGGCCGCCAAGCCGTGCCCGCAACCTCCGCCGGGCGCCTCTACGACGGGAGACAACGGCGCGGCCGCCGCCAGCAGCGAGGAAGGGACAGCAAGCTGTCCGATTGACCTCGATCAATCTGACGACATCGACCCCTTTGCGCCGGTACAGGCACAGAGGGACTCCGCGCAAGAAGGAGTTCGCGCTCCCCGGCCCCAGGCACAGCCCCGTTCAGCGGCCCCTCCGCCAGCGGCCCCGTCAGCGCCCCACCCGTCATCCCGGCCTCCGAGCGGCCCTCCCCCCAGCCCTCCCCCACACGCCGACGACATCCCCCCGCCATACACCGCAACAGACATGCGCCTCCCGTCGGTCAGCTTCCTGCGGGCTCGAGAGTCCCGGCAGGTAGATGCCATTCCTTCCGCCCTCCCCTCCTACCGGGACATGGTTGCACTCCACGACCCCTTCCTGTCGCGAGCCAGCTCGCACACAGGACACACGCAAACTCGGGTGCATGAGACATGTTTGCACCCTGCTGTATCCCATGCTGCTTCTCCCTTGCACTCACTGTCCTCCGTTTTCGCAGGAGTGAGGAGGCCCTCGTCGCAAGCGGCAGAAGGGCCCACTCGGGAGGGCCATGCCATGCGGACAGTAATTAAGGTGACCCCTTTCACTCCCGTTTCGCCAGCGGATGCAGGCCCACGCCTCCCGCCCCACCGAGCTCTCATTCCATCACATCATCTTATATTATGCCTCATGGTATTGGCGGCAACAGGTGTACGCCCTCTACCCTCCAAAGGTCGGGGGCCTCTCGATACAGGCGGCGAGTACTTCGAGGCAGCATGTATCCATTGTATTGTGTCGACCACAACCAGCACGACGGAGCACATTCTTATGACCTCCGCGGTGACATTCTTCGTGTATCAAATTGCATCTGCTTGGGAATCTTGCATGCCTTGCGCTACATGGGAATGGCGTTCCAGTCAGCACCCCCCCCCCTCCACAGTCAACAACGTGGCACCACGACGTGGTACAAGATGGGGATGTAGAAGCCAACCCGGGACCACACCCCACCCAGCAAATTCTCTCAGGGTCACGGGATCTAGGACATCCAAGCGGTCGCATTACCGACACGTATCCGCCGGGGCCACGGGCCGGGGTCACAGGACCAGCACTCCCGGAATCACCCAATCCTACCCGGCCGTGGAATGACCTCACTACTATTGGAGACATCTCGCAGTTTTTGCGCAGCACGGCTTCCATCAGTACAAAGGTCTCGTCTCTAGTGGCACTCCACCATCACCTGCTCCAACAGTGCCATGCCGACCACAATGCCCTCCCGGGCGAGATGCATGGCGCGGTACTCTGCACACCACCTAGGGACAACAAAACTGCCCCGAGCGCCCCAACTAGCCCAACGACGGACACCACCGAGGTTCACAGCCCCGGATCACCGATGACCCCCACAGGAGGTCTAGACATCGAGTGTTCACGATGCGGCATCCGAGATTTCTATTCACTTTGCTGCAGCACATGTGGCGACCACCTCTGGGGTCTCGACGTCCATGAAGGGATGGCACCGGCACCAGTACCTGGCCTCGATGTTGAAACTGACGTGCAAACAGCAGCATCGTCATCCACCCCTGCATCAGGCACTACCTCCTTTCTGACTGGGTGTGCACAACGCGAACCGCCACCGAGGGGCTCGCCACAACCCGAGCGACCACGGGCTGCACACTCCCCGCAGCTCCACGTCGGCTGCCACATGGACCAACGGCCGACGGCCAGTCATGGGCCGCAAGTTCCGGTTTACCGGTGTGGGGATGTCCAACGACAACAAGACCCAATCGAGCATCTCATCCCAAGTCAAACGGACACAGATGACCCCGACTGGGGATGGCTCCCCGCCGGATTGCTACACCGCCATGTGGGGCCCCCACCCCCTACGAATGCACGAGGTGACTCCAGCTGGGGATGGCTCCCTACCGATCTGCTCTATCGCCCGGAGGAACTCCCGACCTCTGCGGAAGCTCGTGCCTCACCACGGTCCTCAGTGCTTCAGCTCGGGGAGGCCCATGGCGAACATGGGGAGGTGTCTTCACTTGATGGATCGGGAGGGGGCCAATACTCCATTGAAGTTCGGAGACAAGACCTCGAGCGTTGCCCTCTGTGCTACGAGGATGCCTTGCTGTTCCCGCTACCGTGTCACCCGCTGCACCGGCTGTGCACCCTATGCGCATATGACCCCCGGCTTCAAGGATGCCCATGGCGATGCGCATCCCATGGACTCACAGGGCACCTCCAAGAGCCACCCACCGCCCCCGGAGGGACCCCGCCCGGAGACGACGATTACATGGACCTCGACACAGAATATCCCGAAGTGGACTTCAATGCAACGCACTCGTCTGGGGTGGTTTCCTCGGCCTCCCCTTCCTCCCCCAGTGCACTCCCCATGCGAACTATATTACAAGATGTGGTGGATTCAGAGTGGACACGCCTCCAGCTCCATTTTGAGGTGCACTTCCCCGCGGTGCGCGAGACTCCGCTGGGGTCGTATGCCGATCTACACGTGCATGAGTGTACACGCCACCTACAACACTTCTTGAGGTTGACAGAGAGGGTCTTCTACGAGAGCAAGCGAGCAATTTTGAGCTATGCACTCGACTCAGCGACATCATCCACCGCACCCCCGCCACCGCCACCACCGCCTCCTGGACCCCCTACGTCAGTTCCTTACCGCCGCAACTCCCATATTCCGGTGGTACAATGTGGCGACGTGGAGCGCAACCCGGGCCCCGCATCCCCCACGCTACCCGGGTCCCCTGGACACCGGGGCCTCGAGTCCATGGAATTAGACCCCATGCAACTCCAGTTCACGCCGACAAGAGATCCCTCTGAAGGTATCGAGGGCGCAGAGCCCACGGAGTTGTATCCTCTAGAGATATACGCAGCCTTGGATGGCTGCCCATCACTTGGGCCACTGGACCCCTATCGGCTCGACCGCCCGTGCAGTGCGTTGTATAACGCGGCATTTAAGGAGGCCATGGGCGATATTCGCCAGTACCGCTTCCCCAACGAGGTGTCGTGGGTCGTGGCGGCGGTCACCGCTCATCTCGACGAGTGTGTGTACCTTCGGGCCCCGCCCGACATGACACTCACCAAACCCACCGACCCTGGTTGGTTAGGGCTCATCTTCCAAGGACACGTCAAGCTCAATGCGGAGAGGTGGGACCACCGCATCTTCGCAGTGGAATCCTTACTTCCGGAGTCGCACCAGCAATCTTGGGTGGCGGACACTGAGGTCACCTTCTTGGCAATACCCGTGCCGGTGGCACAACGCATCACTGAAGAATCGGCCGCGTACGCCGCTGACACGTCTGACATGCTGCGCACCATGGTCCATGGCCAGCTGGAGTCTGTCATCCAAGTGCAATCACACGACCAAGCCATGGAAGACGGAGCACCTCAGTCCCCCATGTATGTGACCCGCCCCGCTGTGGCGGGGGTGGAGGAAGAAGAATTGAAGCAGGCAGAACCTGCGCTGGGGAGTTACCTCCTGCAACTTAGGCGGCTCCAGAGGGGCATGCGGTCGTACTTGACTTCCAGGCCGGAGCGCAAAGTCACGAATTGCCACCACCGCATCTTGAACTCCACGGGTGAGGTATTCTTTGACACGCGACGCACGCAACTGGACCACAGGGTCGCAGAGGACATCCTCGCCCATTATGACGTCACAGTGGAATACGGCAGCGACGGCATCCACACCGTATTCCACAACGCCACGCCAATGCATGCACAACGGTGCATCCTACACACCGAGGTCACCCAAAATCTGGATCCCTACTACGGGGACCTCGCCAATCGGACCGGAGTCCTCGTCCTCCCGGATGAACAGGGGACAAAAAAGGGATTCATGGAGGCACAAAACAGGCCCAACGCAACGCCTGTGGTGTGGGGCGGTACAGAGGACGACGCCATCCGGGAAATGGTGGATGTACTGGCCCAAGGGCAAAAAGCGCATGCGCGTAAGCGTCTACTCATGGTGTACGTGGCCAACAAAAACCGGGACTCGGCCATTGCCACACTGCGTCTAGAGCAAGTCGAAAGACCCTCGCTTCGTGCAGCCAACAGGTATCTGGCCGGGGTCACAAAGTGGACGGGCACGGTGAACGCAAAGTACGATGGGTGGACAGGTGATGAAACCTTTGCCCCCGGATTTGCTGAACCGCTCCCCCTCATGGGCGTCTTGTTGGATAACTCGGCCGAGTGGCGACCTGTGGAGGCCGTTGAGAGTCGTGAGTTGGATGTGCAAAACATGGACCACGATGATTTGTACGGGAACATACAAGACGGCGGGAAGTTCGCCATTGAGGAGGACACGGATACGGTTGTCTTGGAGTTCCCGGAAGCCATGAAGGTCAACACGCTCCATCGCATGTTCAAGTTCCTCAACGAAACAGACATGGAGGTCCAAACTAGTATTGCCATGCAGCTACCCTCTAATAGCTTCCCGTTCATGGGGGCTATGGAGGCTCGCGCGTCGCGGTCTCAATCCACGGCATACGAGGTTCGCCTCCCAAGGCGACTGGTGGCCAAGGCCACGCGAGTGGTGGCCGAGGCAGCGGAGGCTAGATACAAACAAGATGACCAGCTAGTGGGCCCCTTCATCATCAACGAATCGGCACGCGAGCTCTGGATTGTACGTCAGCGCTTTCGGGTGGAAAAAGAGGACAAAATCTCCTCTTACGAGGATATTATACGGGACTTCCGCCAGAATCACCAGTTGATTCAGGGCACACTCATGGAGCATGTTGTGGGGATGAAGCCCGTCGACAATTATCGGTTGATGGTGCAGTTCAAGACGACCCTGGACCGCCTGACACTCGCCTCTGTGTTGAAACAAATCAACCATTACGAAGCGCAAAACGTGCTCACCAACGACATGATGTCGGGAGGGGTGTCACGGAGTAAATGGGGCTACGCGGCAGTCAAGGCACGAGCCCTGCTCCCGAACCCCGACCGCTCGCACGCTACGGAGATCTTTTGGGGAGCATCGCTGGGAGTCTCCGAGTATGAATTGCGAGTGACCGTCGCCAGTTTTGGTCGATACTTGACGTTGGCCGAGGAGCCTAGCTTCTACATGGAACCCACTTACGTGCATTATGTGAGGGCCACCTACGAAAACCCCCAAAGTGCGGGTCTTGCGGCAGGGCAGTTCCTTAAGGTTAAAACTGGGGTCCTCCAATGTACCACGGGCGACTCTACCCAGGATGCTCTCATCCGGGACCGCATCGATTCCATGTTGTTGGATGTGGTCCCGGACTCCTCTCAGGTCCGCCTTCCACATCGCCTCCAGTACGCTGCGAAGTTCTTGGGAGCCAAGGAGGCCATGGCAAAACTGCATGATGAGCACCTCAAGACGAAACGTCTCCACGAACCCGCCATGGACACGCAAGAGAAAATGATGCAATGGGATACAGAGGACCCTCTCCTCCAGCCGAAGCGTGCCAAAACGGAAGCCCAGGACGCCCGTCTCCGCATGGACACGCGCCGACCTACGGCCTCCACCGCCGGCGACCTTAAGATCAAGACCAGTGCCTCCAAGCCACAGCTGGCTGCCCCGGCACATAAACCAACTGTAAAGCCCAAACCGCCCACGCCCGCACGGCGGGGTGTACCCAAACCAGCACGCAAGTGACCCCGGTCTGGGGGCACGCTGGGATTCTACCTGTGGGTCCTGTGCCTCCTCGTCTGCCTGGAGGGTTGTGTTAGCCACGTCATGCGGCACTCACTACTCCTCGATATTCGTGGGCTCGTCATGGTGGGGGCAGGACGCGGGATTACATGGTACGTGGGACCGTCACGGGTGAGGCGCCGTTCGCCCCGACGCACATGGTGGGCCCATGGCATGAGATGGGAACACCGTGGGGCGCGCATTTACCGGGTCTGGGACAGGGGGCGGCCTTTCAGTTGGCTTGTATATAAGACGTATCTGCGGGGGCACCTGGGCCCCTACAGGCCGTGGGAAGCCCTTCTATTGTTGCTTGGGGGAGACATCGAGCTCAACCCCGGGCCTTCAAGTGGTCAATGGGCTGCCGTGTATACCGCACTGAACAAGGGAGTGGTCAAGTCTGCTACCGGTTGCACGCAACCCAGTGGCGATGGCCTCCGGTGGGCGTCCTTCAATATTGGGGGCCCCACGGTTGATTGGGACCGATGGGTCACCATCGTACAGCTCTTGTCTGATATGCGCCTCGACATTGTCGGCTTACAAGAAGTTAAGCCTACCTTCCCCAACATAGAGGCGGCAACAACATTAACCTTTCCCGAGTGGCAGATCTACTATCACCCACACCCGTCCGGGACCGTCAATGGGGTGGCATTCCTGGTCCGCAACACAATGGACCACTTCGTGCTCAAGGACGGCAATCAGCGTGCCTCGCTTTTCGCAGACCCAGACGGGACCTTTCTCGGACTTACTTTGCAGCTCCCCAACAAGCCACGGCTACGGGTCCTGAACTACTATGGACTCCAAACTGCAGCCACCAAGAAGAGGCAAGATGCCTTTGTTGAGACACACCAATACGATGTACTCATGGGCGACTTCAACGACTCTATTTGGAGCAACACCCCAAGTCGGTTTTGGCACGATGACCTACTGAGCCGCCGTCTATACGACCCGCTGCACGAACTATGCCCCGATGGGTCTGTACAGGCGGGACACACCAGAGGGTGCCACCGCCTGGATGCCATCCTGGTCTCTTCGCGGTGCTGGGGGAATGTTAGCCCCATGACATACCATACTGTCGCCATGCCCACCTCCGACCACCGGCTCGTCCTAATGACTACAGGCCTCACCTCCACGGACTGTGAGTCCTTTATCAAAGCCACGCACCCTGCCAAGAAGTGGAATGTACGGCAAGAGCGAGCCGCCGTGCAGGAGACACAACGCATACTCGCCGGGCAAGACACCCCAATGGACGCAGTATCACGCGCTGATGCGGTCCTCAAAGCGGTGGCGCAGGCCGTCATTCGACAGGGGAAGCGCACCAAGCGGACCCGTCTCAAAACTAACACACAACAGTGGCACAAACACTTCCAAGTGGTCAAGAAGCGCATTGCGCAGGAACTGCGCGAAGTGGCCAACAAGCGCCTCTATACCATGCGTCATGCAGCCCTCCGCAAGGATGGGGCATTCTTCCGCTTGACCAAAAATTGGACCCGCGGACCATTGAAGCCCACGCAAAAGCAACCCAGTCCGGACCTGGCGCGCGCTTTGCTGGCCAACTTCAGTGGCAACCCCCCCTATGACATGGCGGCCATTGAAGCACTCATCCCACAACTCATCCCACAGGGGCACATGACTGACGACCCACCAAGCTTCGATGAGTTCAAAAGGGCATGTATGGGCAAGCGCAAGAAAGCCGTGGGCCCCGATGGGGTTCCGCACCGCTTGCTGGGCATGCTGCCAGACGATACGCTGCACACATTGTATGAGGGGGTGCTAGAAGTATGGAGAACAGGAGACATCCCGCAGCATTGGCTGCGGTCTGAGGTGGTGTTGATGTACAAGAAAGGGGATCCTGAACGCCCCGAGAATTATCGACCCATTGCCGTGACCAACAGTATATATCGTGTTATCATGAAGTTGTACAGGCCCCGCCTGCAGCGCCTTGTGGACCGGGTTGCTAGCCCCGAGCAGTATGGGTCAAGGCCTTTGCACACCGCAACTGAGCAAGCTGCAAACTTAGTCAACTCCCTCCACGAGCACGAAATGGAGGGCCGGGAGCCTTTTGTGGTTTTGTTGGATGTTGCCAAAGCCTTCCCGTCCACAATCCATGAAGCCATTTTCTCCATCCTGAACCATGCCGGGCTCCCGCCGAACTATGTGAACGCCTTCCGCACGATCTATGCACATACTGACACATACACGGACATACAAGGAGAACGGATATACTTCAAGCCCACGCGGGGCGTCAAAGAAGGATGCCCCTGCTCCCCGCTCTTGTTCGCTATTGTATATGAGTTGTTGATCAAGCGTTTGATCGCCAAGTACCCGGACACATTCGTTTATGTTGACGATATTGCCATCATTGTCAAAGATCATTCTGAATTGGAACGACTCCTCACCGACCTCTCCGCTTGGGGGTCCCAGATTGGGATTCAGTTCAATCCTAACAAGACAGAAGTGTATCACTTCCACAGACCATGGTCCTCGGGCGCTACCTCAGGGGGTGCCCAGCAGGCAAAGCACATCTGGTGGGGACAACATCGCCTCGACTTCAAGGATCCCATGTTCACCTACTTGGGCCACACCATCGCCGGTGTAGGGTATAGGGGCAAGGCTAGGGATGCGCTCTTCGCCGCCCTGCAAGCTCAGGTAGCCGCATACACCATCCTCCCGTTGACAAGCTTTGAGCGGGCACAAATCGTCAATTCCGTACTCATCCCCAGGTGGGTGTATAAGAGTCTCTTTATGTGGGATGTGTGTTGGGGCAACCGCATGGAGACCGCCTTCGAAGAGTTTGTCCTTCAGGCTCCCCGCGTGGAAAAGTACCTGCAGTACCGCCTCTACACGGACGTCACCGAAGGGGGACTAGGCCTCCACAGTGCGTCCTGGGCCGGTTTATGCGCCCTTATTCAGCTAGTCCAACGGGCCTTGCGAGTTCCACACAGGCCTATGACGAGGCGCACCAACTCAGGTCATCTCCCACACATGGTGGAGAAGTACCGCAAAATCCTGCTGTCCTTTGGTATGGAAATGGGGCGCCTCCCACGCGCCGGCCAATCGATAGGTCGAAAGGCACCCAAACGGCCCCACGATGACCTCGAGTCACTCTTCGATGATGAGGACTCCGACGATTGCAGGTTTGAGTCGCTTGTACCCCACCAGTACCTCCAATCCCTGCGTCCCAAGAGCGGCACTAGTCCCGTGCAACCCAACGTTGAGCAGTCAGGCCGTGCCTGGCACCAACAGGGGCAACCCACGGGGTCGACGTGGTACAGTGACGGCAGCCTGTTGGAAGGGCGTGCTGGCACAGGGGTGGTCAACGGACCTATGCGCATCCAAGCGAGAGTACCGGGCCCGCAGACGATTTATAGGGCAGAAATGTACGGCATATGGATCGCGGCGTGCCTAGCCCAACCGGGGGACTCCATCGTGCTTGACAACCGGGCTGCGGCTCGATGCGTCTCCAAGCCACCCAGCCCACAATCGTCCGACTATGATTTGCACGATGCAGCGTACCAGCTTATCTCCACCAAGGCACTCCAAGTACGTTGGGCACGTGGGCATCGGGACCCTAAAAAGGCGCATAGTTTGCAAGATTATCAGGACAGGATTGGCAACGAATTAGCCGACCTCGCAGCCCGAGCGGGCAGTACCATGCACCCTTGCCGTGGTCTGGGCAGCACATCACCCGCGGATATCCTCTTGAACGGCCATGTAATGCCGTCCCCTGCCCGTAAGTGGATCATCAAATCACGCCCCCAGAAGCTGGTACACGAGGCGCATTGGACGTCATGGCTGCCTTTGCGCGCGGTCAACCGAGATAAGTGGGGTCCATGGCTGTGGGGGACACTGCGATTGCCGGGGTATGGGGCACCCTGGGAAACCGGGCCGGTGCTGTGCCCACGGTGTGGACAGCGCCATGGCCTTGCAGTGCAGGAGTGCCTCTTGTCATGCCCCTCCGAATCCCGGTTTTGGGACATTTGGACCGACGCATGGGAGACATGGAAACCGGAGGCAACCAAGTGGCGACGAACGGCGTCCGCAGACGAACTGCGCATGTGCACCCGCTTGCAGTTCCCACGCTCCCTTCAACGATCCTTCCTTCCAGTCCAGGCGCACTGGAGGGTGGTAGTTGCCACATGGCACTTCCACGTATTCCAGCGATTGCAGGCGTGGGTCGTTGACAAGCTGCAGCACGCCCCAACTTTCGTCAGCAACAAGCGGCCCACGCACATTGTCCCACCTGTTGCTGGGGCCCTGCCGCAGGTAGCTAAACCTACGGCCCGCAACATTTGGAACCACGTGAGAGGCGTACTGTCGATCCCGCCGCCATCAGAGCCACGTTTCACAGATACTGCGCCCACGGTGGAGGAACTTCGGTGGCAATTGACACAAGCGGTCACCACTGCCGAGCGCACGTGGGTCTTGGAGGCCATGGCCCGGCACCACCATGTAGCACCGCCGCGCAAACGGCCCAGAGAACCGTCGCCGCCACCGGCACAGGCTCCGGTCTCACCGCCGCGCGAGTCTCGTGAAATTCATGCCGGACCCTTCCTGGAACAAGCTAGGCGTCTCATGCTACACGCCCAAATGCAGGCCGCACGACTCTGCCTGGAAGAGGTGGCGCAGGCACTCGCCCGGCAAGCCGTCACACAGAAGTCCCTCTTCTTGGCACACCACCACGAGCACTTGTGCCGGCAAGCGTACTTCCTCTACAAGGAACATACGACGCGGTGGTATGTAGAAGCGCAACAGGCGGTCTACCACTTGTCCTGGATGGCGGATTCTCGCCGACTACGCTTCCGCCAGTGGCGAACAGCTGTCCTCCCCGAGGCGCGGTCCACGGTGTCGCGCAAGCTCGCCGTGGCATCCTCGTGTTGGGAGCAGGCACATGTTTCGCTGTCCACCGGCATCCAAGCGGAAGAAGCATCCGAATGGCGGCATATGTCCCAAGTGCACGCGGTGACCCTTACGGCCTTACGGCGGACGACTTTGTCGGACCCCCGACGGGACATCCGGGGGGCCACCGCACAGCGCATGAAGCGCTTGCGGGACGAGATCCCACCCGAGACACACAAGAAACGGAGGACAGAGGCGCCGGAGGTTCTTAGTGATCTCCAGGATATGGAAATCCCGCTGGAAGACATGGGCGATGTCATAGTCTTGACTGGATTGTAACACCCTGAGAGGTCCGGGAGGACGCGCATACCCGTGCAAACGGGGCGACAGGGGTGGGGCAAGGCGCAGGACTCGTTCCTCCCGCCACCCCGCCGCAGCCGTCTTGGTGAGGGTAGGTCATACCAAACCCATACCCAAAGTCGGCCCTGTCACTGACCCATGACCTGCTATGTGTACTCTCAATGGACACTTGGTGGAACTTCGGTCACGAGTTAAAAAAAAAAAAAAAAACAATTGTCTGCTATGGAAGGGCAAACTGGGCCAACTGAAAGGCGGTGGGGATCCAAACTGGGGAGAAGCCCACTGCATGACGAAAACAGGACCGTACCTCCTCAAGACAGGGACATGTCCTCAGGCCTCAGGTGGCACCCGGGTTCCTGGGGGAATGCGTTTGCGCAGTTGTTCAGATGCTTGAAAAGAATCGATGGCATAGGTTTTTGTTTTTGTGGTGCACTTCACCTGCAGAGGCTAGTAGGGCGGTTTGTGTCGTTGCTTGTGGTGTTTGTGCATGTACCCATGCCCAGATGTGCCGTTCCGCGTCTCGGTCGTTGTTCCGTTGACCTGTGTTAGCATTCTAGTTGTGCCTCAGCGGGCTGCTGTGCAATATGCATGTATGTATGTATGTGTGTATGTGTACATGTGTGGACGGAAGGAAGGATGGATGGAGGGGTGTAAGCGCACTCACTCAGGCCGTGGCCAGCCCGTTTTCACTGTGACACCCGGAGCCACCCACGCTATGAGACGATGACACTCCGAAGAATCCGCCATGGAGCGCTGTGATGGAATCCCTCACCATTGGCTGCCGCCAACAAGTTGGTCCCATTTGAGTCACAACGAGCATTTATGTAGCGGTTGCTCCCCGCATTGTGTAGACTAATGATGAGTAAAGAGCCCCTTGCATGGCCTGCACATGCATACATGCATGCATACATGGGTGCGGGTGGTCCGGGTGGTGCAGTGGTGCAATGATGCAGGTGCCGGTGCTAGTCATGGTCAGTGGTGGTGGTGCTGGTGGTAATGGTGCGGTTGCGGGTGCCAGTGGTGCTGTGGTGGCAACGGCGATTAGTGCTGGTGGTGGTGGCGATGGCGACGGTGCCCGTGGTGTTGTGTGCATGCACACTTGGTATGTATGCATGTCTGCATGCATGCAACGCCGTGCCAAAAAGGGTAACAACCAAAGGCACCATAACTAGCCGTGTAACAGCGAACTCAACATACCACGGTCCAATGGGCCACCGAAGGGCAATCATGGCCTGCATGCTCAAATCCGTGTCTCGATCTCAGACAGCAAAGATTTCTTTTCTCCCTTTTCTATTTTCCATCTCAGGGTATTCGGACAAAGGCCAGGGCAAGTGCCTCACTCTTGACAACAAGGAGCCTGCGTTTGAATACTTTGGTAACACCGATTGTGCAAAAAAGTGCAGCGAAGATGCAAGCTGTGGAGGATACTCGCAGAGTTCCCATGGCAATTGTCTGCTATGGAAGGGCAAACTGGGCCAACTGAAAGGCGGTGGGGATCCAAACTGGGGAGAAGCCCACTGCATGACGAAAACAGGACCGTACCTCCTCAAGACAGGGACATGTCCTGAGGCCTCAGGTGGCACCCGGGTTCCTGGGGGAATGCGTTTGCGCAGTTGTTCAGATGCTTGAAAAGAATCGATGGCATAGGTTTTTGTTTTTGTGGTGCATTTCACCTGCAGAGGCTAGTAGGGCGGTTTGTGTCGTTGCTTGTGGTGTTTGTGCATGTACCCATGCCCAGATGTGCCGTTCCGCGTCTCGGTCGTTGTTCCGTTGACCTGTGTTAGCATTCTAGTTGTGCCTCAGCGGGCTGCTGTGCAATATGCATGTATGTATGTATGTGTGTATGTGTACATGTGTGGACGGAAGGAAGGATGGATGGAGGGGTGTAAGCGCACTCACTCAGGCCGTGGCCAGCCCGTTTTCACTGTGACACCCGGAGCCACCCACGCTATGAGACGATGACACTCCGAAGAATCCGCCATGGAGCGCTGTGATGGAATCCCTCACCATTGGCTGCCGCCAACAAGTTGGTCCCATTTGAGTCACGACGAGCATTTATGTAGCGGTTGCTCCCCGCATTGTGTAGACTAATGATGAGTAAAGAGCCCCTTGCATGGCCTGCACATGCATACATGGGTGCGGGTGGTCCGGGTGGTGCAGTGGTGCAATGATGCAGGTGCCGGTGCTAGTCATGGTCAGTGGTGGTGGTGCTGGTGGTAATGGTGCGGTTGCGGGTGCCAGTGGTGCTGTGGTGGCAACGGCGATTAGTGCTGGTGGTGGTGGCGATGGCGACGGTGCCCGTGGTGTTGTGTGCATGCACACTTGGTATGTATGCATGTCTGCATGCATGCAACGCCGTGCCAAAAAGGGTAACAACCAAAGGCACCATAACTAGCCGTGTAACAGCGAACTCAACATACCACGGTCCAATGGGCCACCGAAGGGCAATCATGGCCTGCATGCTCAAATCCGTGTCTCGATCTCAGACAGCAAAGATTTCTTTTCTCCCTTTTCTATTTTCCATCTCAGGGTATTCGGACAAAGGCCAGGGCAAGTGCCTCACTCTTGACAACAAGGAGCCTGCGTTTGAATACTTTGGTAACACCGATTGTGCAAAAAAGTGCAGCGAAGATGCAAGCTGTGGAGGATACTCGCAGAGTTCCCATGGCAATTGTCTGCTATGGAAGGGCAAACTGGGCCAACTGAAAGGCGGTGGGGATCCAGACTGGGGAGAAGCCCACTGCATGACGAAAACAGGACCGTACCTCCTCAAGACAGGGACATGTCCCGCAGGTTTTCAGGCCACCTCCAAGCAATGTGAGGAGGAAGCTAACAAGCTGAATCTGACTTTTGGGAAAACCATTCGGTCAAGTAAACGTCCCCATGGATGCTACGCGAAGGAGTCATCAAAGACGCCAGGCAAATGGTACGCATACTACAATTCATCGGGTCTCACAAAGGCGACCGCCAGTTCCGATGTTCCATGTGTATGCTACAGTAACTAAACTTGTGCACTGTATTTGGGGATGTCGAAGTTGCAGAGGTACCCAGATTGCATGGTGATGTGGTTTGAGGAATATATATCATCACTTGCAATTGTTCTCATATACCATTATATATGTCAGCTGTGGCGGAGTGCAGCTATACTCAAGACACACTGACGACATCGCATTTAATGCAGGTATAGTTATGGCAGAATTTCTAGACCGTGTTTTAAAACTGCCCACATTAGCAGGCTATGGCTGCTGTCGCTTGACCTCATTGGTCTTTTGTGTGTGAAACGTCAGCTACTCACATGATTTCGGTTTTGGTGCTATGGGGACACCCTTTGTCTGGGTGTTCCTGGTTGCTTCCCTGAGGCTTTGTGGGAATATGCACTGTGCTACTCAAGCTGGTTTGGGTATTTGAATGGTAAATTGCATTTGCAGGTGGTTGCACGGAGGTTCTTGCAAGGTAAATTGGGGCATTCGCCCCGATAACGGGGCAGCAGCAAACATCCGGAAAGACCCGTAAAACAAAGAGAACAAATTGTTGACAATACATGTGTGACAAGTGGTAGGGCGGAAAATTAAGGCCGACAGTAGCACGCAGTGCGTGCGCAGTGCAAAGATTCCCCCTAAGCACAGCCTATAAAGCACTGCAATCAATCATTAGGCCCAAAAGTTTCAGTCTCTCTCATCCAATAGGACCCCTAACACCCCTTTTGCCTTTGGTGCGTGAATCCCCCCCCCCACACACACTCTGCCCAGCAAGTGGACATATTCTGCCTTTGCCCTCACCCTGAACAGGCTTCTGCATCCATATTTCAGATGCAATATTAACAGTCCCTGCAATTTACCACATGCAGCTTACCTTTCTATTTATCACACAGAATCTTGCGTGTCTGTTTTTTTTCTGATACGTGGTGGTTTGCCGCGCCTGCATCAGGGTTGTGCTTAGTGTTTGGCCTGCAAGGCCCCTCGAATCCAAGAATCGGTGTCACTGAAGAGGGATTCAAACTCCTTTCCGATAAGTATGAGGATCTGAGTGCTAATGATGGAGCAATCTGCACAGATTTAGCCTCTGGGTTATTCATGGGGTCAGATGGTGACCAACATCTGGAGCACTAGAACCTGAAGAATGTTCAACATTTATGCCTGATAGATGTACCTCTTTGGTCGGATCAAGAGGGTGTCAAAATGGTTCGCGCAAAGGTATGACCCCAGAAGTGATTCTGAAGCGAATTAAGTGGTCTGTAGTTGACATACGCACTGCCACATGGACAGTCTTAGGCGAACAAATCTCTCCAAATGTGGGGAAAACTTTTATGTGTGGAGGTGCTGTCAAGCTTCTGATTTTTATCTCCAAGACTGAATGCATGTAGCGCAATGGAATCAGGCTTACTGCCACATCTGGGCAAAGCTCTACGGAGGGGAAAGGAGTCATGATAGCGCAGGAGACGGAGGGGGCCATGGATCAAGACGACAATCTTGTGGAGCTCTCCAAGGCCTGAATAGGCCGAATGACTATTGCATAAACGACAAGCCTGACGACAAAAGTTCCACTCTTTTCCCAAAACGTTAGTGGCCCGGCAACAAAGATTCAGGTGGCCAAATCAAAGCGCCCTCGCTTGGGTGTTTTGGCGACCTATGCTGGATCAGAAGTTGTTGGGGAGTTCTAATGTTGGCCGTGCTAATGGGGGTGGGGGGGGGCGTGCACACACATTTGCTACGCGTAGCGGGGGGGTGAAGTCGGGCGTGCTGATGGGGGGGGGGGGGCTGAAGTGCACAATTTGTGGATTCCTATGTGCATTTGTTTTCTTGTGGCTTTGTTTGTGCATGAAAAAGACAATTATTATAGTGATAGTTACCACCATGAATTGAACACATGGCATCTCATATGACAGACCACTGCATATCCACTAGAGTACTGCCTGTCACTGACATATGTCAGCTGAAGGACCATTTACAGGCCAAGGAAAATTGAGCACATTGGCTGCACAGCAACCAAAAGCAAGGTGTGCTTGGGGCGTGGGATTGAGATCCAGGTTATGCAGGAAGCTCTTTGGGGGAAGAAATCTTGGAAGCGTGCGGAATTTCCCGCTCGATTTTCAGGCCATTGTGCGAAACGAACCTGATGCGAAATTTTCTCGTGCGAAAAATTCCTGGTGCAAAGTCCCCCCCCCTTCTAGCCCCAAGCAGGGTAAGCAGGGCAACAATGGCTAGCGAGGTGCATACAAAAGTGTCATGCAAAGTGCGCCCAAGCAAAGTGCCCCGGGGAGTGCTCAGACGGGTGTGCGCGGGAGGTCCACGCCTAGGTGCCCGCCAAAGTGCCCGTGAAAATACCTTGGTGAGCGCATAGTAGGGCACGCGCACGTGTGCGTCAAAAAGTGGACACAGAGAACGCCGCACACGCCCCATACATTTGACCATCTAAACCCACCTGCTCTTGCACTTTCTTTTTGGTTTTCATGACTACTTACCCAAACACATAAAAGGTGTTGTTGCCAACTAGCATGCCCCGTTTTCAAACTAGTTGTGTCACCAATACTCACACATGAGTGTTTCCCTCTCTTGCCTGGGCTATGAAACAGTTCACGGATACACAAATGACAACCCACTCCACCCCATCCCCCAACCCCTGAAACTGGTGGTGCATAAAGTAGGGGTCTCTGCTTTCTTTCTTTTTCTTTGTTTTGGTAGATCACTGCCGTCCCCCCTCCCCTGAAAATGGAATCCATGGAGGCCTCGCGGTGCAACTAACCCCAGGGATGCCAATGGGGATGAGTGATGCATAGATTCAAATCATGGGAGCCACTTCCTGCCAGCACAGTAATCTGCATCAGTGGTCCATGCAAGGTCCAATTTGGCTAAAGAAACAAACACTGTTTTCATAAGCGACACTGCAAGGTTCTGCGCGTAGCGTGAGGTCTCAAGTTCCGTGGCCTGCCTGAAGGTTCGCCTCTTTTGGCACCCAGGCTGTCCCGTTTCTTTATCCGTTTGCAGTGCTTGGATTTACCCGGGAATCGCAGTGCAGCTCTGCATGCTCTGTATTTCTTTTTCAGCAATCTTGTTGCTACAATGCCCTGTCTATCACGTGCGTGCTCGAGACCAGTTAACCAACAGAAAAGACAGAACTGCACAAACCTGACCCACACGCTTCAGGGTATTCGTCTTCAAGGTGGCACAAATATGGAGCTTTCAGGTGTGTTTCAGGCCTCAGGTGGCACCCGGGTTCCTGGGGGAATGCGTTTGCGCAGTTGTTCAGATGCTTGAAAAGAATCGATGGCATAGGTTTTTGTTTTTGTGGTGCATTTCACCTGCAGAGGCTAGTAGGGCGGTTTGTGTCGTTGCTTGTGGTGTTTGTGCATGTACCCATGCCCAGATGTGCCGTTCCGCGTCTCGGTCGTTGTTCCGTTGACCTGTGTTAGCATTCTAGTTGTGCCTCAGCGGGCTGCTGTGCAATATGCATGTATGTATGTATGTGTGTATGTGTACATGTGTGGACGGAAGGAAGGATGGATGGAGGGGTGTAAGCGCACTCACTCAGGCCGTGGCCAGCCCGTTTTCACTGTGACACCCGGAGCCACCCACGCTATGAGACGATGACACTCCGAAGAATCCGCCATGGAGCGCTGTGATGGAATCCCTCACCATTGGCTGCCGCCAACAAGTTGGTCCCATTTGAGTCACGACGAGCATTTATGTAGCGGTTGCTCCCCGCATTGTGTAGACTAATGATGAGTAAAGAGCCCCTTGCATGGCCTGCACATGCATACATGGGTGCGGGTGGTCCGGGTGGTGCAGTGGTGCAATGATGCAGGTGCCGGTGCTAGTCATGGTCAGTGGTGGTGGTGCTGGTGGTAATGGTGCGGTTGCGGGTGCCAGTGGTGCTGTGGTGGCAACGGCGATTAGTGCTGGTGGTGGTGGCGATGGCGACGGTGCCCGTGGTGTTGTGTGCATGCACACTTGGTATGTATGCATGTCTGCATGCATGCAACGCCGTGCCAAAAAGGGTAACAACCAAAGGCACCATAACTAGCCGTGTAACAGCGAACTCAACATACCACGGTCCAATGGGCCACCGAAGGGCAATCATGGCCTGCATGCTCAAATCCGTGTCTCGATCTCAGACAGCAAAGATTTCTTTTTTCCCTTTTCTATTTTCCATCTCAGGGTATTCGGACAAAGGCCAGGGCAAGTGCCTCACTCTTGACAACAAGGAGCCTGCGTTTGAATACTTTGGTAACACCGATTGTGCAAAAAAGTGCAGCGAAGATGCAAGCTGTGGAGGATACTCGCAGAGTTCCCATGGCAATTGTCTGCTATGGAAGGGCAAACTGGGCCAACTGAAAGGCGGTGGGGATCCAGACTGGGGAGAAGCCCACTGCATGACGAAAACAGGACCGTACCTCCTCAAGACAGGGACATGTCCCGCAGGTTTTCAGGCCACCTCCAAACAATGTGAGGAGGAAGCTAACAAGCTGAATCTGACTTTTGGGAAAACCATTCGGTCAAGTAAACGTCCCCATGGATGCTACGCGAAGGAGTCATCAAAGACACCAGGCAAATGGTACGCATACTACAATTCATCGGGTCTCACAAAGGCGACCGCCAGTTCCGATGTTCCATGTGTATGCTACAGTAACTAAACTTGTGCACTGTATTTGGGGATGTCGAAGTTGCAGAGGTACCCAGATTGCATGGTGATGTGGTTTGAGGAATATATATCATCACTTGCAATTGTTCTCATATACCATTATATATGTCAGCTGTGGCGGAGTCCAGCTATACTCAAGACACACTGACGACATCGCATTTAATGCAGGTATAGTTATGGCAGAATTTCTAGACCGTGTTTTAAAACTGCCCACATTAGCAGGCTATGGCTGCTGTCGCTTGACCTCATTGGTCTTTTGTGTGTGAAACGTCAGCTACTCACATGATTTCGGTTTTGGTGCTATGGGGACACCCTTTGTCTGGGTGTTCCTGGTTGCTTCCCTGAGGCTTTGTGGGAATATGCACTGTGCTACTCAAGCTGGTTTGGGTATTTGAATGGTAAATTGCATTTGCAGGTGGTTGCACGGAGGTTCTTGCAAGGTAAATTGGGGCATTCGCCCCGATAACGGGGCAGCAGCAAACATCCGGAAAGACCCGTAAAACAAAGAGAACAAATTGTTGACAATACATGTGTGACAAGTGGTAGGGCGGAAAATTAAGGCCGACAGTAGCACGCAGTGCGTGCGCAGTGCAAAGATTCCCCCTAAGCACAGCCTATAAAGCACTGCAATCAATCATTAGGCCCAAAAGTTTCAGTCTCTCTCATCCAATAGGACCCCTAACACCCCTTTTGCCTTTGGTGCGTGAATCCCCCCCCCCACACACACTCTGCCCAGCAAGTGGACATATTCTGCCTTTGCCCTCACCCTGAACAGGCTTCTGCATCCATATTTCAGATGCAATATTAACAGTCCCTGCAATTTACCACATGCAGCTTACCTTTCTATTTATCACACAGAATCTTGCGTGTCTGTTTTTTTTCTGATACGTGGTGGTTTGCCGCGCCTGCATCAGGGTTGTGCTTAGTGTTTGGCCTGCAAGGCCCCTCGAATCCAAGAATCGGTGTCACTGAAGAGGGATTCAAACTCCTTTCCGATAAGTATGAGGATCTGAGTGCTAATGATGGAGCAATCTGCACAGATTTAGCCTCTGGGTTATTCATGGGGTCAGATGGTGACCAACATCTGGAGCACTAGAACCTGAAGAATGTTCAACATTTATGCCTGATAGATGTACCTCTTTGGTCGGATCAAGAGGGTGTCAAAATGGTTCGCGCAAAGGTATGACCCCAGAAGTGATTCTGAAGCGAATTAAGTGGTCTGTAGTTGACATACGCACTGCCACATGGACAGTCTTAGGCGAACAAATCTCTCCAAATGTGGGGAAAACTTTTATGTGTGGAGGTGATGTCAAGCTTCTGATTTTTATCTCCAAGACTGAATGCATGTAGCGCAATGGAATCAGGCTTACTGCCACATCTGGGCAAAGCTCTACGGAGGGGAAAGGAGTCATGATAGCGCAGGAGACGGAGGGGGCCATGGATCAAGACGACAATCTTGTGGAGCTCTCCAAGGCCTGAATAGGCCGAATGACTATTGCATAAACGACAAGCCTGACGACAAAAGTTCCACTCTTTTCCCAAAACGTTAGTGGCCCGGCAACAAAGATTCAGGTGGCCAAATCAAAGCGCCCTCGCTTGGGTGTTTTGGCGACCTATGCTGGATCAGAAGTTGTTGGGGAGTTCTAATGTTGGCCGTGCTAATGGGGGTGGGGGGGGGCGTGCACACACATTTGCTACGCGTAGCGGGGGGGTGAAGTCGGGCGTGCTGATGGGGGGGGGGGGGCTGAAGTGCACAATTTGTGGATTCCTATGTGCATTTGTTTTCTTGTGGCTTTGTTTGTGCATGAAAAAGACAATTATTATAGTGATAGTTACCACCATGAATTGAACACATGGCATCTCATATGACAGACCACTGCATATCCACTAGAGTACTGCCTGTCACTGACATATGTCAGCTGAAGGACCATTTACAGGCCAAGGGGCAGAATTTTCTTTGAAAATTGAGCACATTGGCTGCACAGCAACCAAAAGCAAGGTGTGCTTGGGGCGTGGGATTGAGATCCAGGTTATGCAGGAAGCTCTTTGGGGGAAGAAATCTTGGAAGCGTGCGGAATTTCCCGCTCGATTTTCAGGCCATTGTGCAAAACGAACCTGATGCGAAATTTTCTCGTGCGAAAAATTCCTGGTGCAAAGTCCCCCCCCCTTCTAGCCCCAAGCAGGGTAAGCAGGGCAACAATGGCTAGCGAGGTGCATACAAAAGTGCCCATGCAAAGTGCGCCCAAGCAAAGTGCCCCGGGGAGTGCTCAGACGGGTGTGCGCGGGAGGTCCACGCCTAGGTGCCCGCCAAAGTGCCCGTGAAAATACCTTGGTGAGCGCATAGTAGGGCACGCGCACGTGTGCGTCAAAAAGTGGACACAGAGAACGCCGCACACGCCCCATACATTTGACCATCTAAACCCACCTGCTCTTGCACTTTCTTTTTGGTTTTCATGACTACTTACCCAAACACATAAAAGGTGTTGTTGCCAACTAGCATGCCCCGTTTTCAAACTAGTTGTGTCACCAATACTCACACATGAGTGTTTCCCTCTCTTGCCTGGGCTATGAAACAGTTCACGGATACACAAATGACAACCCACTCCACCCCATCCCCCAACCCCTGAAACTGGTGGTGCATAAAGTAGGGGTCTCTGCTTTCTTTCTTTTTCTTTGTTTTGGTAGATCACTGCCGTCCCCCCTCCCCTGAAAATGGAATCCATGGAGGCCTCGCGGTGCAACTAACCCCAGGGATGCCAATGGGGATGAGTGATGCATAGATTCAAATCATGGGAGCCACTTCCTGCCAGCACAGTAATCTGCATCAGTGGTCCATGCAAGGTCCAATTTGGCTAAAGAAACAAACACTGTTTTCATAAGCGACACTGCAAGGTTCTGCGCGTAGCGTGAGGTCTCAAGTTCCGTGGCCTGCCTGAAGGTTCGCCTCTTTTGGCACCCAGGCTGTCCCGTTTCTTTATCCGTTTGCAGTGCTTGGATTTACCCGGGAATCGCAGTGCAGCTCTGCATGCTCTGTATTTCTTTTTCAGCAATCTTGTTGCTACAATGCCCTGTCTATCACGTGCGTGCTCGAGACCAGTTAACCAACAGAAAAGACAGAACTGCACAAACCTGACCCACACGCTTCAGGGTATTCGTCTTCAAGGTGGCACAAATATGGAGCTTTCAGGTGTGTTTCAGGCCTCAGGTGGCACCCGGGTTCCTGGGGGAATGCGTTTGCGCAGTTGTTCAGATGCTTGAAAAGAATCAATGGCATAGGTTTTTGTTTTTGTGGTGCACTTCACCTGCAGAGGCTAGTAGGGCGGTTTGTGTCGTTGCTTGTGGTGTTTGTGCATGTACCCATGCCCAGATGTGCCGTTCCGCGTCTCGGTCGTTGTTCCGTTGACCTGTGTTAGCATTCTAGTTGTGCCTCAGCGGGCTGCTGTGCAATATGCATGTATGTATGTATGTGTGTATGTGTACATGTGTGGACGGAAGGAAGGATGGATGGAGGGGTGTAAGCGCACTCACTCAGGCCGTGGCCAGCCCGTTTTCACTGTGACACCCGGAGCCACCCACGCTATGAGACGATGACACTCCGAAGAATCCGCCATGGAGCGCTGTGATGGAATCCCTCACCATTGGCTGCCGCCAACAAGTTGGTCCCATTTGAGTCACGACGAGCATTTATGTAGCGGTTGCTCCCCGCATTGTGTAGACTAATGATGAGTAAAGAGCCCCTTGCATGGCCTGCACATGCATACATGCATGCATACATGGGTGCGGGTGGTCCGGGTGGTGCAGTGGTGCAATGATGCAGGTGCCGGTGCTAGTCATGGTCAGTGGTGGTGGTGCTGGTGGTAATGGTGCGGTTGCGGGTGCCAGTGGTGCTGTGGTGGCAACGGCGATTAGTGCTGGTGGTGGTGGCGATGGCGACGGTGCCCGTGGTGTTGTGTGCATGCACACTTGGTATGTATGCATGTCTGCATGCATGCAACGCCGTGCCAAAAAGGGTAACAACCAAAGGCACCATAACTAGCCGTGTAACAGCGAACTCAACATACCACGGTCCAATGGGCCACCGAAGGGCAATCATGGCCTGCATGCTCAAATCCGTGTCTCGATCTCAGACAGCAAAGATTTCTTTTCTCCCTTTTCTATTTTCCATCTCAGGGTATTCGGACAAAGGCCAGGGCAAGTGCCTCACTCTTGACAACAAGGAGCCTGCGTTTGAATACTTTGGTAACACCGATTGTGCAAAAAAGTGCAGCGAAGATGCAAGCTGTGGAGGATACTCGCAGAGTTCCCATGGCAATTGTCTGCTATGGAAGGGCAAACTGGGCCAACTGAAAGGCGGTGGGGATCCAGACTGGGGAGAAGCCCACTGCATGACGAAAACAGGACCGTACCTCCTCAAGACAGGGACATGTCCCGCAGGTTTTCAGGCCACCTCCAAACAATGTGAGGAGGAAGCTAACAAGCTGAATCTGACTTTTGGGAAAACCATTCGGTCAAGTAAACGTCCCCATGGATGCTACGCGAAGGAGTCATCAAAGACGCCAGGCAAATGGTACGCATACTACAATTCATCGGGTCTCACAAAGGCGACCGCCAGTTCCGATGTTCCATGTGTATGCTACAGTAACTAAACTTGTGCACTGTATTTGGGGATGTCGAAGTTGCAGAGGTACCCAGATTGCATGGTGATGTGGTTTGAGGAATATATATCATCACTTGCAATTGTTCTCATATACCATTATATATGTCAGCTGTGGCGGAGTGCAGCTATACTCAAGACACACTGACGACATCGCATTTAATGCAGGTATAGTTATGGCAGAATTTCTAGACCGTGTTTTAAAACTGCCCACATTAGCAGGCTATGGCTGCTGTCGCTTGACCTCATTGGTCTTTTGTGTGTGAAACGTCAGCTACTCACATGATTTCGGTTTTGGTGCTATGGGGACACCCTTTGTCTGGGTGTTCCTGGTTGCTTCCCTGAGGCTTTGTGGGAATATGCACTGTGCTACTCAAGCTGGTTTGGGTATTTGAATGGTAAATTGCATTTGCAGGTGGTTGCACGGAGGTTCTTGCAAGGTAAATTGGGGCATTCGCCCCGATAACGGGGCAGCAGCAAACATCCGGAAAGACCCGTAAAACAAAGAGAACAAATTGTTGACAATACATGTGTGACAAGTGGTAGGGCGGAAAATTAAGGCCGACAGTAGCACGCAGTGCGTGCGCAGTGCAAAGATTCCCCCTAAGCACAGCCTATAAAGCACTGCAATCAATCATTAGGCCCAAAAGTTTCAGTCTCTCTCATCCAATAGGACCCCTAACACCCCTTTTGCCTTTGGTGCGTGAATCCCCCCCCCCACACACACTCTGCCCAGCAAGTGGACATATTCTGCCTTTGCCCTCACCCTGAACAGGCTTCTGCATCCATATTTCAGATGCAATATTAACAGTCCCTGCAATTTACCACATGCAGCTTACCTTTCTATTTATCACACAGAATCTTGCGTGTCTGTTTTTTTTCTGATACGTGGTGGTTTGCCGCGCCTGCATCAGGGTTGTGCTTAGTGTTTGGCCTGCAAGGCCCCTCGAATCCAAGAATCGGTGTCACTGAAGAGGGATTCAAACTCCTTTCCGATAAGTATGAGGATCTGAGTGCTAATGATGGAGCAATCTGCACAGATTTAGCCTCTGGGTTATTCATGGGGTCAGATGGTGACCAACATCTGGAGCACTAGAACCTGAAGAATGTTCAACATTTATGCCTGATAGATGTACCTCTTTGGTCGGATCAAGAGGGTTTCAAAATGGTTCGCGCAAAGGTATGACCCCAGAAGTGATTCTGAAGCGAATTAAGTGGTCTGTAGTTGACATACGCACTGCCACATGGACAGTCTTAGGCGAACAAATCTCTCCAAATGTGGGGAAAACTTTTATGTGTGGAGGTGATGTCAAGCTTCTGATTTTTATCTCCAAGACTGAATGCATGTAACGCAATGGAATCAGGCTTACTGCCACATCTGGGCAAAGCTCTACGGAGGAGAAAGGAGTCATGATAGCGCAGGAGACGGAGGGGGCCATGGATCAAGACGACAATCTTGTGGAGCTCTCCAAGGCCTGAATAGGCCGAATGACTATTGCATAAACGACAAGCCTGACGACAAAAGTTCCACTCTTTTCCCAAAACGTTAGTGGCCCGGCAACAAAGATTCAGGTGGCCAAATCAAAGCGCCCTCGCTTGGGTGTTTTGGCGACCTATGCTGGATCAGAAGTTGTTGGGGAGTTCTAATGTTGGCCGTGCTAATGGGGGTGGGGGGGGGCGTGCACACACATTTGCTACGCGTAGCGGGGGGGTGAAGTCGGGCGTGCTGAAGGGGGGGGGGGGGGGCTGAAGTGCACAATTTGTGGACAAGGTGCACAGTTTTTAGACACTATGTGCAGTTTGTAGACCTGTCATAGTTTGTAGACACAGTGCACAGTTTGTAGACACTGTGCACAGTTTGTAGACACTGTGCACAGTTTGTAGAGGTCTATAGACACCGTGCACAGTCTGTAGACACTATGCCTGGTGTACAACCTGCACATGTTGTAGACACTGTGCACCTGTTGTAGATGCAAAGTGCCAAGATTTGAGAAGGGGGCCGAGGCCACCTTCTTCGAAATGCTGAGTAGTCTATGGACGCTGTGCACAGTTTGCAGACACCGTGCACAGTTTGTAGACAATGTGCACAGTTTGTAGACGCTGTGCACTTTTTGTAGACACCGTGCACATACCCGTTTATGGGTGTACAATCTGCAGACCGTGCACATGTGACACATGGTGTACAACGTGCACATGTTGTAGACACTGTGCACCTGTTGTGGATACTAAATATCAAATGCCAATATTTGAGAAGGAGGTTTGAAGGTCGCCTTCTCCAAATTGTCGAGTAGTCTGTAGACACTGTGCAAGTTTGTAGACACCGTGCACAGTCTGTAGACAAGGTGCACAGTCTGCAGACACTGTGTAGATACCCGTTTACCTGATACCCTTTGGCAGGGCCGACACACACAGGGTCTTGGATAGCCGTGGGATCTTGGCCCCCGTGCATTACCGGGCCCTGTGCGCTCTGGGCCTCCAGCACAGCATTGTACAGTCCCTATGACGCCTCTTCTCCGTTGTTGCGACCCCTGCCGCAGCACCGCCTGTGAGGCAGGAGCACAGGGGATGGGCGCCAGACAGTGGACAGGTGTAATGGTTAAAGCGGACTTATCATATTGGGTTACCGTATTGGATATGCGTGTTGGACCAGCCCCCCAGAGGCAGGGGTAGGCGCAGGGGCAGGAACAAGGTATGGGCAGGGGCAGGGGTGTGGGTGGGCCTCGTGTCGGTGGGGAAAGAGCCTACCAGGGGACACCGGGTTAAGGAAGAGGGGACACAGGAACATTGAATGACAAAAGATCACGGGCACACGCAATGATATTGCACTGAAGAATGGTAGATTCTGACCACGTTCTGTGGGTTGGGATGAGTTGATGCAAGCCAGGCCAAGAAACATGCGATAGCCACCGACGTGTGGCAAATACTAGTTTGGCTTGCGCTGCATGTGCAGCAGGGCAAAACGTTGAATGTGAAGCTGCGCATATCAACAATTGAGTAAGTCTGGCATGAGGTCAGGGTCATGCTGCTGAATCAAAAACCTGACGTCTTGGCCTCACCGGGGGGGGGGGGGGGGGGTTGTCCCCGTGCACATGGTGCGGCGCAACCACCCAGGCCACCGCACAGGTGCACACGCCACCCGCGTCAACCATAAAGGAGCACACGGCACCCGCGGAGGTGCGCACGACACCCACGAAAACCATGAAGGTGCGTGCAACGCCCACGTGCCCCGCGCGCAGAGGTCAAGTAATTGGGCCCCACGTACACGGAAGCGTGGGGAGGCAGGCAGTGGACGACCAGGACAACACGCGGAGGAGTGGAGCAATGGGGCCTCACGCACACGGAAGCGTGGGGAGGCATGTGGTGGACGACCTGAACGCGGAGGGGAGTGGGCAGCAAAGACCATAAGACGACCCCCGCAACCCTAACCACCACAACCCCAGTGGGCCAATTACTGGAGCTCGAATCTCAGCACGAAAGGAACACTCAGCATCCACCAAGCATCAGGAATGCGTTCACCCGCAGGCCTTTTTTTTTTTGCATCTGCCACCCTCCAGGATGCCCACGCTCAAGATAGGCCTGCAGATTCACACAGTTACTGTCAACACGGAGAGCCCCTGCCTTAAAGCGCTGTTCAAGCTGATACATCCCCCAACAGCCATTGTAACAGTCGCCAAAGGCGCCTGTATCTATCTTTGGTGGACGTCTGCTTTCTATTTTTCCCTTGCGATCTCTGAGTGCCATTGGTGCAAAACGCCAAAGAGGCATGAAAGTGGGCCAACAGTCTGCCAGGAGCTGAAGCCAACTCACGAAATCCCCTGAAATGAACCATTTTGCATCAATAATCTATCGAACTCTGGCCTGTGGTCACTAAGGATCGCTGTCTGCACCGCGACAACGTACACAACATTGACCTTGCACTACATCCCCACAGCACTCTCTCCACCCCCTTCTGGTGTTAACCTCCTCCACCCCCGGTTTGGAGGCACGCCTCCAGAGAAAAATTACAACCAAGTGCGTGCAATTGGAAGTACCAACAGGCAAATTTGCCCCGCTTTTTTTACCCCCCCCCCCCGTGTGGCAGGTTGGTGTGCGCCAGTGTGGACACTATGGTGAGTCATGAGTCGACGAGATGGCCTGGGCTCGCAGGCCCCCACTATCTGAATGTCAGGTGGAGTGCTGTTTCTTCTTCCTGCTTGACAGGTGCATGCACTCACGGCAGAAGCGGCCGAGCAACAGGGCAACACCGCTTTCCAAGCCAGTGACTTCCGACGGCGTGTTTTGGATGTTGCATTGGTCGTTACGTTGCAGGTATCTCTTCACCCAAGCCGTTTCTAGAAGCTCAAGAGGCATCGCCTCACCCTGTCTTTGTGGGAGGCATGCGAGTGTGCATAAGGTGCACAAGCTGCAAATCCCCCATCCTACACAAGCTCATCTTTGAGTCATGAGATACTTCTTTCGCCTTGTGCCCACGCATGTCAATGCCTGCAATACGGCAAGGGTTGTGCAGCCATTTGCGACCTTCCGCTTTTTCTGGGGACCCCAATACGACGCAAGTCATGGCCATTTGTTACTTTCCGCTTCAAGTATCTAACATGTAAGGGATTATTAATGGTTTTATGACCTCCCTACTTTGTGGACCCCAGATGCAGCACAATTTATGTCGCCATTTATCATCTCTCTGCTTTGGGGGACCCTTGATACAGCAAGGGTTATGCAGCCATTTAATTGTGTCAGCTCCCAGCCATGGCACGGCAGACATCATTCAGCCATTTATAACCACCCCGCTTTGGGGACCCTGAGGCAACAAGGGTCATAAGGCCATTTTGTCATTTTCCCACTTTGGGGACCCCAATACAACATTGGTTATGTCCCGTACAAATCCTAAAAATTTGCGAAAATATTTAATTCCCGGCACAAGGTGTTGTTGTCCGCAAAAAAAACGGCAAAAAAAATCACAATTTTTCGCGTCATGCCCTACGCAAAAATGTGTTCCGCAAAAAAAAATTGCAAAAATAAGATATTTTTTGCCCCTGCCCCCCTTTTTGCAAGAATGCCAGAATCGCGGGAGAGTTTGCCCCACTGCTTGTTGCCCCCCTCTTTCGTGTCTCATGCCCCATTCTGCACCTTGCTTTGCTTTCAGAGAATGATGAATCAGGGACCAGACCTAAATCATGCTTGTTGGTGCTTATCTGTGCTATGGACTGCAATTCCAGAGTCCAACTGATCCACATTTGTATGCCTATGTGGGAATGGACTGCAATCCCAGAGCCCAATGTACGCACGGTCTCTTGCAGTAGCAACAAAAAAAATGAATCAACCCCAATCCCCAAAACGCAAAAAGAAACGCAAAAAAAATTTTGGTGTGACGCCCTACGCAGAAATGGGTTCCGGAAAAAAAATCGCAAGATAGATTTTTTTTGCCCATTTTGGATGCTGTCGCAAAAATTTTGCTTATTATTAATTCAAAACACCCAACACAAAAATTAGGATTCCGCGAATCTTTAGGATTTGTACGGTAACGAGTTGTGGCTTCCACAGTGTTGTGTGAAATGGCACTAGCCAGATTGCGCCACAATGCTTTCAAATGTGTCTCCACCTCCCAACCCATCTCCCATGCTTCAAGATTGTGTCAGCCAGAGGGATGTGTAGTGTTGCGCCAATGTGCAAAACAAATATCTACAGCAGCTGCACTTGCTACCTTGGCAATTACACTTGGTCAAATGCCCACAGTGGTTGGGAACCTCCCTCAAACAGATGAGGTCTTGCTGAAGGTGTTGATTCATAAGTCACAGTTCTATAGTTGTATCGCAAGAATTCCCCCTCGAAGCTTGGAACATGATAGAAGGATGACTCAACACTAGGAAGTCGACAGGTATTCTTCAAGGCGTATGTCAAGCCAATCCAGAGGCTACAGAACCCAAAGAGACCCCTTCCACAAGCGTGTGTTTTGTGAAATCCTATAAGACACGCATGTTCCTGTGGGCACTGGCACTACTTGCCCCATGAATGATGTGTGTCTTGTGATAAAATCTCGAGCCTGCATGTGCCTATTGGCGGCGCCACGCTTCCACTGTGTGTGTGGTGCTTAGGAAACACTTCTGCATTCCATGCAAAGTGTGCTCGAGCCACAGGCTGTCTGTGTGAATCAAGAAGAGATAACACATACACTCTCTCTATAGTATATCAAAGCACACATGTGTATGATGGTTTGGCCTGGGTGGGGCATCACTTTGAAAAGTGGCCTGGAAGTGACATCGGGGCACTATGCCCTCAAAAGTACCGCCTACCATGGATCGCACACAGGTTCCCACCTGTTGTGCTGCCCCCTCTCCCTTTCAATCTGTGCTGCGATTACCAAAGACAACAATTTTTGTGCACAAATGTTTTTGAGCAAAATTTTGGCAACAATTTGTTCCACTCAATTTCAAGTCAAATTTGTGCAAAACTGGGCACAATCTTTACCCCCTGTACAGCTTTCAGGACCACACATCCCGTATCCCGGAGAATGGTGCATTAATCCACAGGAGATCCCCACCCCAATTTTAGAAAAGGCATCCGGGGACTGTGTCCATGTGTCCAGTATCTTGGGAACTGGCGGCCTCGCACCAACTGATCTCCCCCACTCGGCCTTGGAAATACCTGCCCATCCCAGTATTTGGGATCACATCACATTCCTCAGTTTTATATGCCCGCTGGGCAGACTAGTGCAGGGCCTTCTGCCTAGCCACCAAGACTTACGCGGTACTCGTATGATGCGCTGCGGTTGTTTCGTACCCCCTTTGGACATCTCAAAACGGCCCTACTGATCAATGACATTGAGGGAGTTGCACGCACCATGCGCGCACCGAGCAAAGTTTCAATGTATGCGTTTTCATGGGCACTGTTTTTTCCCCGCTTCCAAGTAACTGCGAAAACCCACCAGGACGTAACAAAAATTCCCCTGCAAGGCAGAAAGAAACACCAGGTATCATCCAAAGGCCTCTGGCGACCATCCACAAGCATTTGGGAACGCCCGCCATAGTGGTTTGCAGTGGGCCTCTTCACCGGGTGAAATCTCCAGAAACATTAGAAAGGTGCCACAGGCACAGGAATATGCCAAAATGCTCTGGCCCTACTAAAGGAACTCTTGCAGAAGCGAAACATCTTTGTCCAAGGCAACAAGGTGGACCCAGTAGAACGGTTGGAGGCTGATACATTCATCGGGGCACAGGAATATGCCAAGATGGAAGTTGGCCCAATCAAAGGAACTCTTGTCGAAGTGAAACCTCTGTGTCAAAGGCGAAAACGCGGACCTGGTAGAACGGTTGGAGGGCGCTACAAAAAAAGCGCTGCGCTTCTGGTTTGCGGGGCTGCCGTTCCGGCAGGCGCCCCTGGAACGCGGCCTAGAAAGGTGCACCCGACGCCGCGGCAAGGTGTGCCCTGTTTTCGACAGTTCGGCGTCTTCATTGGGAATGGGTCTCTGTCCGGGTGGCTGTTGTCTTTGCATTTTGCATTCATATACAATGATTAGGGGAAGCACGTCTCAAACGCCCTTTTGTCCTCTTCCTCCCAATGATTAGGAGACACGTGTCCCAAACACCCCATCTGCCTCCCCTGCCCCCTCATGATGAGGGGACGTGTATCCTCAACACCCACTTTCCATCCCCCGACGCCCCAAATGATGAGGAACGCCTTTCCTCAACGCCCCATTTCCCTCCTCTTTCCACATTCCTTTGTACAGCAGTCCCCATGAGCCGCCCCGAGCGCAAATATGCGAACGACTTCCACAACCACAACAAGACGGCGATGGTGCACGCGTTTGTCATCAGCAAGGGCCGCTACACCGAGGTCTACTCGCCGCAGAACGCCGTTGTGGTCCTGCGCAGCACCGCCACCTCCGTGCACGCCTGCGTGCAGTGGGCCCCGCTGGCGGAGATGCTGTTTCAGGACAGTGGCGTTACGGCCATTTACGTGCTGGATTTCTCGGAGCTGATGGAGGAATTGCCGAAGGAGAATGCTTCGCCGGTGATGGGGCCCATTCTGAAGCCGCTGCAGCGGTGCTTCCTGAAGATCAACCCGCACCGGGCCACCCTCGTCGCGGCCTCGCACACCTGCAGCCTCGCTATGAAGCTGATGCACAACGAGTACGTGCGCTCGATGGTGAGCCGCCTGGTGCTGGTGTCCCCGCAGGCCCCCCCGATGAAAGCCCCGGCGCTCCCGCAGGCGGTGGATGTGCTGCACACGTCCGTGGAGGTCGCAGAGAAGTGTGCGCCGCTGTTCGCGGCCGCGTTCGCGGAGGTGAGCCACAAGCAGATCGAGGCCGCGGGCCGCGACGGGGTCATGCGATGCATTGCGGGGCTGGTGCTGCCCCACTGTCCGGAGCCGGAGCCGGCGGAGCCGGTGCCGGAGTACATGGAGCCGGAGGTGTTTGCGCAGCAGAAGGCGGAGCGAGACGCGGTGCGGTTTGCGGAGCTGCGGTTCAATTTGGACTGTGACACGAAGCAGGCCACACAACAAGTGGTGGACATCACCGACAGGGTCGCCGGGGGGTACTGAGGGCGGAGCGGGGGCGTGCAGGGGCATGGCGGCGGAAACTGCAGACCAGGGGCTGCTCCCTCACGCCTGCAGGCACCGGGCACGCGCCGGAGCCGGAATGTGTTCCAGGATCCCCTTCACCGCCTGCAGGAGTGTGTCGTGTGGAGCAGTGGGGGTGGGGGGGGGGGGGGTCATCCTGAGTGTATTTTTTTTCGCGAAAGGTGCCTACCGCAATGTCATCAAAGAGCTTTCTTGCTTTTGTTGAGTCGGAAGGCATTGGGCGTTTGGGAGGGGGTTCTGGAAACTGTGATCACAAAGTGTGTTTGTGTGGGGGGGGGGGGGTTGGCCCAGCCTTGCACTAGAGGAGGGGTGTTCGTGTTCCGGGCCCCAACGACGATTGGAATACCACGAGCCCCAGGCTGGCGCCTGCGTTTGGGGGAGTGGCAGCAGGATGCGTGAGAACCAGCACGCCCTGACCCCATTGATGGTGGCGATCTGGACATCGCGTCGGGGTTTCTTCAAGGGAGGACCACCCTCGCCTCTGCCAGACCCGCCCTATGTGTTCATTGGGGCACGAAATCCTCAATGACTGCGGGTTGTGGGGTTTTGTGGGAGGGGAATGGGGGTGTGGTCCACACGTTTGAGGACACAAAAGGGGGGGGCTGAAGCTTCGACGGGGAATGGGTCTGATGAATACCGAGGATGTGTGCGCGTGAACCCCCTTGCAGAAGCATTGGTGGTGGTGGTGGTGGGGTGGGGGTGGGGCGTAACTGTTTCCGCACCGTAGAATTTGGTGATTTCATTTTCATAACGATCATGACGGATGAAGTGTTTTCTGCGATTTTGGGGCTGGGGATGGTGTGTTGGCATGCGCATTGCTGTCCTGCCACTTGTTGCCCCCCCCCCCTTTGCTCCCTCCGCTGCCGCAATGGTCCCCCTCGCCCAGTCGCCCAGTCCACCCCCAGCACCCCCAGCACCACCACCAACGCGCTCACCAAAACACTACAAGGACAAGAAAGTGGTGACAGGGTCACATCCGTTTGGTCTGGAATTTTTTTTTTGGAATGACGGGGCCCAAAGACTCCAGCAACACGAACAGGTCATGATGCAGAGAGCCAGAATTGTAGCTCAAGCCGCAAAAAGGTGGGCAGGCAATGGCAAACATTACACGGGGGCAAATGTGCAAGGTCCGTGCTGTCAAGGCACAGTACGTTTGCGGTTGTCATGATTGCCCCCTCTGTGGGCCCCTGTCCCCAGAACGTGGAGCTTGCAAGCCTGCTTCATGGTTGTCTGGACCTCAAGGACGCCTTGCTTTGCTGTCACTGCTTGTGTCTTCCTGCGTCCGCCCAAACATATTGAGGCGCTGGTTCTGTCATTTTCAGTGCTTTTACTTGCGCATGGGGGGTACAAAAAGGTGCACGCGGCACTCACAGCGGAAGTCTCCTTCCTCCATCTGCCAAGGTCAAGGCAAAGCCCGTTTTGAAGAAGATCCCATGCTCAGCGAAAAGGGTGCCGTTCGGCGTCCTCCCCGCTGCCTATTGGTGGTGTTTCCTGGTGCTCGCTGCCTGAGACACCGTGGTGGTCCAGGGGTGTGCTTAGGTAGTGCCTGGCCTACAGGGGGGGCAGGAACGGGTAGGAGGGTCCGAGGGCAAGCAAAAGTTTGTGTACCTCTTGGGCCTCTTATATGTACTAGAGTGGCTGACACCCATAGGGGAAGAGACCCCACAAACACACACCCTGGACCTAGATTTTGCAGTTGGAAAGATGAAATTTACTGAAGGAAAAATTGATTTGAGCCATTTTTGGTTCGCAAACTTTTGGGATCTGGACCCCCTGCCCCGGCATTTGCTGGTGAGGTATGGGGTCGGGGTCACGGCCACAGGCTACAGTGGGTGGCAAGCCTGCATTGGAAGACAGGAGGGGGCGGGATCGTAGGGTGAATGTGCCTGGACATGCCGCAGGTCATGCACATTCCCACTAGAACTCCATGCATTTCACACAGTAATACAGGTCCACCCGGCACAAACGGTGCCCCTGTGGTGCGCAAAAGGTGTTCTCATAGTCCCTGCCCACTGTCGCTGGTTTGGGGCTTCTGCATGGGTCAGTCGGGAGATGTGGGCACTGTCTCAGGGGATCTGCGAGCGCGGCGTGGCCTCCTGTCCCAGGGTCACGCCCCGAGGCGCACCGCACCATCCCATGACACCCCCGGGGGTGTTCCTAAAGGATTCAGAGACCAGAGGGGTGGCTGATTGGTGCCACTTGAAAGTGATTTGGGGGGCAGGGGCTGGGGGGTCACAAAACCATTGGGGCTGTAGTTGGAGGTCAAGCAAGCGGTTGGGGCGTGACGGGTGACCTCCGGAGGGGGGGGGGGGTTAGCTGAGAGGTCTGGGTGTTGAATTTGCCCCGAAGCTGCTCCCCCCCCCCCCTTGCAAGAGCAACGCCCTTGTCAGAGCGCCAGTAGGTTTTGTTTCCGCACCTTTTGCAACAATGTCCTACTTTGCCCTTTATAAATACGCCCCCTTGTCAGAGCAACGGTAGGTGTTGTTTGGGTCAAATTTTGGGACTTTGGTGCTCTTGCCGGGGGGGGGGGGGTGGATGTTCAGGCGATGAGCCATTCCCCCTGCATTTTGTGCTGATCGCCTTTGGTGGCTGTTGCTGCTCTCCTGGCAGTTGGGGGTGTCAATCGACTTCTCACCACCCACAAAGATCCACCAAAGCCGCTGCATTGGCCCACGGTTTCTGTTCCTTCATCGTGGTGGGTGGTGGCACCAGCACATTCAAGGCCCACAAGGCAATAATCTTCAGTGCGGCTTGCAAACAGTCTGCCAGGCTGCCTTCAGGGGGTTCCCGGTCCCCCTCGTGTATGGAGGGGTGGCAACCGCCTGCCTCAGTCCCCCTGTGTACTTGCTCGCATTTCTTGGGTCGGCTCTGACAAGCTCACGTTCAGTCGCCCATTGACCATAACCCACACGTCAAGTGCAAACCAAAGTTTGTCCGCAGGTGTCCGCAGGGCGCTGGAGACACCGAGCCTCCCCACTTGGTCTGCAAACTTTTGACTGCCTTTGCTTTTGCCAACGGGCTGAGGGGGAGAGAGGGCCCGGAACAAGAGGGAAGAGAGGGCCCACCAGCTAAACCTCCCCATGAGTCTGAAGATGAGAAGCCACGTGACATGAGGCGGGGCGAGGCAGGGCTTCGGGGATCTCTTCACACTTTGCTGGGCATACGCTCACTCTCCAACAGAGGCTGTTGCTCAGGTCTGTTGGACATACGTTCCGATGATCCCGACCCCCCGCTGGCAGGGGAGTGGACGCCGCACAGGCAGAAGACTGCAATGGTGAGCAGTGGGACAGACATCCCACTGTCACATACATACAGATCTCGTACTGGGCGCCGGTTGTATTACATGGTCACCAACCTGTCGTCGTGAAACCCCTCAGGCGAGCTGGGAAACTTTACACTGCCATGCATTAGCCATCTACAGCCCGGGGCCACACACCCCACAAACCACACACAAGCGGGGCCTCCCTAAGGGTTGGTAGATGTGGGATTTTAGTCGAGCACAGTACCGAAAAACAGTGTAACGGGCACGCGTTGGGGCTGGGCCACAAAGCATCGCACCGCAACGATGACCTCCAAGTCGACCAGTGGTTTTGGGAGGTCCAATGCCAACCCCCAGCATCGCTGCACTGCAGATGAATAATCGTTTGAGACATGACGACCCCGTGCCTAAGCGTAACCCAGCCCCCACCGCCTGCATCCCTGGCCCATGCTGTGGCCAAGTCTGTTTCAATCCCTGCTCTCCACTGCAGCAAAGGGCTGCCCTATCAGTATCCCATGCCGAATGGTGCATAGTTGCCCGCTTTTCAACTGCTGAGGAGGCAATGAATGCCTTGCCCCACAGTCAGTGTGAGGGATGCCACAAGTATGGTGGGTCATATACAGAGCCAGCTGCCACACGTGTTAACTCTGTGAGCGGGTGCGTACCAAAAGGTGCAATGGATTTGGGTTGACCTCTCCACCTTTAAACTGAGGGATCTCCAGCGGAAAACACAAAGTGTGTGATCCATCAGAGGGCAGAACAATGGCAAGGAGACTCGGCGGCACCGAACTACTGTTGGCTGCAAATGCAGTTTTCTCTTCTTGTGCAAAGAAGGTTGGGGCATAGGTTGGGGCATCCAAAGCGCAGGCTGCATGGCAAGCACGGTTTTCCTTTTGTCCTTTGTCCTCTCAGGCAATCCAAGCAAAACAATCCTTACGCAACAGCACAACAATTGAGGGAGATGACCATTCTTGACACCATATACGGAGAGCATTTGCAGCACAGCAATAGGAACTTCTACAGAGAGACCTGCCATCACCGATAAAGGCATGCGTGGGAGCTTGTGATCCACCCCACCCCCTCAGATCCTGCTCCGTCTGAATGTTTAAAGTGTGTGCACTAAAGAAACCATTCTCAATCACAATGGCAGACATGTGTCACAAAGCATCTGCAACAATCAAATCAGGCTCATCAGCTGGAACAGTTCAATCCACGGGCTGGTGGCATGCTGTGTTTTCTGGACCCTGTGTTTTCTGGACCCTGGACCCGTACCTGCAAGCATCTGGATATTCAGATTCATTGAGCCTCACCTGCAAACACCCATCCCAGCCCAGGGCCATGAGGTTCGGAGGGTACTCTCCAATGTGGGCTGTGTAACTGTGGGTTGTTCGCATCTGCTTCTTTCACAAGCCATTCAAGGTTGATATGTGGCTAGCATGATTTATAAAGTTTTGGATTTGGGTGGCATGGTTGAGGTATCGGATCTAACATTTCACCAGGGAGTTAGGATTGGGCTTGTGGGCAATGTTGTGTATGGAGAGTATGCTTTTCAGCATACATTTTGCCTTTTGATTTTGGTGTTTGGTGTTGGTGTTTTGATTGTGAATGGGAATATTTGCTGAGGATTATTTCCATTACAGATTGTTGGATTGCTCGTGCATTTTGCCAACACAAAGTGCCGGCTTGAGGTACCCTATTAGGTGCTGCCTGCTTGAGGTACCTCCTCGGCTGCACCCCACTTTTTACCCCTGGGAGGCTTGAGGGGTGGTGCGAAGGGAGCTGCTTAAGGGGTGGTGCCAAGGGGGCTGCTCAAGGGGCTGTGTTGGAGGGGCTGCTTAAGGTGCTATTGGAGGGAGTGATATATGAGAGTTGTTGTGAAAAGCAAATTGTGTTATGAAGCATATTCTGTGAGGATATTGTGGCTAGTCTTGCTTCTCTTGCCCATACATTGAATGGGTTGATGGCATTGGGCTTATTGAAATGTGAGTGTGCAGCGACCACCCTTCAAAATGGTCACCATTGTTGGGGGGGGGGTCTCTGGGCTGTGGACAGTCAATGCATGGCGGTGTGCTGTTTCTGTTGCTTGCTGTTCATTAAGTTGATTCTTTTTGTCCTAGCTGTCCTTGCAGGTACACATTGGAGCATGCTGCTGGCGGTGTGTGTCAGCTTGCATCTGCCGCGGAAGGCCTGTGGGTTGGCATACAAGCTTGCTTCATCGACCTTATGTCCGCTGGTTTTCGGGGGTGGGCAGGGGGTCTTCAAGGGACGGAGTGCACATTAGGTGCACCATTTCCTGATCCACCAAATGCAGAACCCGTTCAAACTCCTTTAATCAGCCCCTCTTTCAAAAGGGGACCTGTGATGGTGTGCATTGCAAGGCGCCCTGAACTCTGTACTTGTGTCCCAACCCACAAATTCCATGGGCACACTGTGCTGACATAATCTGAGCACTCCCCCTTCCCTGCTGACTTGGGGGCCAACCCAACCAGAGTAATGCAGACACCACATCCCCTTTGGAGGTTTCAGGGTTATGATTGTGCATGCATACTGTGTCCATGCTGGTCCAGCACGTTCTAGCCCTATTGTGACCCGGTGAAAAGACCTATGGGAAATGAAAAGCATCGGGCTGGTCATGCTTGGGCTGAAAAATACCTTACAAACACCAGGATGTAAAATCACAGACTGCGCGAACAACGTATGCCCAGCTCAATGGAGGCCTTCAATTGCACTCAATCATGGGACCTGTCATCTTTCCGATAAGATGGCGAAAGCAGGCAATGGTCGCACATGATTCTTTCCAATGTTGCATTTCTCTAGAACTGGCAGCATGGCCAAGGTTGCAATTATTGGAGGCGGAATGAGCGGTGTCGCCTGTGCACTGGAACTGGCCGCCCATGGGCATCATCCCTGTGTGTTTGACACAGGGAAGCGGGGTGTGGGCGGGCGCATGGCAACCCGCTGCTTCACAGGCGCTGGACTGCACTTTGATCATGCCTGTCAGTTCTTCACTGCAACGCATCCGAAGTTTGTCCAGAAATGCAAAGCTTGGCAGGTATTGTCAGGGCCGGGCGTTGGTCCGGTGAACGCAATAGTGTCCGCATTGGACTGCCACAAGGCCATCTCTCTTTGTACCCCCTCCGCCCCCTGATTTTTATTATTAGTACCGCACCGGTTGAGACACACAGCCATGCAGTGTACGGGGTTGGGGCAGGTGTGGTATTCATTCATCCCCCCCCCCCCCTGTATAAGCTACACCAAAGTACCAAATTAATACGGTCCCTACGCCTACTGTAGCTTGGACAAGGGCGTAGCTTATACAAGGGGGGGGGGGATACTGGCCGAATGTGGCCAGCAAGGTGCAGGTACGCCCAGGGGCTGGCAGGTTTTCAACTGGGGGGGGGGGGGAGGGCTCAATTGACAGGACCATTAATCAGTGATTATGAAGCCTGGCATCGAAGGTGCCGACAATTTTTTTGACGACCATTGAAAATGGTCAATTATTTCCCCCACCAAATGCATGGCAAATGATGACTTTTCTAAACCCTCTCGACGTGCTGATTCCAAAAATCCCATTTTCATTTTCGAATTTCAGGTCCGGGCCACCTACGGGGCCCGGGGGTAAGTCTTGGTAGGAGTTTGGGCGGCCTGTCAATTGAGCCCTTATTGTGGGTGGGGGGGGGTCTAGCCAGGGGGCTCTCCACGCCCCCCCAGTTGAAAGCCCACCCAACCCAGGGACTGACCTCACCCCCTCCCACTGATGAGCCAGCGGCTGTGCGGCTCACTGGTGACTCTAAGGTGGCTACATAACCCCTGCCGCCTGGGGGGTCCCCACCGCTTCAGAGCGGGGGGCAGAATTAGAAGGGGCCCACAAGTGGGCAAGGTGGCTACATAACCCCTGCCGCTTTGGGGGTCCCCACGGCTTCAGAGCGGGGGGCAGAATTAGAAGTGGCCCACAGGTGGGCAAGGTGGCTACATAACCCCTGCCGCCCCGCAAAATGGTGCTTGAAAAAGCCTGCAAAACAGCGTTGTAGAGCCTTGAGGTTTGCCAAGCCCCTTTTGAGCATGTGCAGCTCTTCAAAAGCCAAATAAGCGTGCCAGAAAAAGTGGCACACAGTGTCTGTCTCTTGGTAGAGCTGATCGTGCATCCCAACAGGCAGTTTCTCAGTCATTTTGTGGGTCATATGCCCTGGTGTTTGCTTGTGTCACGGGTCCATTGTGTTCCCCGGGGGGGGGGGGGGATTTTGGCTATGCTCCTCCGGGGGTGTGGGGATACCATACCGTCACGCGTAAGTGGATACTGATCAAGGGGGGTAGGCATTTCATGTTATTGACCTCATTTTTTTCGCCACAGGCCAGAGCCCAGGGTCTCCAATCGATCCAACCCCAGGATCCAACGAGTTGCCAGTGCGCGAAAAAGCAACATATTGCATCCTAGCCCCCATGAGTGCGGTGAACACCCACCTTTCGACAGTTCCGGACACAACAATGCACAAGACAACACCCTAACACCCGAGGTGATGCCATATTTGCAGTCCAAAAATGGCAAGAGTGGGACAACACTTCAGTCAACCCTCTCCCATTGAGCAGGCAGCGAAAGACCAACAGGTGCAGAAACAGCACCCTGCGCTGCTTGGATGAGCCGCCGTCTACATGCGTCCCTGGAGACACAATGGCAGAAGAGTTCCTCAGTACAAAGGAACAATGGAGGCAGTGCCAAGACTCCCGGCAAGAAAAACAATAGGCAAATATAGGCCAGAAAGCATCTTGCTAAATATGTCACGGTGGGCTAACCTGTTGAAAAGTATGGCACATATGGGCTGTACAACAGCAAAGGGTTGTTTGTTTACAAATGGTGTTGGAAAAAGGGTGCATTATGTTTACGAATGAGAGGATGCCGTCTGGTGCAGCTGTCGTTGCAAAAAGAAAAAAATGGAGATGGTTGAAAATACCGCGCACACAATGAACACGACAGAGCCTTTTGCAATGCCTGTGTGTTGATCCTCGAACTGCACCTGCTTAGTTGCATCAACATCCATGGTTGAATTCAACAGTGACCCTTGCTACCACAGACAGGACACTTTCCATAAGAATTGTCTTAAGAAATAACAAAATGAATTAACAAAACGTGGAGCTGTTTCTCATTTATCCTGTGCCAAAATTATCCTTTTCACCGCTGCAGCCAGAAATCTACTGATTTGGGCCAAGGATTCGGGCTGATTCTGGGAACCCAGGTTCCTGAGATGGGGGCAGGTTGCAATTGGTGACAGTGGGAGCCCATGTAAACAAATGGTGGGGCAGTGGGAGCACCAATTAGGCCCACCTGCTGGTGTCCATGGACTAACCAAACGGCTGTTTTCGGGCTATATCAGCTCATTTGAAAAAGTAGAACAAAACACTGGGGCCGTCTGGTATTCTGTTGCTATGGGTAATTCTCTGCATGGTGAATTTTCAGTCACAATAACATGAGGTCAAAACTGCTCTTCACAATAAAGGGTTGCCCAAAAAGCTGCACAATCCAGACCTAGACCATCGGCCTCATTTTAGTCCAAGACCCTGCAGTGCTCAGTGAGCATGGTGCAGATACTCCCTCATGGTGCCTGTTATTGTGGTGCTTTTATTGCAACTGACCTTAAAAAAACCCACCTCGCATAGGCCAAAAGCTGTAGCCAAACATCATGATTGTTGAAATCTATCGCTAAAGCAGCTGAAAAATTGGAGCAACCTCCCTTTGCACACCCGTACTGCGATACGTGTGTTGGCACCTCACATAGGACACTGAGTCACCCACCAATTACTAGAACTCCCAAAATGCCTTGGCCTCCCCCACCCCCCCCATAACCCCCCCCCCCCATCCCTGCCCTCCCCCGTGCTGCACTTCTCATGTTTGCATGCTCTTTCCATTGCTGTCCATTGCAGTGGTAAGGCTGTCGCACACTCTCACCCCCCTAAATTCTGCACCCGCTGCTGACTGCTGGCTCCGTAATTCCCTCTGCTCCACTTGCGCATCTCGCAAGCCTTCCTCTGGTGATCCTCAGGGTGCGGGTATCATTGCCCCTCTGGAGGGCCCGGTCATGTCCGTGCACGATGGCAATTGGGTGCCTGGAAAATGGAACACTGGAGCTGGTGGGACGCAGGCCTGGATTGGTCCCAAAGGCATGGAAGGCGTTGTGCGTGACTTGGCAAGGTCTGTGCTGGTGCGCGGGCTAGGGTTAGGTCTGCTGCTGGAAAACTTCTGATGGCCATGGGACCACTCATCCACATCTTTGAGTCCATCATGAGTCCATCGCATTTGGTTTTCCCCCCAAAAACCTCTTTTGTCCAAAGCACATGAGCTCTGTAGGACCGTGCTGTTTTCATCGACCTTGTTAAGGTGCTGGATTCAAGAGACGCATGTGTGGAACGCTGGTGAAATTCTTTGTATTTGTGCTGTCCAAACACCCCACCATGGCCCTCCATGTTAATCACAACAGCGACAAGGAGTCGGAGTCAGAGTCTGACCCAAAGATAGAGTTGGAATCGCGGGTGGGGCCGGAGTCAAAGCCACGCAGATGTTGAGGTAGAGCTGGGGGTAGCAGATGCATTTTTCCTGCCCTTTATGGTGCATAGTTGGGACTAGATGTTCTGTGTCCTCAGTTGATGGTTCAAGTAGTGTGTGGTAGCTGCATGAACCATGTCCACGTGATGGTATGAAATTCATACTTAGTGACATTCCATAGCTCTAGGGCAAACAAAGCCAACATTTGGTGGCAGATCACACTGCTGAGCGAGTCACTGTTGATGTTCGGAACCGATCAAGTCTGAGCATGAGGCTAAGATCCTCCCAAATCTGCACAGCTTTGGGCCAAAAACCGTCAGTTTTCGCCTGAAACGGCCCTAAAACCCGTTCAAAACAGCCAAATGAAGCCGGCTAGATTTGCATGTGGCATGAGCCCTTTGGTGGCTTTGATATGCAGTTTGACTGCAAAGAGCCACAAACCAAGGGCTGTATCTTGGCAAAATCCAAACCTGGGCTTGTGGGTTTGTGGGTGCATGTGTGCGCTACAATATGCCAAGGAGGGTGCCTCGCGCGCGGTGCGGGCGCACGGTGCGACTTTAGCCCGGTTGGCGTAGAATGGCGGTACCATGGAATGTTGCCCCAAAGCGGTCATAGGGGCCTAAGCATTGCATTTAGGTGCCCAATTGTTGTGTTTGCGTGGGGTCTAGCATGTTGGGGTCCCAGGTTGGGTAGCAGGCACCTTGTAGACTGGAAATTTTCAGTTTCGCCTCCTTTGCTTTCAACAGGACACATGGCCATGAATGCTGACGTGTCGGCGCCCGGCAGTAGTGTCTTTTATCTGAGAGGCACCACAGGGGAACGTGTGCGTGCCATTGTTGTGGACCTCTCGTCCTTCCCGGAGTGTGTCGCCATCAGTTATGAGCGCTAGTGCTAGAGCTCTAGTGATGACTCAGGTGATGAGAATGGCACCTCATGCTCTGACGATCCTTGCGAGGACGACGCATAGGTGTTCATATATATCGCCGTTCAGTGTATGAACACGAACGAATTCTGCGCATGACGGAAGACATTTGGTTGACAACACTCATTCTGTTGTTACCGTCTTCTGTGTTGATCCTTGTCACCGTTTTCTGTGGTGTTCGTGTGGCGTTGTTACCTGAAAAAGTGATGCAATAATCTGACTCTTGATAGCGGGCTAAAGCGCGCGGTGCAGGCGCGCGGTGCGTTGAGGCACCCTCAAGGAAGATTGTAGAGCCCAAACCAATCGGGGCCTAGAGGGGTTCAACAAGGGTCCCCGGGGCTCAAAATTGACTTTTTCGGAAGTTATTTCTCCAACCACTTGTGATGCTCAACAAGTATTTTTAGCCTGCCTTGAGTTGTGGTGAGCCAGTTTGGCCCCCCGAAAACCCAAATAAGCCCTGAAATGGGCCATTTCCATACTGAAACAGGGTCAAAAAGTGGTGAGAATTGCATTTTTCCAATAGTGAGTGCAAAGCACTTGGGATGCTCCAACAAGTATCTTGATCCCATGGTGACCTGTTTTGAGCCCCCCAAAAAGTCGCAAGTAGGCCTTTTGGGCCCAAAATAGGGTCAAGAGGTGGTGAAAAATGCAGTTGTCCAAAAGTGACCCTAGACCACTTGGTTTTAGCCCAGGTGGAGCCTGTTTTGAGCCTCCTAGGCCTCCTACACCACATTTTCCAGCCCTCTCCTCAGTGCTGTGTAATGTGGCGAGACACGTGTGGATTTGAGGATAGAACCTGAGTTACACCACTCTTCCCACCCTCCACCCCGCGTGGTGCAGTGGAGATGGGTTGAAAATGTAGCCTTGGCCTGGGATGTGGCCATGCATGGACCAACGTAGGTGAACCAACAGAAGGTTCAACATAGGCAACACATATGTGCCTGAGCATCCCCGGTGGTCTTTTGGAAAAACGTGTTTTCACCACTCTTGACCCTCTTTTTGGACCCAAAATGGCTCGTTTTCAAGGGTTTTTAACCATTTTGGAAGGCCAAAGCAGCCTCAAAATCGGCTCAATAGGCTAAAAACAGTTGCTTGAGCGTCCCAGGTCACTTTTGGTACAATGCGTTTTTGACCGCTTTTTGACCCTGTTTTGGCCCCAAAACCGCCCATTTTCATGGCTCTTTGGGGCCCCAGAGGACCAAAATGGGTCACCATGGGCTTAAAACAGGCTACAAACGTTGGTTGGGCATCCCAAGTGGGATCAGATTTAGCTTGTCTTCACTGCGTGTTATGTGTGCTACCACACTGCGTTGTGGGACAATATTAGCATCGGACAGCTCTGATCCTTGATGCCCAGAGTTTTCTCAAGTGCCATCTGGTGAGAGGGCTTTGCCAGCTTGCCAAGGCCTCAACCAAAAAAAAACACTTGTTGGGTGGTCTGAGAATAACCTTGGGAAAAGTCTTTTTTGAGCCGTTAGAGACCCCCGTTGGACCTTTTCTGGCCCTGGTGTAGCACGCCCTGGTAAGGGTCAAGGCGTCTAGTTTGGTGATTATGAGGGGTGGTAACCACAAAAAGTGGGGCTGATCATGGGTCTGAAACTCTGAATTTGGGAAGGGCACCTCTGATGCAAAGGACGGCAAGATGTTCTTTGTTAGTTGCCATCGTCAATTCAACCCGACAGCGGTCTCTGTATCTGACTGCTTGAGTTCGCCTTTGTGGCTGCTGAGCGCTTCTTGGTCAACGGCCAGAATTGAATCTCTCCAAAAGCTGCCTTTGTGCTTTGCTCCTATTGCCGTGAAAATCGGCTTGTCTGTGCACAGGCACAGTGCGTGGTGGCCTGGAGATACTGGCAAGACAGAAAGGAGAAGTGTTGCTAGTTATTGCTTGTTGCTTGTCATTGCTTGTTGCTGTTGCTAGCTAGACAAGAGGGGAGAGGGGTGTAGTATATATCGCCGCCATATAGGCGTGTAGCACCCAGCAACAGCGTTGTTTAAGCATCAGGATCCAGTTGGAGCCACTGCGGCCTCTACTCTCCCGTTATTTAGGGTCAGAGAGTGCTCCACAGCAGAGCTAGGATACGAGCATATGGCTTGCTGCATTCAGAGGTTTCAGTTGCAAAGGAGCGCTTGCGTGATAAATAGAAAACCTTTTTTTCTTGTAGTAGTAGCGATGGCATTGTGATCCCATGGGATATTGCATGTCCACAGCAGCCGTTGGGATCTGTTCGTCAGGTCTGTTGTGGAGGGATCCCTTATTTTGGGGGCGGTGGTTCATTGTGAGGGAGAGATGGACGATTTCTTGACCATGGGTACGTCTGTTCTGCAGCCAATTACCGCCCTCGCAAGTCCGTGCAGGGGCGTGGGTCTCACGTCTGCAGCGCACATCGCAAGGCAAATGGGATGTGCGCACGGGGGACGACTCCCAGGGCATCTATGATTACGTTATCATTGCCCACAACGGGAAATGCGCCAATCGCTTGAGCTCCAGCAAAGGGCTGGAGAACATCAACAAGGTACGTGAGGCTGTGGGCTGTGGACGGGCCTGAGCCAGCGTGACAGATGAAGTGCGAGAACAACCGTTTGGAGCCGTGGTAATTGGCGGTTCTGATTTCTGATTGTCCATGACATTCAAGTTTTCCCCGTGATTTGGGGCTAGGGATAGTATTTAGGGGATGCTGATTACCCTGCCACTGGTTGCCCCTCCGCTGCATTTGTCTTGCCTTATGCTGCTCCTTGCTTCACTGCTTGAGCATGTTCATGACTGCTTGTGTAGCTGCCTGCGCCTTCTCAGGGTGCGCGTACACAACACCCTTATGGAGGGAGGGTGGGGGTTGCAGCCTTTCTGTAGCACATCCTTCATTCCCTTCCCCCAAGGTTTGCCATCAACCAATCCCTGGATTCCCCCAAGGCGGGGGGGGGGGGGGGGCGAGGGGTCCCCGAAGGCCTCCTGCAAGGTTTGATGCACACATCTGGAGGGCCACTGTTTGATAGTCCTGACCGAAGGTCAACTTTGAAGGGGCTCAGCCCTACAAGGCAAGTCTCTGAGGGTGCGGGCCATCGTTTTGTATCTTGTTGTTTGCTGTATGGCAACAGGGAAGCTGCGTATTGGACGGGGACGACTGGGGCAAAGTGGCGGTACCACAACTGACTGATATTGGCCTACGTCCAAACTCCCGCTGAACTGGACTTTGGGCGGCAGGAGGGGCGGGCGGGGCTCCTCCTTGAAGATTGTTGTTCCAAACCATCCCTTGAAGGGGAGAGGGGGGCTGTTGCTGCCAGTTGCAGGGGCATGGGCTGGTGAATGATTGCAGGTGATGTCCTGGAGGGCTGCCATTGGAGGCGGGCGCTGGTTTGAAGAACCCCCATGTCATACCAAGACATGACAGCTCATGGCATCGGTCTGCAGCCCACTCAGCCTCGGCGCAGGCAACGGTTGTGTGCACCAGCCCTGACAACATGGACCCTGGGGGGGCACCTCACGTGGCGCGGAGATTTAGCCGTGTGGACTTAAGCTTTCAACATGCACACATGTGGGGATGAATTTGTGGAACAAAGATCAAATTCATTGTTCGTGTTGGCCTTTTGATTCGACAATGCTTGTTGCAAAGAGGGATGTCATGTGGCACATGGATTTGCTCTCCTTGGCAGCCATTCTGGGAGGGGGTAAAACTCGGTCTGTCCTGGGTACTCGCCCTAAAAGTAGCGTGCAGTGCGCTCGCAGCGCAGATACTCCCCCCCTGTGCGTCCGGAACTCTCAAACAACAAAGAACTCCCATGTCAACGAGTGACAGCCCCCCCCCCCCCCCCCCTCCGTTGGCACAACCGACCAAGGGAAAGGGAAGGGAAGGAGTGTGGTGAGGCCGATGGGCACGGTGGCCTACAGAGGGAAAGGCCAAGGGAAGGGAAAGGGGAGGGGAGAGGGAAGGTTAGGGCAAGGAGGAAGAGGAAGGTCAAAGGCTGGTGAGAAGCTGATGGGCACCACCGCCTATGGAGGGAAAGGGTCCAAGGGAAGGGCAGCGAATGGCGATCGGCCAGTAGGCGCCGCCAGCTGCAGACGAGATCATCACACCATGGCGTCATGCCAAAACCCCCCTTGCAGGCCTTCCTCCCCCCGCCCCCTATCTAGCCCAGCCCCCATCCCACAGTGTCTGTGCAGAACCCTTCCCACCCACCAAGTCCCCCTGTGCACATTCATTTCACTGCAGGTCCTTGTCAAGTTGAGGCTGTCCTCCATTTGGATGCTGGGCCTGGTCTTCAAAACGTCGCTGGGTTGCCCACACGCCGCTGCCTTTGTTGAAGGATCGCCCTGTCTTTCTTTCTTCTGCAACCAAACCCGCAAGTTTGGGGCCGAAGACAAGAATGGGGAGTGTTGGGTGCTGCTGAGCACGGACCTATACGGGAAGAGGAACAAGGTGCCTCAGGTGTGATGTCCGACCGCAGCACATGAGCCATTGTTCTGGGAGGATGGTGCATGGGGCCGGATGTAAAGAGGTTCTCCCTGTTCGAGACACTCATTCCACGACTCCTCCCACTCACTGAAACTTACCCTTTGTGAGCCCTGGCCTCCAGAGCAGAGGCGTTAGATGGAGCAGACCACGTGTGACGCTCCTTCCCTCATAACATCTCGTGTTCATGGGGCAGGCCACGGCTTAGGAGGACTGTCACCTGTACGGGGGGGGCGATGGTTCAGAGGCCAAAAAAAAGTTGGTGTACCTAAAATCAACCTCCAATTTGGGGCCCTTTGATAATTTTTTTTTCTGAGGAAAATTTTTCTGTTGTGTGTGGGGGGTGGGTGAGGCAGAGGAGCCCAAAATGCCACCCCCCGGTACGGTATGCTGTGGCCTGCTATAGGGGCTGAGGGGGTTGCAGTGGCATGGGGTCATGGGGGGGATGTTTGATCTTCATGCAGGATTGTTGCTGGGGTGTTGCATCACCAATTTCACCCAATTTTCTGGGGTTTTTGATGCTGGGGCTGACGTGTCCCTCCATTTCCCCGTTCCATTGCAACCCCTTTCTTTCTTTCCCCGATTTCCCTGTTTCAGTGGGCTTGGGGGCGACAAGGGGATTGCCAGTGTCACTGAGTCATAATGGGGCACCATCGCCCCACAGGTCTGGCCTCAGAAGAAATGACAGAATCATGTGAATTAGGCCAGCGGACTGGACCAATGCTTAGGCTGCCTAAGGATGCTGCACCCCCCCCCCCCCGGGCCACAGTTGAAGGTGTCTTTGTGGCTAACCAACCCGCCCCCCCCACTGTCCAAGGCAAGGGTGCAGCACCGTAACGGGGGGGGGAGGTGCCTGCCACGGGGGTGGCAACATGGCCGTGACCAGCCAACCGCGCACGGGACAGTCCACGTCGTACGGAGATGTGAAATCCTCGTATTGGGGGGCAGGCGGGTGGGACAGGAGTGGGTGCGCGAAAGGGGCACCCAGGAGCACCAACAGACAGGGGGAGGAGCAACACAGACACACAGAACGCGGGAGCCACACCAGGAGGGACAAGGGTGAGCACACCAGACAAGGAGGAGGGGCACAGCAAGGGAGGAGAGGCAACCAGAACAGCGGGGACAGGGAACCAGAATGGAGGGGATGGGAGAGCGTGTGCATGGGAGGCAGCGACAACAAAGGGGGTGGCCTGGCCAGCCAGCCCCGTCGCTACCGGGTGCCAGGGCAACCCCTGCTCAACCGGCATCAGGTCGGGGGTGTCTCCCGCAGCCCAGATGGGCTGTTTGCGCAACAGGAGCGGGAGCCCATCAGGGGCAGACCAGCCGTGAGGGGTAAAAGGACATATAGTGGACGGCCGGGACAGCGCGTGGAGGAACAGGGCACCTGGGCCTCACGCACACAGAACCACAGCGAGGCAGGCTATAGACGGCCTGTGGACAGAGGCGCGTGGACAGCAAAAACAGTTAAACGACCCCGGCAACAACCAGCACATCCTCAATACGCCAACTACTGGGCGCCGCTGACGCGCAAACGGCACACCATGCCACATTCAGCACAGCCCCAACACACCAACTACTGGGCCCCGCGAACGCGGAAACGACACCAGCAAGAGCACCGGCCGCAGCGGCCGACAGAAAGCAGCAACCCGACGCAACATGCGAAGGGAAGGACGGGTGACTGTCCAGGGCCCCATAAAGGAACAACAACCAGACGGAGTGTCGCACAGGGGGGGATGACCAGAAACGCACGCCAGGAGCCAGGGGGCCGGGCCCCACAAGGGGCTGTAGGGATGGGCTGCACCGGGGAAGGTTTGCTGCGCCTGCCCCCCTCGCTGGAAGCAGCAGTCCCCAGGTCCTGTAAGTTCCAGTGAGCTGCACTGGGCAGAGGTCTGGGGGGCGGAGGTAAAAGGGAAAAAGGACCACAAAAAAGTGCCATCACACTAACAAAGTAGTGTGCTCACAGTCACCCGCCAACCGCCAGCGGTTACCCGCCAACGGACTGTTCGCAATATGCGTTTTGTTCAAACAGCTGAAAGCACGCCTGGCCGGCAGGTTGAACAGTGCTTCGCATACCACCCTTAGTAACCCCCCCCCCCCCCCTCCCGGCCCAAGTCGGAGGAGCCCCGCGTTCCCTGAGGGGCCTGTGGGCCAGATTTACTGTTGGGGGGTGGTAGTGTATCAGCCCAAGGGGCCCCTGGGGTAGGGGTGGGGGTATGCGAATGGGTGCCAACCCTGTCTCATGTGAAATCATTTGTCTGGCGATCACAATCTGCCCTCACACCCACGCCCCACGCCCCATGCCTCACACCCCCCCGCCCCACGCCCTGCACCCCACGCCCAACGCCTCATGCCTCACACCCCCATGCCCCACGCCCTGCACCCCACGCCCAACGCCTCATGCCTCACACCCCCACGCCCCACGCCCTGCACCCCACGCCCCACGTCCCATGCCTCACACCCCCACGCCCCACGCCCTGCACCCCATGCCCCATGTCCCATGCCTCACACCCCCACGCCCCACGCCCTGCACCCCATGCCCCATGTCCCATGCCTCACACCCCCACGCCCCACGCCGTGCACCCCATGCCCCACGTCCCATGCCTCACACCCCCCACGCCCCACGCCGTGCACCCCATGCCCCATGTCCCATGCCTCACACCCCCCCGCCCCACGCCCTGCACCCCATGCTCCATGTCCCATGCCTCACACCCCCCCGCCCCACGCCCTGCACCCCACGCCCCATGTCCCATGCCTCACACCCCCACGCCTCACGCCCTGCACCCCACGCCCCACGTCCCATGCCTCACACCCCCACGCCCCACGCCGTGCACCCCATGCTCCATGTCCCATGCCTCACACCCCCACGCCCCACGCCCTGCACCCCATGCCCCACGTCCCATGCCTCACACCCCCCCGCCCCACGCCCTGCACCCCATGCCCCACGTCCCATGCCTCACACCCCCCCGCCCCACGCCCTGCACCCCACGCCCCATGTCCCATGCCTCACACCCCCACGCCCCACGCCCTGCACCCCACGCCCCACGTCCCATGCCTCACACCCCCACGCCCCACGCCGTGCACCCCATGCTCCATGTCCCATGCCTCACACCCCCCCGCCCCACGCCCTGCACCCCATGCCCCACGTCCCATGCCTCACACCCCCACGCCCCACGCCCTGCACCCCATGCCCCACGTCCCATGCCTCACACCCCCCCGCCCCACGCCCTGCACCCCATGCCCCATGTCCCATGCCTCACACCCCCACGCCCCCACGCCCTGCACCCCATGCCCCACGTCCCATGCCTCACACCCCCATGCCCCACGCCCTGCACCCCACGCCCCACGTCCCATGCCTCACACCCCCACGCCCCACGCCCTGCACCCCATGCCCCACGTCCCATGCCTCACACCCCCACGCCCCACGCCGTGCACCCCATGCCCCACGTCCCATGCCTCACACCCCCCCGCCTCATGCCCTGCACCCCATGCCCCACGTCCCATGCCTCACACCCCCATGCCCCACGCCCTGCACCCCATGCCCCATGTCCCATGCCTCACACCCCCCCGCCCCACGCCCTGCACCCCACGCCCCATGTCCCATGCCTCACACCCCCCCGCCTCATGCCCTGCGTCCAATGCCCCACGTCCCATGCCTCACACCCCCACGCCCCACGCCCTGGACCCCATGCCATACGTCCCATGCGTCACACCCCCACGCCCCACGCCCTGCACCCCACGCCCCATGTCCCATGCCTCACACCCCCATGCCCCACGCCCTGCACCCCACGCCCCACGTCCCATGCCTCACACCCCCCCGCCCCACGCCCTGCACCCCATGCCCCATGTCCCATGCCTCACACCCCCACGCCCCACGCCCTGCACCCCATGCCCCACGTCCCATGCCTCACACCCCCACGCCCCACGCCCTGCACCCCACGCCCCACGTCCCATGCCTCACACCCCCCCGCCCCACGCCCTGCACCCCACGCCCCATGTCCCATGCCTCACACCCCCATGCCCCACGCCCTGCACCCCACGCCCAACGCCTCATGCCTCACACCCCCACGCCCCACGCCCTGCACCCCATGCCCCACGTCCCATGCCTCACACCCCCACGCCCCACGCCGTGCACCCCATGCCCCACGTCCCATGCCTCACACCCCCCCGCCCCACGCCCTGCACCCCATGCCCCACGTCCCATGCCTCACACCCCCCCGCCCCACGCCCTGCACCCCATGCCCCATGTCCCATGCCTCACACCCCCCCGCCTCATGCCCTGCACCCCATGCCCCACGTCCCATGCCTCACACCCCCACGCCCCACGCCCTGCACCCCATGCCCCACATCCCATGCCTCACACCCCCACGCCCCACGCCCTGCACCCCATGCCCCATGTCCCATGCCTCACACCCCCCACGCCCCACGCCCTGCACCCCATGCCCCACGTCCCATGCCTCACACCCCCACGCCCCACGCCCTGCACCCCATGCCCCATGTCCCATGCCTCACACCCCCACGCCCCACGCCCTGCACCCCATGCCCCACGTCCCATGCCTCACACCCCCACGCCTCATGCCCTGCACCCCACGCCCAACGCCTCATGCCTCACACCCCCCCCGCCCCACGCCCTGCACCCCATGCCCCATGTCCCATGCCTCACACCCCCCCGCCCCACGCCCTGCATCCCATGCCCCACGTCCCATGCCTCACACCCCCACGCCCCACGCCCTGCACCCCATGCCCCACGTCCCATGCCTCACACCCCCCCGCCCCACGCCCTGCACCCCATGCCCCACGTCCCATGCCTCACACCCCCCCGCCTCATGCCACGCACCCCATGCCCCACGTCCCATGCCTCACACCCCCATGCCCCATGTCCCATGTCTCACACCCCCACGCCTCATGCCCTGCACCCCACGCCCAACGCCTCATGCCTCACACCCCCCCCGCCCCACGCCCTGCACCCCACGCCCCATGTCCCATGCCTCACACCCCCCCGCCCCACGCCCTGCACCCCATGCCCCACGTCCCATGCCTCACACCCCCACGCCCCATGCCCCACATCCCATGCCTCACACCCCCACGCCCCACGCCCTGCACCCCATGCCCCACGTCCCATACCTCACACCCCCACGCCCCACGCCCCCTGCACCCCATGCCCCACGTCCCATGCCTCACACCCCCCCGCCCCCACGCCCTGCACCCCATGCCCCACGTCCCATGCCTCACACCCCCACGCCCCACGCCGTGCACCCCATGCCCCATGTCCCATGCCTCACACCCCCACGCCCCACGCCCTGCACCCCATGCCCCATGCCCCATGCCTCACACCCCCACGCCTCATGCCCTGCACCCCACGCCCAACGCCTCATGCCTCACACCCCCCCCGCCCCACGCCCTGCACCCCACGCCCCATGTCCCATGCCTCACACCCCCCCGCCCCACGCCCTGCACCCCATGCCCCACGTCCCATGCCTCACACCCCCACGCCCCACGCCCTGCACCCCATGCCCCATGTCCCATGCCTCACACCCCCACGCCCCACGCCCTGCACCCCACGCCCCACGTCCCATGCCTCACACCCCCACGCCCCACGCCCTGCACCCCACGCCCCATGTCCCATGCCTCACACCCCCCCGCCTCATGCCCCGCACCCCACGCCCCATGTCCCATGCCTCACACCCCCACGCCCCACGCCCTGCACCCCACGCCCCACGTCTCATGCCTCACACCCCCACGCCCCACGCCCTGCACCCCACGCCCCATGTCCCATGCCTCACACCCCCCCGCCTCATGCCCCGCACCCCACGCCCCATGTCCCATGCCTCACACCCCCACGCCCCACGCCCTGCACCCCACGCCCCACGTCCCATGCCTCACACCCCCACGCCCCACGCCCTGCACCCCACGCCCCATGTCCCATGCCTCACACCCCCACGCCCCACGCCCTGCACCCCACGCCCCATGTCCCATGCCTCACACCCCCACGCCCCACGCCCTGCACACCACGCCCCACGTCCCATGCCTCACACCCCCACGCCCCACGCCCTGCACCCCATGCCCCATGTCCCATGCCTCACACCCCCCCGCCTCATGCCCCGCACCCCACGCCCCATGTCCCATGCCTCACACCCCCACGCCCCACGCCCTGCACCCCACGCCCCACGTCCCATGCCTCACACCCCCACGCCCCACGCCCTGCACCCCACGCCCCATGTCCCATGCCTCACACCCCCACGCCCCATGTCCCATGCCTCACACCCCCACGCCCCACGCCCTGCACCCCACGCCCCACGTCCCATGCCTCACGACCCCACGCCCCACGCCGTGCACCCCATGCCCCACGTCCCATGCCTCACACCCCCCCGCCCCACGCCCTGCACCCTACGCCCCACGTCCCATGCCTCACACCCCCACGCCCCACGCCGTGCACCCCACGCCCCACGTCCCATGCCTCACACCCCCACGCCCCACGCCCTGCACCCCACGCCCCACGTCCCATGCCTCACACCCCCACGCCCCACGCCCCACGCCCTGCACCCCACGGCCCACGTCCCATGCCTCACACCCCCACGCCCCACGCCCTGCACCCCACGCCCCATGTCCCATGCCTCACACCCCCACGCCCCACGCCCTGCACCCCATGCCCCATGTCCCATGCCTCACACCCCCCGCCTCATGCCCTGCACCCCACGCCCCATGTCCCATGCCTCACACCCCCACGCCCCACGCCCTGCACCCCACGCCCCATGTCCCATGCCTCACACCCCCCCGCCCCACGCCCTGCACCCCACGCCCCATGTCCCATGCCTCACACCCCCACGCCCCACGCCCTGCACCCCACGCCCCACGTCCCATGCCTCACACCCCCACGCCCCACGCCCTGCACCCCACGCCCCATGTCCCATGCCTCACACCCCCCCGCCTCATGCCCTGCACCCCACGCCCCACGTCCCATGCCTCACACCCCCACGCCCCACGCCCTGCACCCCACGCCCCATGTCCCATGCCTCACACCCCCCCGCCCCACGCCCTGCACCCCACGCCCCATGTCCCATGCCTCACACCCCCACGCCCCACGCCCTGCACCCCACGCCCCACGTCCCATTCCTCACACCCCCACGCCTCATGCCCTGCACCCCATGCCCCACGTCCCATGCCTCACACCCCCACGCCCCACGCCCTGCACCCCACGCCCCATGTCCCATGCCTCACACCCCCCCGCCCCACGCCCTGCACCCCACGCCCCATGTCCCATGCCTCACACCCCCACGCCCCACGCCGTGCACCCCACGGCCCACGACCCATGCCTCACACCCCCACGCCCCACGCCCTGCACCCCACGCCCCACGTCCCATGCCTCACACCCCCACGCCCCACGCCCCACGCCCTGCACCCCACGGCCCACGTCCCATGCCTCACACCCCCACGCCCCACGCCCTGCACCCCACGCCCCATGTCCCATGCCTCACACCCCCACGCCCCACGCCCTGCACCCCATGCCCCATGTCCCATGCCTCACACCCCCCGCCTCATGCCCTGCACCCCACGCCCCATGTCCCATGCCTCACACCCCCACGCCCCACGCCCTGCACCCCACGCCCCATGTCCCATGCCTCACACCCCCACGCCCCACGCCCTGCACCCCACGCCCCACGTCCCATGCCTCACACCCCCACGCCCCACGCCCTGCACCCCACGCCCCATGTCCCATGCCTCACACCCCCCCGCCTCATGCCCTGCACCCCACGCCCCATGTCCCATGCCTCACACCCCCACGCCCCACGCCCTGCACCCCACGCCCCATGTCCCATGCCTCACACCCCCCCGCCCCACGCTCTGCACCCCACGCCCCATGTCCCATGCCTCACACCCCCACGCCCCACGCCCTGCACCCCACGCCCCACGTCCCATTCCTCACACCCCCACGCCTCATGCCCTGCACCCCATGCCCCACGTCCCATGCCTCACACCTCCACGCCCCACGCCCTGCACCCCATGCCCCATGTCCCATGCCTCACACCCCCACGCCCCACGCCCTGCACCCCACGCCCCATGTCCCATGCCTCACACCCCCACGCCCCACGCCCTGCACCCCATGCCCCACGTCCCATGCCTCACACCCCCATGCCCCACGCCCTGCACCCCATGCCCCGTGTCCCATGCCTCACACCCCCCCGCCCCACGCCCTGCACCCCACGCCCCATGTCCCATGCCTCACACCCCCACGCCCCACGCCCTGCACCCCACGCCCCACGTCCCATGCCTCACACCCCCACGCCCCACGCCCTGCACCCCACGCCCCATGTCCCATGCCTCACACCCCCACGCCCCACGCCCTGCACCCCACGCCCCATGCCCCATGCCTCACACCCCCACGCCCCACGCCCTGCACCCCACGCCCCATGTCCCATGCCTCACACCCCCACGCCCCCACGCCCTGCACCCCACGCCCCACGTCCCATGCCTCACACCCCCACGCCTCATGCCCTGCACCCCATGCCCCACGTCCCATGCCTCACACCCCCACGCCCCACGCCCTGCACCCCACGCCCCATGTCCCATGCCTCACACCCCCACGCCCCCACGCCCCACGCCCTGCACCCCATGCCCCACGTCCCATGCCTCACACCCCCACGCCCCACGCCCTGCACCCCACGCCCCACGTCCCATGCCTCACACCCCCACGCCCCACGCCCTGCACCCCATGCCCCACGTCCCATGCCCCACACCCCCACGCCCCACGCCGTGCACCCCACGCCCCATGTCCCATGCCTCACACCCCCACGCCCCACGCCGTGCACCCCACGCCCCACGTCCCATGCCTCACACCCCCACGCCCCACGCCCTGCACCCCACGCCCCACGTCCCATGCCTCACACCCCCACGCCCCACGCCCTGCACCCCACGCCCCATGTCCCATGCCTCACACCCCCACGCCCCCACGCCCCACGCCCTGCACCCCATGCCCCACGTCCCATGCCCCACACCCCCACGCCCCACGCCGTGCACCCCACGCCCCATGTCCCATGCCTCACACCCCCACGCCCCACGCCGTGCACCCCACGCCCCACGTCCCATGCCTCACACCCCCACGCCCCACGCCCTGCACCCCACGCCCCACGTCCCATGCCTCACACCCCCACGCCCCACGCCCTGCACCCCACGCCCCATGTCCCATGCCTCACACCCCCACGCCCCCACGCCCCACGCCCTGCACCCCATGCCCCACGTCCCATGCCTCACACCCCCACGCCCCACGCCCTGCACCCCACGCCCCATGTCCCATGCCTCACACCCCCCCGCCTCATGCCCTTCGCGGCACATGCCCCATGCCCCATGCCCCTTCCCGTCCGCCCCCCACGGTTGGCGCTGACGTACTCTCTCCTCTTGTGGCATCACTCCTGTGCCCCTGCCTCTCAGGAGTTCATTCCCGAAGAAAAGGCCAAAAGTGTGACGGCGGAAATGATTGCGCACTTTGTCAAAGCCTTGGGCATTCCGAGAGGTGCTCCTCTCCCCCGATAGTGTGTGCATTCCCCCGAGTGCCGTGGACTCGATGATGGTGGAGGCAGGCCATTGCACAGTGGCAAAAAAGGGGCTGGGGCTGGGGGTCCAGAGGCCAAAAGCAAGTTTGTGTACCTGCAAGCGGCCTCCAATTTCGAGCCCCCAGCAATAAATCTCACTTTCTCATGAGGACAACCTTTCTGATGTGGGCGGGCTGGCCAGAGCCCCCAATGCCCCCCCCCTCCCCCTTTCGCCTTCCTGGAAGTACCAACCAGCATACTCCGTCAGCCTTCATGGTGCACTGCCTGCCCCCTCCCCTCCCCTACCCATTCAGTCTTTGTGGTGGGGGGGGGGGGTTCTATTTAGCAGTGAGCTGACCTGGGGGAAACCAGAGATTTTCCTTGGTTTGTGGCACAAATAATCACGAATGAGCATGAGTTTGGGCTATTTTCAAAGTCAGGATCACAAATACTCAGGAATCAGGGGGTTTTTTAGGGGACAAGTTTTTTTTTCAGTTAAAAAACCTGGTCTTGGCCTAGTAGCACTTTGTCTCCAACCGCCGTCGGTTACCCTCCATCCTCCGTCAGTTACCCTGTCAGGAATGCAATTTTTCCTGAGTCTGAGTCATCATGAATCATCATGAATCCATTTTTTTCTGGTTCCTTGCTTGTTCAAGCTCCTCGTCTGATTCTGATTTGGGTGCACAGAACGCCCCTGAGCAAACACTTACAACTGCTGCTGATGCACCCAAGTAGCCCGGAGAAAAAGAATGTGGTGGTGTGAAGGGAACGTGACAGCTGCAAAACGGGCAGCACAGATTCCTGGTGACAAGATCGCCCACCACAATGACGTGCTTTGCAAATGGTGCTGGGCAGTGGTGAAGTGGGAGGAAGCGTTGCATGCAAAACCTCATTTGAAGAGTTTGAAGCATGAAAGGTCAAAAGTACAAGCAGCCAGTTTTGTGACGCAAACCGGTGCATCAGCTGCAATTTCGGTCTCACCTCCCCAAAAAAACAGAAAGATTTGTGATGACTGGGACCCGCATCACTGATTCCCTCACTCAGGTGCCAAGAGCTGTGCTATGCCAAGAAAATCACGAATGAGACGGGTCATTCATCAGCATGAACCAATCCCTGTGAAACGCGGAGGAGCACCATGGGCCATGGAAACCCGCCCGGAAACACGTGGGGACATGGGGTATCTGGGGTGGGGCACTGTGGGGGACCGATCCCAAA